>OY720105.1:22090609-22543868 GCA_963082835.1 Leptogaster cylindrica | reverse complement strand
TTTTGCAGAAATCAGTAATCAAACTAGAAAATTAATTTTTCAAATAGGCTCACTCAGATCTCATTCTGGCGAATGTAATTCAAAATCACATTCATGTGAGATTGGCATGGAGCCTGGGGAGGATATAAACCCTAACATAACATTATAGAAGAACATTCTTATATGTGTCCAAATTGCCACAGAGCTTAATTTTATTTTACACAAGACTTCATTTCGTTTGGGTCACTCCTTTGAATCCATAGACTCCGAATTTGAAGTGAACCATAAAAAAATATATCGAAAGGAATTAGTATGCAGGATTGTGGGAGAAGAGTACTCCGGAACAATTATGAAGGACTCAATGGTGTCTGATTTTTATGAAAAGGATTCCCGTTCCATAAGAAATTGATTGTGGGTCAAATTTTCTCGAATGGGGGACTTTCTAATTTAATGTTGAGTATTTCTTGTCGCCTCCTTAAAATTGTTTGGGGTGGTATTCAAAATATTAATTCAGTCAACCGAAGAATGGAGTAATCAAAAAAATCGATTAATTTTGGTTATAAACGAAGAATAAATAAAATTAGATTCAATGGGAAAGGAACAAATTAATAAAAGAAACAAAATATCCTTTTGTTTGGTGCATTCAAGATTGAAATTATGAAGATTTTAAAATGATTTAAAATTTTTAACAATTCGCACTGCGATTTAGCAATTGTCTTAATGAACAATTAAATAGTGAAGTCTGTAAGTAAAAAGTTTTTCTAGAAAATACTGAACGACAAGTTATAATGTATATACATAATATTATATAATGCAAGCATTGAAGGTTCATTTCAAATGCACTTTCTGCAACGATGCGCAAATGTGAAAGCAACTTAAATATTCTGACTGAAGTATAAACAAAAGTTGTTATGCAAACACGTCAATTTTCGTTTATTCGGGAAACGTCTGAAGTCAGCTACGCCCACGACCGACTTTTAAACAAACCATCTCAATTTGTGCACAAGACGAGACAAATAAAACCAGAGAGTAACGTTAACAATACAAAAGACACAAGTGAATAAAAATCTGCGCTGCTCTACTCCAGTACAAAGCAGAATTTTTTGGTCCTTGCTGAGTATCAATTTTATTTACTTAATGGATAGTCAAACACTGCAGACCGAACCCTGTAATGCATCCTTATCACAATTACGTCCAGAAACTCATTGAGACTATTTAAATTATACCAACAGCAGTCTTATTCAATTTCAGGATCTCCTGTTGAACTGCTCCTTCCGAATGATTTAAAAGATCCTTGAATCTCTGTTTAGAGAGAATGTGTCCACAGGACTACAAAACCCCGGTTCAGTATTCGCATTCAATTCGAGCTTTTTCCATTCTTTTTGAAACGTTTTTCCCGTCATTTACTTTGGACGTTTGAATGAAAAAGCACCAGCAAAAAAAGAATCTACTGTCCTTGATAAGGGAATATCCCTGTGAGGGGAATCATTTTATCAGCATCAATGAACCTTGTTCCAGCGACAATTTCTGACAGATTGTTTCTGTGGACTTTAGTTTTGTAATTCGAGGCTATTCCGAAGTGATTTCTCTACACTTGGACTTCAATTTTTTTGATAGGGGATTTTTATTGATATTACGGATATTTTTCCAAGATTTCAGGAAAATTGATTTTATCTGGAGATGGATACAGTGATCAAATGACAAATTTTGATTAAAATTCAGTCAGATATGATTTCAGTTATAAGCACGAGTCCAAAAAGAAAAAAACTGACGTGAGAATTCTATAAAAAGAAATTACAAACAAGGAATTGTTGAGAGTACCTACTTAAATTTAATTATAATTTTTCGTTTTCTAAAGCAATCAAAATTTAAGAACACATTAGTATCATATTGCAAATAAATGACATAATAAATTACAGCAATTCAAAAACAATTTGTGAAATATGTAATGTATTTATATTACCTATATAATATATAATAATATGTAATTTATTTTAATATTTATATAGGTACAAATACATAGCTGGTATTATTATGTATTTCTCTTTTTAATCTTCACAATATTAAAAATTTAGAGTGGGTATGTTAATAATAATTTGAAAATGAAATTTTAAGGTAATTTTGTTTGCAAAAACTTGTTCTTAATATTTTTCAAAAACAGGTGCAAATAAATTCAAAGTAACACAAATTTCTTAAACCATAATTCACAATTCATAAATGCCTTCAAAATAAATGTTTGAATTGTAGGGGAAAAATCATTTCCATTTAATTATTTACATTCGCAATCCCTGCTTTGCAATAAATAATAAATTCTGGCATACACGAAAAAGTCTCTCTCATGAAACTGGACAAGATGTCCACGATTGCTCTTCATAATAAATAAATGACTCAATAAAATGACATCTGATTTCATCCAAAACCGCGTTTGATTAATTTATTTGAGCATTTTTGTAGTTATGAGTTTATCCACAAAAGTAACTGTTGTTTCCACCACCGTGAAAACATCATTCACTGCCATTTACGGTCATTTATCTAATAAAAATTTATGATCGCATTTCTTCCTGCCGCGCTTGAGTGGATAACGGAACTGGGAAAATTCCGGCATTATGCTCGCAGCATAACAACGGCCCTAATGGCATCTTCCTAATATTCCCTTATTCTTATGTCCGCCCTTGACTACAACGAGTCAATAGGCGATTTCTGAGCAGGTTGTGGACACCGCACCATTGAATTGCCCTACTCCGCCCCATCCTCATTAGGACAGGAACAAGCTTCAGGTGCCCGAACGACTCTCCGGGTAGCTCTAACACAGGGTAATAACGACGTTACAGAAATCTAGCATTGCGGTACAAATGTGCGGGGAAGAAAGTACGTGATTTTGGTGTTCCGATAAATTGTAGTGGAAAGATGGCTCACCTATGCACGCAGGGCTCCTCTGGTTATCCAAAATTCATCACAAGGGGTGGGTGTTAGCATCGCAGTGTAATTTGGAGGTCACTAAACCGCACCCGCACTCAATCACCAGCAAAGGTTGCTCTTCGTAGTTATAGTCCTACTGCACGTGTTGGGTCTCAATCTTTTGAATGATGCACACTACTCCCTATTATTGTGAATTTTTTATGGAAATCAGCACTATCAACTGGTTACCGTTCTGGAAGTAGGGTCGCAGGTGGTGCCCTAAATCGGTACTGTTGGGATTATTACTTTGCTCACCACTTGATTCTTTGCACGGATCTCACACAATATGCACCATTGACACTCACACTTTTTCGAACATTAAAAAAAAACTACGTTTTTGCACCTCCTAAAAATATCCTCTTATAATGCCATAGAAATATTCGTCCACAAAATTAACACTGATGTGGCATTGCATTCAATGATTCCGACTTATATATAATATTTATCAAAAGCCGAAATAGAATTCCCGGAAACCGAGAGGCAATTCTTCCTTAAGTGATTGCTTTATAATTCTCACTTCGACCTTCTTTGATTCGTGAT
Organism: Leptogaster cylindrica; assembly: GCA_963082835.1. Taxonomy (NCBI): domain Eukaryota; kingdom Metazoa; phylum Arthropoda; class Insecta; order Diptera; family Asilidae; genus Leptogaster; species Leptogaster cylindrica. The sequence goes on along the minus strand of OY720105.1, from coordinate 22,540,391 downwards.
AACGGATTTTGATTTTACCACAGATCCGGGCAGGTTATTACCACAAAACTCCCAATTGCGGGAAGCACTAAAAAAATCCGCGATATTGTACAGAGCGCTTGAGTGACAACACACAGGGAGAAAGCAATCACAGTGCACCCTTCACTATTCGGATATGGAGCAGTACTCGATATCCATCAGAACTACGATAACACGTCCACATACTTTCGATCTGATCAGACGTGGATTTAGATACTCCAAGCCAAGCTACCAACTTACCGCACGGAATGTCTCCGGGAGACTGAAACTGGGAAGCACCGAGGGCGACGGTCCAAACCCAACACTTCTTCTGGATACCCGAAGTCAGTGCTTCCAAAAGTTCACATGCCAGAACCCGACGCCGTTGAAACGGTTCGGTTGGGGTGGTATATAAAGGCTGATGGGGTTGTTTGAAACATCACAGTGTTGTAATGAAAAGCTCTTTCCCCTACTGGAAAAGCTTTCACCCTTTGACATCACAATGTGATTGTCGGACTCGGACACATTTTACACTTAGAACTTAGAACAGGAAACGGATATTGGCATCCAGCCCTGCCTCAATGTGGCAAACTTTTTGCGTAAATAGCGGTCCTGTTCAATTCTGGATAAGATGAATTCGGAACACATTACACAAGAAAAAATGAATGAAGGTTTTGCTGAAGGATGGTTGTGCTTTTTAAATAATTTATTTACCAATGTATGCTAAACCGGATTGTCTTTTGTTTTGTCCAAACTTATAACCTGAGTTTTTCCGTATCTTAATCGTTCCTTTGATTCTGAAAATATGTTGAAAAATTCAGAAGATTCATGGTCAAAGGGGAAAAAGCATTGATACGTACAATGTATTCTTCAATCTCTGGCTACAAAAAAAAATGATTAAATATTTTTATTTTGTTTTCCTGAAAGAATCAAACTCAAATAATTTTTATCCATTACTTGCAAGTAAAAAAAATTAGAAAAATAACTCTCTACTGCACACAAAAATACATAAAATTCACTATAGGTACCCATTATATTTTACCGGCGCGGCGCCTCTATTTCTTAAATATATATACTACTAGGTACTACTTTATTTGTTATACTAATGTAAAAAAGAACATCACTAGGTATACTACATACTTTACTGGAAACGTCACTTTATTTACACTTTAAGCTCGATGACAAATTTCAGTTTGTCGTTTGCAAATATTTCAAAAAGAAATATCCAAGGCTTGAAGGTATTTAAACTCCCTAAACGTGTTCGTTTTCAAACAGAATCAGTACTTTTGAAAAATACATATGGCCATGTTTACGTTTGATCCACTTTTGAATCCTCTCCACCGTCAATTTTACATGCATCCTGCTCTTTATTTCCCCGCATGGAAAACCACCTTGAAGTTGCATCCTGTGCAGGAAAACTGCAATGATTGAGTGCTTGCTCCTAAATTCTGAGTGAAGTCTTCCACTTGCATTACTCTAGACACTTGACTTAAAGGATGCTTGAGTTCACCATCAAAAGCAAATACGTTGTACGTTTCAGTTTGTCCTGCTTAGTAAAAAAACAAAGATAATTAATACGGTTATAATGCTCCTTTATAAACGTCGTTCAAAGGATTTTTGTATCTCTCTGACAGTCATAAGATTCATTCAATTGACAATATACTGCTGAGTACATTCATTATGTTTTTTGTTATTATATTTTTATCGTAAAACAAGGCAGAAATTCCTGGTCTTTGGAAATGTACTCAACTTTTCTCTGGGAAGTGGAAAGATCACAGGACTACAAGAAGTTGCAAGGAAGCAAAATTACTTTCCCTTACGATTTTAAAGAATAAAGGAAAACTAATTGCAACCTCTTCCCGGCACTATTTCCTGCCTCTTGTTCATCCCGGTAGCTTCGCTTATAATCCTATCACTGAAGCACCCCCAAGTACAGAACTGCATCCTCAACCGTTGACATGGAGAGCACAAAAGTTAAGTGCTTCAACGTAAAATCGAGAGAAAAAAATCTTGACAAACAGGAAGGGTGCATAAATAATGCCACCTCATCTACTGTTCCCTGTGTTATGCACGAATCCTTTTCAACCCCAAGCATTGTTTCTAATGATAAACAAAGTGCTTTAGGTAGTTCTCAGCAATCGAAATTCTCGTCACGGACTTCGCTTGTCCCAATTTCCAGTTTACGCATTCTGCCACCCCCGGTACTCCTGCGGGAAGTCAAACCCATTCTCAAAATTCCCCAGTCATCCCAAACAACTCCATTGCTTGCCAACCGCAACCAGCAGCAGCCTTTTCGTGACGCGTTCCACGGGAAAGTTTCGAGGCAACAATTTTAATGAAGTCACAAAACGAGGAACTATGTGAAACTCAAGGCCCCGATGGGGTCTTAAGTGGATTGTCAGAATTAGCTTGGTGGTGGGTACTGGGTGGTGGATTGCCGGCTGCAAGCGACTGCGGAAAAAGCGGAAAAGTAAGCAAAAGTAAACAGGCGCTTCAGATTTGAGTAGACAGTAGATTTGAGTAGAAGATGGTCTTGAAGCAACTCGGATGGGGTTAGTTAGACGTGCACTTCAAAGTATACACTGCGTCAGAAATCTGGGTGAGAATTGGCTTTTGAGCACTCTAACTACCCTCCAAGTAGGGGTACTTCACTCCCAGGATACTCAAACTTTCTTGAAAATATCTATGAAATGCCCTCCGACTTTCCGTTCCAGAAAGAGTTGTAAGTGATGCGGTGACACATTTCACGAAACAAATTGATTGTCAAAGGTTGAATTGATGGAGATTTTTCTTCTAAGGGAGGGGGAAGGCTTTCAGACGGCAAAATGGAAGTATAACTGACACACGACACGATCCTTCTCCTGATTGATAGGCAAGGGATTTGCCGTTTGGACAAAACTAGAGTCATGCTCAGCATCGAAATCCGCGAGATGAAATCGCTTTCTTCAAAATATCTTTAAAATATTTACAAGAATGGAAATGTTCTGTTCGGAGCTGAATATTTTAAATATTATATTATGCCTTGAAAAACAAATTTTCCCGTTCCAGACGTATTATGTTCTGAAAACGGTTATAATCAAATATATTTATTTTTCCGGTCAATTGCAATAAGTTTTTATAGTTAACTTTCACATCAAAATGGCACCATTAACAACAATTATAGAAGTGCCCTTTTGCAATGAATGCTTCAAATAACTGTTAAGTGTTCTATTTTACACGTTGTAGCTATAAACCTCTCTTACAGGATATAAGTAGGTACTGTTAAAAATATTGCAATTGTTTTAAATGGAACTGTCACTACACACTACTTTAAAGACGAAAAATAAAACATTCATTACAAATTTAAAATCGTACATTTTTTCACTAATATTAAATGCATAAACTGCTTTTTATGTTTAAAGTAAATTTTTAATAAAAAAATCGGTTTCAACTTTAGCATTCCATTGAAAACAGAAGCGTGATGCACCAATTCTAGTGGAAACGCGCTTTAACAATAGCAGTAAATTGTCTACTCCAGCGATGGGGTTTATGGGGGCGGGGAGTGTATCGGACACGGTTTTCAAGCAGGCAGTGGAGTTGCTGCTGTTGGCATTAATTTAACGACAATCCGTGCCAACAAACGCAGCAAATTAGCAAAGCACTTAATTTCAATGGGCTGCCAATTCATTTACGAAAAGCGCCTCAACACCGCTGGACTGGATCCTTTTGAGCAGTAACCAAAACCTGGATTTCTCTCCTGTTAAAACTATAATGATGAAACAAAAAAAGGGATTTCAGATTTCTAGTTTTACTTTTTGCTGTCAGAGCATAAAATAGCTTTTCATTGGGCATGTTTATTACTACCAATCACGCAATCATGTGTGTATGTGTATGTTGGCAGAAAGTCGAAAAGGGTGCGAGTTTGAATGTCCTTGCAAAAAGTTTTCTTGTTCACTTTTCCGGCCGGCAGTACTTTGGGCCAGGAGTGCTTTTTCCAAACATAAACTTTTACAAACTTGTAGACAATCGCGTTCTTCTTCTAGAAATGACCACGATCTTCCTCACAATGTCTATCAACTTTTGGCATACACTGCGGGGCAAGTTGCCAATTCCTTTTTTCCAGGATAATTTCTTGCATAAAAGAAAGCCGTTCGAATTTCGCAAATAACGATCCACTTTCAGACAGGAAAACGGAATGGGTAGCATAAGAGTTGAAGAGGTTCTAAGATTACTGCCAAATATACTGCCAAGAATTGTAAGCAGTCTATCGCCATCTTCTCCAACAGCAGTTAATAGTGCACTTAGGGCTGAGTCCTTGTAGTTCGCCTAATGATACTTCTGACTCAACATTCCATACAGAAGTTAAAAATGAAAATATATTTTTGAATAAACTAAAATTCAGTTCAAAATTTCAAATCGATTTCCACCAATTGAAGTGTTGTTTATTTTTTGTGAACTCAACGAGCAGGATTTAATCCATGTTGAAAAACACTTGAACTGCAAACCAATCTGTAATTTATTGGTGTTATCAAATTAAGTATATTAGTTTCCTGGTTGTTAGTAATTCACCATTCAAATGTTATTTCGATTCCGAGTACCTACCTGATATAATTGCACATTTTTTGTGCGAGTCCTAATTATAAAAATTCAAGAGCTGTTGTTCAAATTAATTGATTTATTCGAAATTGGAAACGAAAGTCCAATGATCGAAATGATTTTAATTGCTTTATTTAATTGGTCCATCGGAAGTATTTCGACAGTTGTTTAAAATAAAAGAAATTGCGATGTACAAATTGGGATTAATAATGTTATTTGATATTATTTAAAGCATTTAAATATTATTTAAAGGATTTTAATCGCTCGTAATTATGCTAAAACTCGTAATTCCATTATTTATATTCGCTTCAATCGCAAAACATAACTTAGTGATTCTGCAAATCGAAAAAGTAATTGTCTTTTCCATATAAATTTATATTTTTATTATAGAATGTAATATTTCAAATTAATAATATCTACCTATTAACAATAATAATTCATTGTTTGAAATGGCACAATAACAATATTTTTGCAATTCAAAAGTGAGTGCAAAATGTTTACTTCTCTTTTTTACAAAAAGTCGGATATTCAAAATAAAATTAATCAAAATTTGCCATTTTGTCAATATTAAAACGTTATTAAAAATGTGCAGAAACTCATTAAATTATATACTCCTCTTCTGTGTACTTGAGTTTTTACAATTTTCCCGGCACGGATGACGGAATAATGCCAGTTGACTTCATTTCAGGACTCGCAGACCTGTCACTAGTTAAGCATATGTAAATCAGGACACTTTTCATAACTTTCCTCATATAAAACATTTAAAGTCATAAAAATTTTGATTAAAATCTTGATTAGCTACTTTCAACTGCCAAAAGTAATTTTCCTGCATAATTTGGTTATCATCTTGACGTACGAAAAAAAACCGCGAATCGCTTTTCAAGTAAAGACCTCAAAAATTTCCATCATTTTATGATCATAGAATCCTTTCAGACGAATTATGGCTGAATAAGTCGACAATAAATCCCTCTCGAATTGTGATTTATGGGGATATACAAATTGTACAGAAAATCCATGCCCACAAGTGGGTATCACGCTGGTTTTCAAGTAGGCTTAAGATGTTGTTAGAGAAAAGATGTGATTCTATGGATTCCATTTACATAGAAACAAATGTTCGATAAGAAAAACCTTTTTTGGAGTCGTTTCGTCTGGTCGAAGCCTACCAATAACTTATTTGCCCATTTGTCTTTTTGGCGACAATGACCGACAGGCGGGAAAGATTTTTTTCTTGTTAGGATTCAATGAAGAACTCTAGTAAATGAAGAACCAAATTTGTATTCTTCAGAAAGGAAGAGTTAATTGCACGACGAGTCTGCTTAACCTTAAAGTATTTTGAATTAATGACAATACATTCCGAATATTCTAAAATATTTTCTATTTTTTCTTTTTGTGGCAGAATCATTTTAATGAAATTTATTCCAGTATTCCTTTATCGCTCTTCGCATATTTTCATCTGATTCTATAATCCTGGTGGTCTTTAATCAAATTGTTCTCCATTTTGCTGGCAACCCACGGTTAAATCAATTTCTGGGTGGCAGAGATTGATCGCGGGCAGTTAAGATTGCGTATGCAAAACCCAAACATGTTCATTGTTCAGCCTCCACTGGAACCAAATTCAAACATCTCCTGCATACCCCGCAGGCGAAGATCCTTCTTTCCATCTAAGTGATGATAAATTAGATGGTCGTTCGGCATATGCGGCACCAATTCATGCCATAGTACAGTTCCGTCTTTATCCAGTCGCATGTTATTGTCTTCCAGGAATCAAGCAACTTGGAAACAATCCGAGAGAGTATCCGTATGCAGGTCATCTTGTTAACCCCCAAGGATTCGCACAATGCGCAAGTTTCCGTGACAAGCCATTATTCTTGTTAAGGAAAATCAATCAGCAACAAATTAACTTTGTGAGCCATATTCCCACAAATTGGAAGTATCTATCCAATTATGGGATCAAAAACGACATGGAAATGCTGCTTCTGAAAACAATTTTAAATTTATGTTAATCGATTTGGTTCCCATTCAATTCCCTTCACATCCTTTGTTTCATGCATGAGCAGCAATAATTGAAGGTATACGGGAAAATTGCTTGAGAGAATTGATTGAACACAATTTTATATTGTTATTGACGTGATACCCAAAAGAGGGTACGGGAGAATCAATTTAACCCACCAACATACAAATTAAAAATTTAACGCAGGCAAACAATGAATGGGAAGGAAAGGATAACATGTTAAAAATATCGGATCGTTGTTCGGCTTTGTCTACGATTCAATTTCATAACTATTCAAACACACACGCATAAAAATGAAGTGATGCAAAACAATTGTTCACTAAATTAATTAGGAACAGAATTTTAGTTGAACGCTTACAAAATTGCAAGATAAAAAGTTGAAATGTTTGAAAACAACATTTCGATTTATTTGCACATGTGTTTTTTCCAAAACAGTCACATTTCGTGGGAAAAATAAAACAACCAAGCAACCAAGCAAAATTTCACATTTATGTATACGAAAACATTTCGAAGAATGGTTCTTTAAAGCTGGAAAATGCCGAATGAATGATCATACTAAAAGCAAAAACAGGAAAAAATTAAGTTAGAAGAAAATATTACACCAAAAAGCCGCAGATAAAAACAATCGGCATAGTTCCCATGAGCGCCTATCAAAAAAGAATCCGGGTCACCCGTTGTATAAAGAGTAATCTTTAAGGTAAGCTTTTGCTCCCAAGAAAGTTTGTTGTTTTCCCTTTGTTGCGTAAACTTAGAATGCGTAAACTTAGAATAAGTGAACGTTATACTTAAATTTGTAAGAAGTTTCTAGTAGGTATAATATTTTACTCATATTAGCAGATATTTTTTGTGGGTTCCTCTGAACATGTTTTTGTTATGTATTTCGCCACTTAATTGAATGATCTGACTTCTGCATGACTGCTACACTTTTCGTACAACATATTACGGAATTATACCTATGTATAATGTATATAGACTCCTTCCAATAGGTGTCTTCTCCGTCCAAAATCCCTTTGACAAGCACAATTTGCCCATCAAATTCGCATCTGCCAGCCTCTCTGACTTCCATACTTTGCGGTTAAGGATATTCCAGACTATAATCGTTTTGTCTGGTTAATAGTTTCCCATCTCAGTCGGTTTTCTCATCCGTATTATTTGTCCTCATAGCAGGGGATGGTCAATACGTAGCCAAGGGATCGTCTCAGTCATTCAATTAACATCAAAGCCACTAAACACGAGGCCGACCGAGATTCATTCGCCTTCACGTCTCCAACCTTCTAAGTTTCATTTTCATTTCATTTGTCGATGTTCTACATGACATAAATTAAGATGCGGGCGCACAGCCCCAGTCATCAGCACCGGAGTCGGGTGATTACGAGACGGATTCTGGGCAACATCCAGAGCTATTCCTTGCGGAGATTAACAGTCCTTGTGACCTTATCGCTTCAATCTCCAATTTACTGCCGCATCGAGTATATGCCTCCTGACATTGTTATTTTTCTCAATTTTCCATGCTCAGCATATTTTCTGGCTTATCCTCGTTTTTATACAATACCCAATCGTTGATTACATCACCCCCAATGTGGGTATAGAAGTAATATCGACGAGTCCATGTACCAGAGTTACGGCTCCGCTGATACATGTGGGGGACGTTTCGATCCCGACACAGACTCATCGCCCCATCGGTAGTTCCTTACAACCAGGCCAAGGCAATTCTTCATTGCAACACTGAAAATTTCACATGAAACACGTTCCTTAACATGCAAGCCGAAGGAAAAATCGTTTACCTTGAGCGCTTCGAAAATTCCGACTCATTCACATCTGTGGCTTTCCCGCCCGATCCTGGACAAGGAATAGAGTGTATCTGGTTGCGAGGTGCTCAAAAACATCGAATATTAAATCCAGCACATCATGGACAGGGTTATAAGTTTAAGGGCACCTTCTTGTTTCGTCCTCAGCGCGGCAGGTGTTGAATAAATCCTTTCGATGAGAAACAAGTTTCACTAAGGAACCAGGGTCGACTGATTACCTGAATAGATTAAATTATACTCGCAAATCAGTTCTAATTACCACCATTAATGGTGGATCTGGAAACTTTTCCTGTTTTTTCGTAAACAATCATGAAAGTGCATTTGATCCAGTTACTTAACCCGACCACTTTCATTAATCCCGACCTTTCAAGGATGTTAAATATTTAAAGAGCCATTGATTTTCTCCTCCGGAGCGCAAGATTTTCCCCAACGATTGCTCCAAGTTAAATAAGTCCTAAAATCGAGACACAGCGTGTAAAAGTTCAGTTTATAAAACGGGAATTTTCGCATGTCAGGATAAAAAAGGATATTTTTGAAATTTCACCAATTCCCACTTACTGTTCATTTAGTGATGAATGGATGGAACTTCTAACAGCGGCCTATTAGGAATAATTCTATGTAATGAGTTTCATAAGATCCCGGGGGCCAATTTAAGGGATTTTAAGTGGATTGTTCGCTGGAGAGCAGAACACAGTAAATTAGCATACCGACTTTCCTTCCGACAGGTCCTGTGACGCCAGCAATTTGTACAAATTGTAGTGAAGGGACGGAGATGAACGGCAGCATTGTTTCCGCGATTTAATTACACCCCCGACTAGGAAGGATTTCCATTTATATCAGTTAAATGGTTTACGAATGGAATTAGGACAAACTATGAGAGTTCAGTGATTTGAATTTATCCAGCAGTGGCATTTTGTCGGGAAATGTCGGTAACCTTTTTCATTTAAAAAAATACATATTTGTCATTTCTCAGTTGTAAATGATTTACTTGTATAGCAAATGAAAGGGATAATTTTTAATAAAAACCGGCTAACAAAAGTTGAATTAATAAAAATGGCGTGCACCTGCACAGTCTTAACACAGAAGCAACGTTTGTTAATAAATAGTGTAAAAAACTGTGCAATAACAGTTCCGTTAAAATAATATTTATAAATTGTAATATGTAGGTATTTAGATTTGTATAATAACAATATTTCACGAATGAAAGTTATTATAATATGTAAATAAATAATCATGTAAATATTCAGAAAACAAAATCAGGGTTTTTGTATACTTATATGGCAACACTATACAAGTGCAGCCACATTTTGCTCATCTTTGAACTTGGTTTTAAAATGTTAACGGAGTATATATACTGTACCAGGTACCTACCAAATCTTGTCTCTCTACCCTCTGCTACAAACATTCTCGAGTTATCGTCTGGACAGACAAACAGACAACATACAACAGACAGACAGCCATCCACAAAACGGTTTCTTTTCACTTCCCATCATGACTATATAATTCTTTCTTTTTTGTCACCGTTATTTCCTGGCGTTGCAGACGTTCGCTCAAAATTAATATACCCTACGTCTAGTCTAAAAAATAAAAATAACGCAATGATCAATTTTATCCTTTCGAATGTTTAATTAATTATTATACGTCGAACAGCTGCAGAATAATTGACCAATGACCATGTCGCTTCCAACATTTCCTAGTCCTGCTGAATTTTGTTCTTCCTTAATCATCACCACTCTGAGTTCTAACTGTGTTTCGGATTTCCGGAATTGAATAATCAAATTTTCAAGCAAGAGAAGCTTAAAATCCTTTTTTGTTCTGATTCCTCCTTTTTTATAAGCGACAGCACTTACATTACAGTGGAAAAATATCGTGATCGCCGCTGCTATTTCATTCACAGCCAACACACTTCAGTCTTGCTGAATTTAGCAGCGGCGCTAAAAGACGCACGAAAAGAAAAAAAATCTGCTGCAAATGGAAATTAAAGCACCATAAATTTTTGTTAATCCGTGCAAAATCCCGTTTTTATCTCTTTCTATTCTCGGAAGCGCCATTTATTTCGGTAATTTGTCTTCAGGGGGTGCAATAAGTAAGTTTTGAGCAAGAATGAGAGGAAAGCCCGCAACCATTTAATTTTTATTGGAGATGGTGGAAGAAAGACGATCAGAACTGTTGCTGAAAAGGATGTGGCATGTTGAATTTCGGGTCGCAAATTGTTGTAAATACCTAAAACGTTAAAAAGACGATTGTCGAGGGTCAGTTGAAGGGGATTAGTGTATGTTTCGCATTTTAAAGAGAAAGAATGAAAGCGAGAGAATAAATTTGGGAAAGTTAAAAACTTCAATAAAAAATTAAATTAGATATTAAAACAAAAGAACTGTCTTTTATCTGAACGATGGTAAATAAGTCTCAAAATTACAGCTGCAATTAACAATTTATCTAGGTTAAGAATTATAACCAGCTCTATATTAGGTACATTCACTGCTTTCTAAAAATTTTAAATAATTTTTTATTGGGAAATTATACAGGAAAATTTTACCTCTTTTTTGTAATGGAAAAATTTATTAGTTGCGCTTTGCGCAGTTAGTAACATTCTTAAGAATTGCAAAGCTAGCGAAAAAAAAATCGTTCACAAAGAAAATGTTTACGAAGTTTTTATTTTGGAAGGAAACATGAGAAAGAAACTCTTATACAAATAATACATTAAATTGATTAATAAGTAATATTTATTTATTATAAGATATTTTTCGAAAACAATGAAAACTCCTTCTGAAATTTAATAAATGGCATAAACCCTAATTCATTTACACTTTCCATTTTAATGTTTACCTGTGATCATTAAAATCTAAAAATGATTAATTTTGTTTCATTAAGACATTTACGCTTACGCTCGAATATGAATAATTTTCCTTATAGTAACAATGATTTGTATTGTCGTTAAATACCTTTCTCATTTGAAATGTGAAAAGACATTAAATCATTCAATATTTCACTCTTACAGTATATTCACAGTCCTTGGTACACCAGGAATCAGAATACAATTCGAAGTCCTTTTATCACAATAAACTGTAAGTGAGTAAGCATGAGAAATTGTTTCGCTCTGTCTGATGAGCTGTGATGTGGTATAAAAGCCACAAATGTTTGCTATAATCATGAAAAATAGCAAATGGATAATATTGAACAACTCAATGTTGGTATGTCATGTCCTTAAAGTCTGACTAGAATTATGTAAAAAACATCAGAAAACAGGAGATGGTGGTTCGTGAGCTAGTGCGGAAATTTTTCCTGCTAGCAAGTGCGAAATTTTACATTAAAAACTCGTCAATAATACATCAGCTATCAGAAGTTAGAGAATATTGAGTGCAGAAATAGCATTTTGTTGCTAACAAAAGCTTTTCGTAAAGTGAAATTGGATTTTTGAGTGCTTATGTCTCAACCAATGTTCACAACATGACTTGAAGGGAAATATATAATAATGCAAAAGTAACAAGGGTTGTCGAATTGAATTATAGTGCAATTATTTATTAATGCAAATAACCATTACAAAATGTTGAACTTAACCTTCATTTCAACGTACTTTAATAAGAAGATGGTTGGTATGTTTTTTCTGAGGTCTGCCTAGTTCGGTTCCAACCGCCCTTCAGGCTAGCATGCATATAAATTTCTCTTCTTTGAGAATCCTAAAAACTACAGTGAAATAAAGCATCTGAACCAGTCCTTTGGGAAATTAATTTTCGGTTACAATGTTTGCGGAAAGGAAAGCATTCCACCTTAAATACAAATCATTTTTCTGCGGAGCACGAGGGATTTTAAATAAAGTTTGAGCGAGAAGTTCCCACGTTCATTAACTGATTTTAATTAAATTCCCCACACTCTAGCTCTGCAAGAATTGTCACATAACACGAATATTTCATTTTGTAATGCCTGGGGATCTTAAGATATTTTCTAAAAATGAAGGAATCATTCACCTCCGCCAGGAAACATAACGTGCTGAAGTTGAGCTATTATATGTACTCGAAACGTACTGTATAGCATTTCTTGAGGGAGTATTTTCACATGAACCCGACCGCTCCGGTATTAATTTGCGTACGTGGCACTTTTTCCTGCAGAAAAAAAACATACAACTACAGCTAATGTCTAACTTGACACCTGCAAGTATGCTTCCTGCTTCAATCTCCCCATAGCTCATAGGTGATACGTAAAGGATTTCTTAAAGTTTAAGAACTGCAACGCACTTACATTCTCTTTTTTCGCGTTCAGCCCAGTGATACGGTTTCAGCATTTCAGTCCCGTCGTCGTTGTGGGAACACAAGAAACCACCGGGAGAACTTGGGTGTACATCTGATGAAATTATTTCCAGCAGTAAATGAACTCTTAAAACGACTTTCTCTATCATAGTAATCCTTGCCACACAGTTACAGGACCCTTTCAATCTTGCGCCCGTCCTGCAGGCCGCATTGAAAAGTTCCGGAAGTTAACACCAAAGTTATGTGTACTTATGCAGATGCATATCTAGTACCAGTGCAATTGTGTCAAACCTTGGAAACTTTTAAAACTGGTTCAAGGCAGTGTTTTAGCCTAAAAACATGTTGTGCTTTCAAGCCCAAAAAGTAAAAACCAATTTAATCGAATTTCGGGAACACAAAACTAATCACAATTTTGTTGTGAATGTTCAAAACAAAATGATTTGCTAACACGGCAAACTTTCTTGCAAACTGCAATGAATTGTTTATACAAATATACGTCACACAAAATGCTCGATGGAAAAAGCAATGGGATTCAGCTGCCGTTTTGATAATTGCGCAAGGACGAGTTCCGTAAGAGAAGGCAGCGGGCTATGCCAAAGTTTTCATTACAAACTCCGATCACCTCTGGTTTCAAAGGACTTTGAAGTAACAATCTGATTTAATAAGTCCTGTCTTTACACGAACTGATTCCATGGATGATTCCTAATCCCGCGCCTGCAGATAATTTAGAGCTCTCAATTGGGCAAAACTATAACGATCCTTACAAGAACAGCACTTGGAGACCGACTCCATAGTTAATGTCCGAAAACTGTAAGCGAAGTTTTCCGGCTTTTAGGTCTTGAGGGAATACGTCTGAGTCTTCACTTCAAAGGGGGGATGTGCCCTGAAAATAATTCTGCTGGAACTAACGTATGGACGCTTACACCCACCCTGTAGAAACTAGAAAGTATGCAGTGCAGTTTGCCACGAATATCCTTTTCAGATTGCGTAATGACAACGCCAAATGTGGCACATGAACTTCAGGGTCTAATTGATATTGCAACGGGGGCGTGAACACTTCATTTTCTCGTCACAGATGGAAGTTGCTCTGGGGAAGGTTGATTTGGGGCTGCATTAAACCGCAAAGTGTGCTACATGAAACAAATTTACTTATAATTAATGAACTGCCAGCGAATTCATTTGATTATCCCACTTCCGTCGCATATGACAGGATTCTATCAGCGCTCAGGTCCCAGGATGAAATTCTAGTTGTGTGATAATTGAGTTTTATGTCATCCCAAAGGATTCTTTGGAAAACTTCAGTTTTGATTTGAGTGAAGCTAATTGATGCTTTAAGATTCGAGAGATTCCTCTTTTCCGGAACTGAATTGAGTTCGGCATTAATTGTGAGGCAATCGGGGTTAATTATCCACTTATGGTTTTCGCTCATTCAATGAAGTACAATTTCCTCCTCCTTTAGACAACTAGTCAACTGCATAGTAGTTAAAAGGAATTTTATGGTATAACTACCCTGTTTTCAGCATCCCGAAAATTATATTTGACAGCTTTTTAATAGACGACTGTTTACAATTGACAATGCAAAATATAATCAAATGCTTTAGATAATTTTAAAATCGTTCTCCCTTTGCCACTGTTAAATAAAGCTAAAATAGATTTATCTCTGTTCAAATGCTGATCTCCGCACACCCGAGATACGCCAAAAAACCTTTAGATTCTAGAATAACAGATGAGTATGCAAATGAGAGAGTTCCGATGAAGATAATCGAATTTTCTAGTTGAAATAAACGCTGACAGCGAAAAATCTTAAAACTCTTCCCGCAAACTCAAACTGGAATAGGAGGATTTTTGTAACTGATTGCCGTTGGCGTGGATCCTTCCAAGTGAATAGCAAAGCAGAAATTTCGCCATAGCGCCCAAATCCACATCGCATTAGAAAAACCAAAGATTGGATATTGGAACTGAAAGGATGGCTTTTGATGTTTTTTTATTTATAGAACCACTCACAGCATCCAAATTCAAAATACCGCAAAATTTTTAAATAATGATGCAGTTTCTGTTATGAATTTCTTTTTCGAATTTGTAGATTATTTTTGGGTTTTTTTCTTCCACTAGGTTATTGAGTTGAGCTGAGTACTACGAATTGAAAAGATGACTGATAGTGATAACTATCACATTATGTGTATATTTAATAGAGTTTCTTCGTAAAACTAAAAGATTCAAGTAAAAGGAAATCATGGCAATATAGATATAGTACATAAAAAGCATACGTAAAAAAGCATAAAGTAATAAACAGATTAAAGAAATTAAACGAGAGTTCGACTTTGATGATTTCGAACTGTGGATGTGCATTTTACAATCTAATTTAAAACCAATACAATACTTCTACACCTTTAACTTTAAATGTTCATCAAAACGAACTTATCTTACCGTCTACTTTTTATATAATTATTCACAGTTTAAGGTTAGTTTCAAAACACACCGCGTGCGTAAAGTGTCTTTCTGGTTCGGAAATGAATAGCACACGGGACGTTCTCGAATGAGCCATCACTTGCAATGCAAACCCTCATTGCGTACCCACAAAGAATTGTGAATATTGCCAGCTGCTTTAAAAATGCATGCCACTGCAGTCGCCGGGATTCTGTAACTCCAAAGCAATTATATTCTTGGCTGAGAGGTCCTTTGCCAGCTGGAGCAGCAGTGTAAGCCCAAGTGGAAAGATAAACACTGAGGTGGCTACCAAAAACAGGTTGATTAAGTTCCTTTAATTCAGACGAGCAAGCACTGCCGACGACAGGACCTTTTTCATTTCAGTGCCGTTGAATTATAGAGAACAGCAACAATGGGCCACGAAATTTGTTTTGGAAAGGGAGACATGGATTATTAAAGGATTTCATGAAGCACATGTTCAAATTTAACACAAAAACTTTTCACCCCGGGTATTGTTCTAGATGCTGACGGTGATAGTCCTGTTTGTCCTGGAACAAATCCGGGGTCCACCCCTTGTTGTTGTTCTTGTGGTGTTTGTTTATTTTGATCGTCTCCAACAGATGAACTACTACAATTTTCATTATTAACCCCGACCCAGGACTTCATGGTTTTATTCACCCCATTACCAGATAAATACGTGGCCTGGACTGTCACAGAAGGAGCCGAAGGGAGTCTGCCGCTTACTCCATCGATTAGATTCCAAACCAAGGACTTTCTTGTCTTTGTGTCCATCGCCCCAACTTTCCGCTGCATGTCAGCTTTATAGCCGGGGGCTGTACGTTAAGCAGTATTAAATTTGTGACGCTGTTTTGTGTTTAATGGCCTTTTCCTTATTCGACATTATCCTCTTATGGCTTCGGCATTTGATGATTAATTATTCTTGTGGGAAACGCTAATGCCATGGGAACTTGAGCAGCGAGTGCGATGTACTTTTACTGAGGATGAAATCAAGAACTGCTGGGACTGCGGAGGAAAGTGACTGACATAAAATGTTGGGAATAGTGACGATAGTTGGAGGCATATTAAAATAGCAGAAGGGATTAGATACACATTCATAAATACTATACGTTAATCATTGAGGCAATTAATTATGCCGGGAATTATGGCTGTTTTCATATATTCGAACAAATCGAATTCCAAGAACATTTTCCCAACGTTCATGTAATATACTTAAAATGTTATCTCTTTAGTAATAACCTGTGGAAACAATTTATTGGCTGTTTTTCTAGTTTTCTTTATTTCAATATAAAATTAATTATCTTTTGTTCCATTACAGTTCCAGAGAAACGTCAAAAAGTGCGTACAGCAAAAAGACCGAAGAGCCATTAGTAAGTAGGTCTCCCCAAATAATAATTATTTTCTTAACGAATTCGTTCTTAATACAGCTAAATCATCATGGATGAAAATCCCGGAGAAAAAATCGAAAATGAAAGGACATACTGGTTCATCAAAAAAGGGATGATTTTTTCGGAAAAGAGGACCCAAACCTGAAAGAATATCCAGAGGCGGCCGACAAAGCTGCGAACAAGGAAGTGATACGGAAGGAGCTAGAGTAATATTCCAATTTGCCAAGTGTTCACAGAGACAGATGACGTCGATTTGTCTTACGGCTCCAAATGGATGGCAAAAAACTTCCTCGTTATGGGGGATGAATGTACGTACATTAAGCAAGGATTATTCGGAGACGTATACCTCGCATTTGTTACTGCAGATTAACTAGGCAACGTTGTCTACAGCAAGAATATTTAAGGCCGAGCTTAGTCGACACCACTCATGCGAGTGATTAATGCACGGAATTACAAGGAGTTGATTACCACTAAGAACTGCACAAATGAGTTGAAAGGACACGATGTTGGCTCCGCTTATAGCGCTCAAACATGTTGTAACTTTTTCGCATGACGACGACTTCAAATATGACGGTGACGAAGGATATTCCTGACCTCAGAAATGAAAAACTCTTTGGAACCCAAGGATCCTTGAGTTCAACATCAAGTGTGTTTTGAAAAATTCCGCGAGACTCAAAGCCGTTGCGCAACAGTAGGATGTGTCTCGAGTGTATGGATACGGAAGTATGCTCTGCAAGTCACTCTCGTCCTCAGTGTTATGACGCAGCCACTTTCTCACAACTCTGTTGAAGTAAATCAATTAAAAGACGAATAAAGCGCACAGAATTGTGAGGAACTGTGTTCACCTTGCTGCACGAAGGTAAACTCAGGCGGTTGGTGAATGTCAGTTATGTAAATCGGACTGACATATTTCCGCGCAAGACAGGAATTTAAAAAGCTGAAAAATTCCGTAATGAATTCAGGAGGTCTTATTCCACTTCCCCTTTTCCCCCTTCCTTTTTTTGACTTCCTGTGGGCATTTCTGATATTCCTAACCCCGACAGAATCATCCCCGGCGAAAGCACACAATGTGACTTTGCACCGGCCTTAGACAATAGAAAGCAAATGAAATAATAAATCACTTTAACGAATTATTCGGAAAAGCGCTGGTTTATATGGAAGACGCCTGAACTAGAGCTTCAAAGTCCCTTCACCCTGTCCCGAATCCACTTCCAAAATGCCATTCCTTCTGTGAATGCCGGAGATTCTCCATTTTGTCGTCGCAAACTTTAATTTATGAGCTGCTTCATGAGCGAAAAAAAATATCGTGTGTTCGTTAACAGGTTTTTCTGAGAATAATTTCTTATACTCCCCAGAGTTGGCCTCCTTTGCACCAAGATCCTGACGGCAAGATAGATTTATGGGTGGGACTTTCCGGAAATGTTTTCACTAATGTCAAAAGGATGATAAAGGTCCTGCGGCCGCGAAAGGATGTCTTTTTCCCTGGAAGGTCATGTTTCTTGTCTCTGCAAGGGTTATTTCATTATCTTCTATGCAACATATTCAAGTCCAGCAAAAAAAAAAAAAACATTTGGTCTCGTGCAAATTAAAAACTCACGCCCGAGAAATTAGAGGTGGAAAGAGAATAAAGAGGTTTCTCAAATTACATTTTTTTAAATTTAGATTATATTTCTGCAACACAAGCGCTGCATGCTGGAGACGTGCGCACAATTTTTTGTTAACGAATACTGTATATTTTGTATGTAATACTAAAAACTAAAGCATGATACGTTTTTCGGTTCCTTGAAGCAAAATTAAATATTAAAATTCCACAAGCATATATTTTCCGGCAACACATTAAGTAATGTGGATGGCATTTTCTTCTTTCGAACAAACAAATTTACTGCCATAATATTGCTTATAATAGTCAGAAGCTTTTTTCCGTTAATCATTAGGTACTTTAATACGGCAATAAAAATCGATCATTAAATATCTAAAACTCTGGATGCCAATGCAAATCAACAAAATTCTGCCATATTCCAAAGAAATTCCATGTCATTATTAAATCATGTTGGGAAAATATCAATTTTTTTTCCTTTTTTCAAATATATGTGGGATCGATCGCACTCCGCATCTAATTAACCCAACCCAATGAAGTTCTTGAAAGTCAGCTGCAAACGGCCACTGAATATCAGTTGGTGGATCAATCAGAGCAGTGAAGCGCGTTCGAGTCTCGGCTCTGAAGATGACTTCAGTCTTCAATTGAACAATGACTCAAAGAAAAGCAACTCGTATAGTGTACTTAAAATTTATTAAATTTATAGGAGTATATTTTTAACTTGAATCAATGTTTACCCAATATTAACTGAAATTTCTGTTGTCCCCAAACAACCTTCAAGAAAATCCCCCTTCCGATATAATTCTGCTCCAAAATTTTAATCATTCCACTTAAGCTCCCCAAATCTTTTGAAGGATAAATTTAAAATCCAGAACAGCATATGCTGACAAATATCTACACATGTAAAATTACAAATCCAATCCCCAGTATTAATTCGAGGCATTCTCTTCACCCTGTAATGGCGGTTGTTGGCTCCCACTAATCGCTCTTTGCATAGACCTAATTTTCCATCAAAGCGCCCTGATTTCAGTTAAATCAGAATCTGCTCAAGACAATTTATTTTAATGAGACTAAATCTCAGTTGGGTCATGAATTCAACTAGCTGAATATCCTGTCGGTGGTGTCCTCTTCATCTACCATCATCGTATGCTGTTCCTTGATTTCCTCAATGGTATCCTATACTTCTCGTGGTTTTGCTAAAGGACGCGCAAAGTGGAAGTGTGATATTTTGTAGCCTCACCAATATCCCGCCTCCCGGCCGGGAATTCCTCATCAAATGAGATATTGAATCTGCGGCCTAACTAACTTGGAAAGTTTTCTGATACGGTTGAGTGGGACATAACTCCCGGAGCCGGAATGAAGCAGGAAATTTATTACAAGTTTCTCAGCTCCTTCAGTCCCTCTGTTCTGCGACACAGATTAAGTCAATTCGCACAGGGGAGCGGTGGTTTACGTACGGTTTTTGTGATTCTACGGACATTCTTCAGGTGTAGTCCTGGTATTAGTTAAATCAATCCCAGCAAAGCAGTAGCAATTTAAGAAAGTCGGGTGTCTGGAGTTAGCACTAGCCACTAGCTATGAATAAATATGAAATAGTGTTCTTGAAACGAGTCCAAACTGTTTTCAGCTATAGCATTCCATTTGCGGTAGACTCCATTCCTAAGTATCCCATGACATTTACTATAAATGGCCTCTTAAATTCCTTCTGCAGCAAGACAATGTACCGTTACAGTTTGCGTTTGGCAGCCCAAAAATTGGATCCAATGCGGGATTGCAAATAAACAAAAGAAACGAAAAACATCGAATGGAACCGTTTTGTCTTGCAACTGGAGAATTTATATGTATCCTGAAATTCAAACTTTTAATATCCCGCACAGACGGGAAATGCAGGATACCCAGTGTAGCGGCAAAATGTTTTTATTTTCCTCCTTTAATGCCTTACCGATTTCCCTTGGCGAAAAAAAAAAAAACAATATTACAGGGTGCAGAACTATCGCAAAATCGATTATTCCTCGTAGCAGATCCTTCGTTACACATCCTCAATTGCTTGCTCCCATGATTCAGCGCCTTTCCGCTGCTGTGCTCCATTTGTCCATTGTTGTCTACATGTTGAGCGGATGAGTTTTGTTTATTCATGCCACAGGGAATGTGCTCTTCCTCGATTTTCCCAAGTAATTTTTAAACACTTAAATCGAATCATAGTCGTGCGAAAAATTCTGACAGACAAAATAAAAACAACGTCAAAGGTTGATTTTAAAAATATACATACAGGGTAGGATTTTTTTAATTTATGAACTAAAATGGAAGAAGTTGAAGAGAGCTTCTTGGAAAATGAATTCCGCGAAGAGGTTCTTGAACAATCCGAGAAAGAACTGGAATCCAAAAATCATTTTATTAGTGAGCAAAATTCCGATGCTACAGTTATACTCACAAGTGTAAACGATATATTAACACGTGCTGAGTCTAAAGAAAAACTACTGGATGCGGAAAACGCCGAAACAGAACAAAGTATTATATATTCTGAAGGATATGAAGAATTTCTTACAGAAAAATCTCAACAAGTATTTAACAAAATTCAAAAATCCGATGAAACTGTGCCACAGCAAAATGTAACCGAGGAAGTTATTGCGAGTAGAGAATCGAGCGCTAAGTCCAAATCGTTTCAATATGTCGATGAAAACGAAATAAATACGACGCTTTCGGAGGATGCCACAATATATCGCGAATCCATCTATTCGATGAGACAACATTGTGATTCAGTGCACACACGCGTTTCCCTTAAGTCCTGGCCATCATCTGCTTCTTTGTCTAAAGACTCTGACGTCTATCCTTGCCAAACTGAAAACTCTGTCGTTTCCAGTGTGTCTTCTGGAGTAGAACGAGAATTTTCGATAGATGATATTAAAGAAAACTTGACAGTCAATTCTGAAGACACTGTCCGCGATGAACAAATTTTATTAGATGCCATTATCTCTGAAGATCCTGAAGAAAAAAGGATGGTTTCGTCAAACACAACTGTGGAGCAAACACATCAGCATAGTTTCAAAGAAGCAATAGAACCCATTTCCCGAAAACCAATTCCGTTACTTTTGCCCCTGTTTGAAGTTTTAACCCTTCCATTAACTGCAAATTGCTTAAAAGAAATCTGCTTTTCAGAAACGTTTCTCATTAGTTATGAATGGAAAGAACAGAAACAGAGAAGAAGTGAGCCATTGGAAGTGTGTCATAAGACCCAAATGATTGATACTGATCAAATTCAAGAAATGGGCGGCATGTGTTTGAGTGTGGAAAATAAGAACAACAATATAATAACATATTGCACAACGCAATTTTCCTGTTTGGGTTCGGCAGGCGCGAGTAGATTAATATCCGTCGTTGATACCAATTTCAATTTGGTGGAAGAGAAGAAGACGGAATGGCATTGTACACATAATGCAAATATTGTGAGTTCAGTTATTGTTCTTAAAATTATTAAATAACTGATTTTTCTTTAAGGAAAAATCTCTTCATGTTGTTAGGGAGAAGGAGGGATACGTCGCCTTCCGAACAGAGAAAGAGGACACCGTTAGTCAAGAGTTTCGTTGTAATGTAAATTTAGAAGCTAAAGGACATTTTATTTTGGACGGTGGCCTTTTTGCGCTAATGCGTTATTTGATAATCAGTAAATTTTCAGGGGAAATTAACGCATGGTCGATGCATGTCACAGGTGAAGTTTGCTAAAAGTTATTAACACAAAATAACATCAACCGATTTAAGGTGATGTTTGTCGGTGCAAATTTACAGTTGGAAAGAAGAAAGTGATCTACTTAAACAACTGTCCATATGCGACAATTCGTGTTAAGAAGGAACTTTTCCGATCGGGAAGGTATCCCGATGTTTCCAAAACATATTTTCTTCCTTCAGGGCATATGGTTCGGCACAAGTGGAGGGGTTGTAAATATTTTATTCATATTAATCCCATCGGCCCCATACCACCACCAAGATCACATTACAATTTGCGTGAATACCAATGGGAGAAGGATGTTATCCTCGTGTCAAAATATTTGGACGAAAAAGCAAAGCGTCGGTCACAAATTCAGACCTATCTTGAGGATAACGGTGAAATTAAAAGTATCTTGGAAGATTATATGCTCTGTCTGGTTCAACTGAAGCCAGAGAAGGTCCTTGATTTCACCATCGAGTATTTTCTGAACTTATTTTGTGATTAATTCAAATATGATTTTAGTGGATTAAAAATTTGAAGTTAAAATTGTTGACTGTTACTGTAATAAATTTTTAGTGGTACATATTGCATTATACAATACAAAATAATAAAACGCAATTTCTTATGGAAAAGGACCAAAATCATAATGTTCAAAAACAGTATTATTAATAAATGTTGTATGGTAAATACCAATAACAGCTAAGTTCGAATATTATCTTAAAACTTCTGATGTGATTAATTAGGTTGGAAAGTACGCCTTTATGCAGTCATTGCATTGATTACATACCGCCAAACACATGCCCAATGTCTATATTGTTAAATTTTCATAAATGCAACGTATTTGTGCAGTCAACAAAGTGATTATTAATAAATTGTTTTAGTTGCACTGAATACACCGCTCTTCAGAGTTTATGAAATTAATTAATATTTGCGAATTCGGGAATTAGCTTTCAGGAAATTGAAAGCCAAGCGGGAATATCAATACGAAATGAAGTCCTAATTAACAGCTGACATTTCACAAAGAACAACTTCAGATCAAAAGACACAAAAAACACATGCCCAATGTCTATATTGTTAAATTTTCATAAATGCAACGTATTTGTGCAGTCAATAAAGTGATTATTAATAAATTGTTTCAGTTGCACTGGATACACCGCTTTTCAGAGTTTATGAAATTAATTAATATTTGGGAATTCGGGAATTAGCATTCAGGAAATTCAAAGCCAAGCGGGAATATCAATACGAAATGAAATCCTAATTAACAGCTGACATTTCACAAAGAACAACTTCAGATCAATGCTGCATTTGAATCTCAATTATTCTGTACCCAGCAGGATGCAGAAATAATTACCACCATGCACCGAAAATTCAGTTAATTTCTATTAGGATATACATATTACATATATACGAGAAATTGAAACGTAATTCTATATTATATTAACCACCACAGAAGCGGGCCACCCCCTCATCAATGCGAATGCGAATCAAACTAAAGTGAATTGTGCGATAGGAAAACGGTCATCCTATTGACACTGAGTCGCCTTTATTACAAATTCACCCACGATAAAATTATTGATCAGCAAACATTAACTGTATACACGACGCTTTTACACTGCTGACCATTAAGATAACCCTATTATCTTACCCGAACGTGCTGGTCATCGTTTCCACGTCAGTTGTTAACCAGTGTACATGGACATAACGTTTGTTACTCGCATATGCCAGAATGGCCAGGACTCTTTGACTGCGCACACCCGATCCTTGATGTTAGTTAGTCCCGCATTTGAAAATTCAACAGAAGGCTTCCGGCTTCGATGGCGAATTGAATTGCTACAGTATTTCTAAATTGAGGAGACCCCAAGGCAATTTTCAAATTTTCCGCTCGTAGGCGTCCGTTGGAGCGACGTAGATAAAATATTGATTGAAAGTTGCTCTTTAGAGCGTTAACCACAGACGTTTACTTGGTCCTTTGTGGTGGTTGCAGTTCAGACTTAACAGTCCACGACCACGGGATATCATAATTAATGAAGCATTGCTCATTTCTCACAAGATTCTGGCGCTGCTGGCTAAATGGAAAGTTTTTGAGTTTTCCCAGGAAGAAAATTCTGGAAGGAAAACTTCAGTCAGTAAATTTAATGAGTCTTGTTCCATATTTTTTAAAGCAAAATATTTAATAATTGTAAATTAATTAATATTTAATATGTATGTATGTAATTGACATTGACCAAACTCCTTTGACAAAAAAGGATATTTTTTAGAATATTTCGTTCCCTGAACTACATAGAAAGGAATTTCAATCAACTTTGAGTATTCGTATTCCACTGGACAGGGACTTTTAGGTTTTCATAATATATGTGTAACTGTGTATGTGTTTTTCGCATAAATTGTTAATTAATGCAATACTTCTTTATATTATATAGAAAAGCTCTTTTCATTATTTTTAATAATTAAAGTAGATAAAAAATGCTGCAAATTTTTCACAAAAGGTAATTATTTTCATTTGTTTCCTCTACATATTGCATATTATACCTATCACTGCAAAAATGAGAAACTGTTTTTCAATTACTCCCGTTAAGTAAGTGCAGTTGGAGAGTTTCTTAAACAAAATTACATTTATTAGCTCCTGGCTCCTGTGAACACATTTCTTACACAAGCTAACAAGACTGAAAGGGATTGGTGGAATGGTCAGATTCTACTAGAGCCACTGTGAGGATTAAGTTAAATTACCCAAAGGTTTCCAGAAAGTGCGCTATTGACAAAATTATGTTTGCCAAGTTATATACGTAAACCTTTGGGGCAACGGTATCACCATTATTCTACATAGTTGACTCTGACAAGGTTCTTTAAATTCACCATCTTCACCTCATCCCATCATCCTTATGAAACTTTCTCAGCATGCTTTCAAGCTTAATTGAACTGATTTTGGTGTAAATTACAGAGCTTGTGCCACGACACATCTTAATGTGAAGTTTGACATCCCATTAAGGAGTTCCTCTTCAAATTTGTCTTTGACCTCAAAGCACATCCTTCAGGACGAGAGTCGTCTTTCATCCTTCACAAAAGCAACCCAAAATGGGCTCTTCAGCTACTTTAAGAAAATAATGTCACGTAGCGTTAAGATCTCTTCTTCCCCTCACCCTCCTGCGCATCTATCGTCTTGCATGTCCTACGTTCTTTCTACAAACCAATAAATCTTCAACTAAACACCCATTGGGGTGTAGCTTTTAAAGGACGTGATCCTACGTAGCCTCTATGATAAAACAAGATGGACACTGTTGACATTTTGTGAGTTTAAACTCCCCAAGCATTAGCCGTTATCACTTATGTTTGTTTAAAGTGGAAAATCTATAATTATAAAACATGTCGGAAAATGTAGCAAGCAAACAAAATCAAAACTTCGAACTCACTGTAGTCAGTTAGTTTTGGTGAATTGTTCAGGATGAGCATTATCGAGTTAGAATAATGTCGTCGATGCTCCATCTTGAGCCCAATATCAAGATTCCAATCTATGCCATCAACCGAGAAACAGTCGTTTCAATCGAAGTTTTGTGCTATGTAAATTAAATCTCCATTAAATCAATTCTAGCATCTCAAAGGAAATCTGTGGTGCTGGTAATCGACCCCTGGAAAACTTTGTCATCCGCTCAAGTAAGTTCCCCCACCACTGAAACTAACTGGATCTCATGCGAAGTGATTGTACGCCAACTTTTGCAATTCGTTTTCGTTTCCTCCGAAGCTCTCCCCACCTCCGTAAGCTTGCATTGGTCCTTATCCTGCCACTGCAATTAATTTAATTGCCACCATTATTCTCGCTTTCTTTCAATTAAATCTTTCGGGCGATGTTGTCTCGCCTCTGCTCTTTCTGGATGACTCTGTGCCCACAGTGATTCCCCGTTATTCACGTTTGACCACTTAGCGCCACCCACTACTGTGCCATTCCATTACTGACGTAAGTATCCTTTCAAGAACAATTTTCTTTGATCCAGTTTAATAGTACATTCCTTGATCCTGGTTATCGGGGAAACGTTAAGGAATTTCTAAGTGTCTAGCCAATCGGAAAATTCTTCGAAAAAACAATGTGATGATGAATTTGTTGCTGAAGAAAATTAAATACACGTGCCAAATGTTTAAAACTTCAAATGTTATTTACATTTATTTAAGTTTAGGGATATAAATTTGTCTATGTCATTTTTTAAATATTAAAACAACATCATGGTATTTATATTATAACAAAAATTCTTTTACTTTGTCATTTTGAAGAGTATTCAATTCAAATTGGACAACACATTCTGCCGAAATATTTGTTCTATTACTTCTCTGAGAAAGTCAGCGAAAAGTGCGATTGCTTTTGAAACAGTAAAACTATTGAATATACAGGAGTGGGCATTGGGCTACCATCATAGCAATGAGAGCCGCATTCTGGGTTATCACACAATGTAGATCGTAGAGTCAAATGAAACTATGAAAGTCACAAAGTATTGAACATAGAAAAGAAATTTAGTAAATTGAAGGCAAATTGAAGAAGCGTTAAAAATTTCATGGAAATCGGCTTAATGGTTCCGGAAAAACCGTTTCCACCCCTTTTCACCCCCTTGAGGTTAAGGTTTCAAAAAACCACTCCTCGGCAAGAGCCTATGACGTAAGTTCTCGAAGTATTCGAAGTTTTATGGAAATCGGTCCAGTGGTTCCGGAGAAACCGTTTTCACCACTTTTCACCCCCTTAAGGGTTGAAGGGTTGAAAAAAGTACGCTTATGTTCTTAGTTGGAATAAGTATTACCCTTGCACAAAAAATGAAAAATATCAAACTAAGGGTTTAGGCGTGATTGACGAACAAACATCCAGACTTTCACATTTATAATATTACTTACACTTACATTACATTACATTACATTATTAGATTAGATTAGATTATATTCAAAGTCAACACACTAGTTATAAAGACTAATGGATATTATCTGTTCTCGTCACTACACATAATAGATAAATCAAAAATTTTATTAACAATCTCTCCTCTTAATATACATACATCTTTGACAATCGCTTTATTAACAGCAAATAAACTGCAAAAAAATTGTCACAAGAACGTGATGAATAAATGGCGTGAATTTAATTAAATACGCGCATGAATGTGTTAATAATCAAGGAGAGCAATACATTTACTCGAAATTCATTGCTTCTACCTTCGGAAAAATTACTGTTTTCGCAAAAACCCGCAACTCAAAAAAAATTGTAATATCTCTGCAATATGAGGATGCCTAGCAAGTTTTCCATTAACCCACTCAAAATCAATTACTGTCTGCATGAGGGAACTCAATGCAATTATTGCGGCCGACATTAATTGATTTGTGGCAGTTGTAAATTATTAATTAAAATATATTTTGAACTCTCAATTAAATGCTGACTTTCATACGGTGTTCCATTATATTTGATAGACGTTCGTTACCCTGCAATTGAAAGGTAAAGTAATTTACTTAAATAACAAATTTTATAAAGTGAAAATATTCTCAATTAGTCCTTTTATGCTCTCAAAGGAAAACTATTATATGTTAAGGGATTATAAATTCTAGCCCTGAACTTTTTCAGATTATTTTAAAAGAGTGCTCTTGATATAACGGAAATTAGCTCCAAGTAATGACGTTTAACATTTCACTACTGTCCTCGAATATAGGTACAAAATATAATATCCGGAGACCGGTATAGGTGTTCTATCCAGAAGCTATGCTCCTGGACTTTAATTCGAGGAGGGAGTGGGTGGCAGTTTAAGTTAATGTTTCACCATTCTCAGTTCTGGTAGTGTGGAATTTAATGGTATTTTCAGACCACTTGAATTGAATACTTAATGGATGTGATTTTTTCCCGTGTTTACTTTTCCTGGTTTTAACGGTTTTTTCCCCAATGTTTCCTTGGGTAAAATCCAATTTGAATTCAGAAACCTAAAAAACTGGAGTACTTAATCTTCACCAAATAGAAACTTTAACAGTTCGTTATCCTATTAATTTCAGTTCTCATTATAAATCTTCCGTCTACCGTCTTCACCATGCCAGATAGCACTAAATGATGATTTATTGATAACTGTTCGGCGGGCGGTTAAATGGAAGAGTGCCTGGCACAAGAGTTTCCCCAACCGCATTGTATGTTGGAGAGAACCAACTGCTTAAATCTGCCCATCCAACCCGAACCCACACCCCACCCGCCCTCAGTACCACACCGCACCGGAACACTGCAACATCGCCTCCGGTTCGGTTCGTCTTTCAAACAAATTAAATGTTGAAGGATAACCATTGTTAAATAACAAACCGTGATAAGCACACTTTATTCAGGCCCCAACCGCAATCCGTCCAGATTGGAACAGATCGAAAGAAAACCGAGGAGCTCATTTGTATTTCCCTCTTAATTGGGTCACACCAAACGAAGCCCTTTGTATAATTCAGCGAAAGCCACTCCGTCGACAGTTCGACACAGTAGTAGTTAAGAAATGAAGTATTCATCGATTTTCTAATACGGGAATCTTCCTCTGGCTTAGAGATGTCTCGAGCTGGTATCCGAAAGCGTGTTAAATTTGTAAACAGGCTGGCAACCGAAATAACTGGGAATGGTCTCCTGCTTTGGCACAGTGCTAATTCAAAATTAATTTTTGAAAGGACATCCAATGCATGCCTTCCAATTTCTTGCAGAATAATTGTTTCTCCAATGTACCAAAATGTCGACTCTAGCGTCTGTTGCTTTGTCGTTTGGGGATGATGCAGCATCATCTGTTTACCGATTCACCTTAACAATTGCATTCTCTGAGGATAACCCGCTCCATGACAATCGAAATTTCTTGGAACTTACAAGTGCCACGCTAAAGCATTTTTGCATTGATTTGAAATGAGACTCATTACCCATAATATACTACTATTGCAAATTGCAATACATATAATAATGTACTACTCAAGTAATCTAAAGTTTTTATAATGACATAAATATTTTTGCAAAATTTCCTTTTATTTTTTGATTAAGTAAGAAATTTCTAGTAGAACTTCTACGCTAGAATTGTGTTCTACAATGAAATATCACACTTTTTGCTATAAAAACTTACCAATCAAGGTCACTCAGGGTACACAGTGGCTTACCGTCCGTTGGTTACTTGTTAACGACCATAGCCACCCCTTTATTTGAATTTCGTTAAAGTAAATTTGCTTTTTACGTGTTGTTCTAATTATATTTTTCTAACTTAATGCTGTTCACAAATTCTTTGAAATCATGTTTGGATGCGAGAATCCTTGTACCCAATCTAGTTGATTCCCGGTAATTCAAATCTAGCACGGTTCAAGTTTAGGTAAATAGTATAATATCCTTAAAGGCGCCATGTCACACGACTCCTTCTCAAATGGAAAACTTTGCGAAGCGCAATGGCCTTCTGAAAAAATAATTTCCGTGAATGTATAATAAATGCCAACAAAAAGTAAAAACAAAATGTTGTAAGCTTTTTAATAAATTTCATTTATAAATGATTGTATCCAATCAGAAACAAAGATTCGCGTTTGAAAAATTGGTTAAAGTAAAAGACGTAAACTTGATTCGACTTCAAAATTCCCAAAATGTTTTGAATGTGCTAATAAAAATCAATCAGTTGCAATTCTGTTTCACATTTGAAAATAAATTGTATAATATTATGGAAAGAAATCTTCTTTTAATAACCTACCTATTTGGCTAAATGGCTATCAATTACCAAAAAATGGTGTTAAGTATATGAAATAACCGAAACAACTTAGAAAGAAACATAAACATTTATTCTACATGTTTTGAAATCATTTAAAAAGTTTCGGGATAATGCTTTCAGCTATAATACCTAGAAAAATCATTTAATAACTGCTCCTTTGTATTTAAAAGCAAACTTGGTGGTACATAACTTTTTTACTCCTACACAAAGAAAACTTTCAAAAGAATGTTCTCTTCATGAATAAAAAATTTCATTGGTTGTGTTTACTTCACTTTGTGACACGATGACTTTTTTAAATCGATTTTTCAAATAAGATCTTTTATACATTAAAAATATAGAAATGCTTTTTTTGTCTACATAGTTGTCTCAATTTCTCCTTTAATTAAGACAAGTTGAAATTGTTTAATAAAGTGCTAAAATACAATTTGAACCTTTAACACGATTAATATGAAATGCATTGCTTTGCTCCCAATGAACACAGGGAGTTTCTTTCGTATTTCGAACGTGCTTCTCAAAATTTATTGAACTTTTATTTTTGTTTCTACTTTATAACTTCGGAAAATTGTGCAACTAAATTTATTATTTCAAAATAGTACAACTAATTTTAAACTTCGATCAAATATTTTTATTAAACACGTGTGTATAATTCTTGAAACTTTTCTTATAAAATTTTATGATTTTATTCGGAAGCAGATTTTTGCGAAATCACCAGCTGGCATCACTTGTTTGATGAGTTCACCTCAAACTCTATCCCGCGATTTAATTGCTAGCCTGGGGTTCAAAGGGTTACCTAATAGCATAAACTCTAAATGGGTTATGACGTTTTATAACAAAAACAGCATATGAGTGTACCCATGATTTTCAAAAGAATATTGGGAGAATAAATGAAACACCGCAAGGCCGAAATGCTAAAGAAACACAAATTGAGTACCTAACTATCAAATCTGGAGAAGGGATTATGGTTTTTACTGGCATATACGTTTACTATAAACGCCAAGGATTCACTATCACAACTCGTTAATGTTAATTAGCTATAGCATTATAGGCTATACCGTATATAGTCTTATTATATATTATATTATATTATATTCTATTCTTCTATTGTAATATACCTACAGAAAATCTATTGTACTAACTGCTAAGTTAATCTAAAGTAAAATCGTTGATTGCAAAACCCTGTTTAATTAAATCCAAAATCTGGCAAAGTTAAATGTTCAAATAATGAAGACTTCTCCTACCTCGGAAAACAAACAAACTGGCGAAAATCGTTTGATTGTATTTAATCAAAGCAGACATTCTTCCGAAAATGTGTGCAACGCCACTGCACTTCATATTTCTACAACTGAGAATTAAAAACCCGCGGGTGTTAAAGTCGCCTTATTCTTATGTGTATACATAGATTATGTGATACCAAATTCTAAATTCCATTACTTAAAAACTAGTTGAGCTAAAGTCATGCAATAAAAAGTATTCCATTGAGAAATATTGGAGCATTTGCATATTCCGTGTTTTTTGGATATACAGTTTCCGAAATATGGTTTATTATATACTTGATTCCTTGATTTTTTTTTTGATTTTTCTGATAACTGTTACCACCTAGACTATCACCTGTTTTCGGCTTGACCTTGAGTTTCAGTACACTCCTGTCACAATTTTAAAGATATTTGAACCAAATTTTTTCATGGTATAGCTCGGTTAAGTTCGTTAGTTATAGCAAAATCAGTACAAGGGGGTTGGCGGGGGAGAGGGCTGAAATTTTGAAAAAATTATATCTTGCCTCCTATGGAGTTTAGAGAGAAACTTTATCTGCATAAATTAGAGTACTCTCTATGAAGCTTATGGTAACACCACCGATTCAGGGGTTATGGGTGGGCGAGTGAGGTTGGAAATTCGAAATTTCTAGAACCGTCTTATGGGGCATCGTTGAAAAGCTTTCGATGAGTAGTTTATAAATCAATAACTAGTTTATCGATTTTGAAAAAAATGCAATCAAAAACACTTCGAAATCTCTACCTCAGCTTGTAGGCTTGCAAAAAAGGGATTTTTTATTCGTTTTTTTTAAATCTACATACTACATGTCGCAAAACAAATACTGTCAAAATTTCAGGGGGGTTATAATTTTCTTTTTCAGTTTTTCATTCTCGATTCCAAAGGTTTATTATGCGAAATAATAAACCAAAAAATTCTTCTGTAATTGAATAATTGTGTATTTAATCATTAATGGTACTGCAGATTCAACCTTTTGCTGAAATTGCGAAACCGTTAATCTGAGTCAAAGGAGCTTTTTTAGAAACGTTTTAGAAACGCCGAAATTGTTGGAAGACAGATAATTTATTCCGATGCCAAATTTAATTAGAATTTAAACCAATTCCTTTCATTGAAAATGCTATATTTCTTATAATATAAACTTCAAGCTGCAAATGTTCCTTAAAATACCTCCTATAATTCGCTTAACAGAAAAGGTTGAATTCAAATCCCAAAGATACATCACCGGTCCACCTGCAGATTGCGATAAAAGGAATATTTTATATTTCATATTTTTATAACTAGTACGGAAGTATAATAATTGGTTTAAGTGAATTATGAAATATTCTATTTTCGTTAGAAGTAGAGCGGTTTTATTAATCCAGAAAAAACGTTTGTTAAGAAATCGTGTTAAATACAAATAGATTTCCCATCGTAAAAAGAAAAGTTTTTTTTTCAGTGATTAATACCCTGGGCACACGAGAGCACTTAAGTGGGTTAATGACGTCATTATGACGTCGCCCATGTAAATTTTCCATAAGAACTCGACATCGAAACCTACCTCCTGGAACCCGGGTTAAACTCGACAGACTACTACCAGCGCCATAAGTTCCACATGGTAGAAAATCTTTGTACTAAAAAGTAATCAGCTGTGAAATGTTTTTTTGTGGTTTCCTAGATGTTTTCGTGTTATCGTTACTTTACAGCAAATTTAAATTGAGTAAACACATCAACTAATCTCAAGCTCAACGCAAGAAACTCACTTGACTGCTGTATTTTTATGTATTTTTATGTTTACTTTTCGCCAAATGTTATCAGATATGTTAACCCCGAACTCCGTTCGGCGGCACACGACATTTAACCCACTTTACGTGACGTCATTAACCCACTTAAGTGCTCTCGTGTGCCCGGGGTATAAGAAAGCTTGTTGTCTGTAGGTTACTAGGTAAGCAGAGTTCCATGCAAATAATTTTAATTAATTGATTTTTGTAATATTTTAACAATATGTAAAAAGTAGGTACATATTTAGTAAACAAAATCCACAATTTTGTACAAAATAATTCAGGCTTATATATATGGCAACACTAAGAATTTGTTGCCCGATTATGCTCATATTTGAACTTCACCTTACAATTTTCATGAACGATTACTGACCCAAATTTGAAATCCCTAGCTATAATCCTTCTCAAGTTATCGTCTGGACAGGCAACAGACAGACAGACACTAGACCGACGAACATGCATAAAACGGTTTCTTTGTACTTCTCAATAATGATATATAGTTCTTTTTACTGCCACCTTTGTTTCATGGCGTTGCAAAACTTATATACCCTACATCCCTATACGTCATACCCTGGACAGACGAGAGCACTTAAGTGAGTTGTTGACGTCATAATGACGTAGCCCATGTAAATTTTCCTTAAGAACTCGACATCGAAACCTACCTCCTGGAACTCGGTTATACCCTGGGCACATGAAAGCACAGAAGTGAGTTCATGACGTCATAGTGACGTAGCCCATGTTAATTTCCCGTAAGAACTCGCCATCGAAACCCACCCCTGTAAAGTAACGATAACACGAAAACATCTAGGAAAACAACAAAATAACATTTCACAGCTGATTACTTTTTAGTACAAAGATTTTCTACCATGTGGAACTTACGGCGCTGGTAGCAGTGTGCCGAGTTGAAGTGAGTTCCCGGGGGTGGGTTTCGATGTCGAGTTCTTATGGAAAATTTACATGGGCGACGTCATAATGACGTCATTAACCCACTTAAGTGCTCTCGTGCACCCAGGGTATAAGTAACACAAAGCGTTTGTTTAATGTTTACTGTGTTCTAAAATATCGGGAAAACAACTTTTATTAGAAATGGATTCAACAGATGATCAAATTGAAACGCTGGCAATCTAAGCTGGTGCTTCTTTTTTCCATTGACACTTGACTATCACTCAAAATGACATCTGTCAAGAATTTAGCAGCAAAAGAATTTCAATTTTAAATTGAAGCAAAATTGGTGGAGACTGGATGGTGGTGACATCTATGAGAAATGTCGAAAAGTGACTGTTTAACACGATGAGCTTCGGAATTCGGATAAATTGCATGCAAAATTTTTTGTCTCGGCTGGCCGCGGCTAAAATTTAAATACAAAATTTAGTTTTGCCGCGAGCTTAGTACTAGGCCTTACCTCAGCTGATTTAACTATAATAATCTTTGATAGTTCCCTACTGCTCAGACCATGGCGCACTGACCTTCATTGAAAAATCAAAAGCTAACTGAAATTATAAAATCTCACTGTTTAAAAGTAGCAAGTTAATTTGAACGATTTTAAAGACACTCTCTGAATGGCCCTTTCTATCAAATTAAGATTAAAGCTAAAGAAAGAAAAATCGCTTATAATAACCATCGTGCATCGTTTGCCAAAAGCATATAAAATATATATTTTCTTGTCTGAATTATGTGCCAAGACTCGCACCTCACAGGAGCCCAAAGACTCAAACCTCACAGGGCCCAAAGACTCGCACCTCACAGGAGCCAAGGCCAAAAGTCAAAAACTCAGCTGTTTTTCTCTGTTTTGACATATCAAATAAAGAGCCAAGATATGCATTTGAATATATTTACGTAGTTTTACATCGTGATTTTTTCCTTTTAACATTTCTTTTCTATTTGATTAAACGGTTTCGACATTTCATTTAAAATGATTCACTTGCGATTATTGCGGAAATTTCTTTGTATTCAAGGTACAATTATATATCTGACACAATTGCATTTTTTTAAAAAAATTAATTGCCAAAGGGTCTTCTAAATTAGAACTTCAGGCGAAATGTTCATCGATTGTGAGTAGTCCTGCTATTTCGTGCAACCAAAAAAATTTAGAAACATCATGCCATAGCTTTGGGCAGCCGACTCCTTGGACTCATCCTCATATTGTTAGCAAAGGCGAAATACTGCGGGGAATCACTTTAGAAGAAGTAAAGAGTAGACGGTCACGTTTATTGCACGATATTCAAAAATTTTCAACTAATCTGGACTCAAAGTTACGTTCGCATGTGGTAAAAGCTTGATACATCATTTAGGAATAGATTATAAGAAAAGCTGATTTCAGGTTGTGATTCCTTCATCAACGAAGAAGTTTATGAGTGATAAGATTCCATATGTCTTCAGACAAAATAGTGATTTTCTGTACTTGTCGGGCTGCCTAGAGCCAGATTCCGTGCTGGTTCTAGTTATTGACCAAAAAGAGACCACAAAATCTATTTTGTTCGTCCGACCTAAAGACCAACATGCCGAACTTTGGGACGGTCCGCGGACAGGAGTGGCCAATTCTGTTGAGTTCTTCGGTGTTGACGAAGCATACAGTATGGACCAACTTTGCACTGTATTGAAAACGTAATTTTTGCACGATATGTTCTCCGCAGAAAATAAAAATTCTTTCCAGTTATGTTTCCTCCGGAATTCACCAGGTAATGGTATGGTATGATGCCAAAAACTCTGATCTACAAAAAGCAACTGAAGCAGTGCAAATGAGCGTTACGCCATTAAACATTTGTGCCCAAAATCCTACAAGTTTCATCCATAAACTAAGACTGATAAAATCAGCAGCCGAATTACAGTTGATGCGAAAAACTTGTCGAATTGCTTCCCAAAGCATCAATGAAACCATGCAAGAGACTCGTCCAGGTGACTCAGAACACCACATTTTCGCGAGAGTTGACTATAAATGCCGCATGCAAGATGCTTCTTATCTAGCATATCCTCCAGTGGTGGCATCCGGAAAAAACGGAACAACGATTCATTATATCAATAACAGCCAAATAGTAAAAGATTCGGACTTGGTTTTAATAGACGCAGGTATTCCGTAAAAAGTAACTTATGAATGCTAATTGGCTTTATGTTCGCTTAGGTTGCGAGTTCGGGGCTTATACCAGCGACATTACGAGGACTTGGCCGGCAAACGGGAAATTCACGGATGCCCAAAGAACTCTCTACGAAGTGTTGTTGACTTTACAGAAAGACATGCTGGGTAATAATAAGTCAGGCTTAACAAAATGGTGCATTGTTTAACATTGTCTCTCCTCGTAGGCACTTTGTTGAAGTCAGGGGGGAAAACACTTGATGAGTTGTTTGACACAATGTGTTTAAGATTAGGAAAGTACCTTCAAGAAATCAACCTAGTTTCAAAGAATGCGAATGACCTCGATTTAATGCGGGTATGTTTCAATTTGTGCTCACAAAACCTTCGGGAAACTAAGATGTGAATTTTCATTGCAATTCTGGCAGGCAGGATACAGCTTCTGCCCACATCATATTTCCCATTACTTAGGAATGGA
The DNA here is from genome assembly GCA_963082835.1 of Leptogaster cylindrica. Lineage (NCBI taxonomy): Eukaryota > Metazoa > Arthropoda > Insecta > Diptera > Asilidae > Leptogaster > Leptogaster cylindrica. The sequence continues at coordinate 22,504,349 of OY720105.1, read as the reverse complement.
TGTGCATGATACGCCGCTGATATCTAGGAAGTCAACGTTAGTTCCAGGAATGGTTTTTACCGTTGAACCTGGTATGTGATGAGAAGACAGATTATAGAATTTAAGGATTGAGTTTCCCCACTTTAGGAATATATATATCCGCTGAAAGAAAAGATGTACCACCAGAGTTTCGAGGGCTGGGCCTTCGTATTGAAGATGATGTTTGTATCAGTTCAGATTACAAAATTGAAAATTTAAGTGAAAGCTGTGTCAAGGAAACTGATGATTTAGAAGCATTACTTTTAAGGTGATTTTCGCTGAAATTACAGGAACTTGTTTGCAACTTCCATGCATCCTTATACAAGGTTAATATATTGTTTAAATTGTATTAACTTATTCGAAAACTGATTCAAAATTTCATTATAAAAATTTGTCAGAATAAGCGGCCGGAGGCGAATTGTTTGCTCAATTTGGTTGGCGATAAATGTACATAATGTAATAATTATTGCATAAATATACTTATACATATAGGTATTACATTTGCTGTTGTCTCATATATCATTTTTCTCTTAAAATTTGTGTCGAACACAAGAAAAGATATGGAACTCATAAAATGCCCATATACAGTAGGAATTTCATATATGCACCAAGTTTTCTTTCGTCATCCTTCCCACTAATAAGTGGTTTAATATGTAAGTCAGTTATACGACGCGACCGACGGTTACAAAAATAATATGTAAATAAAAAACTAGCCAATTGGTAAGAGTTTTAAGGGTTTTTGCCATAGTTTTGTCAAAAGTGTAGTGAAAAATCATTGAAATATTTTTGTTTTCCGAAAGACCATGAAAAAAATGCACGTATGTGAACCAAGTGACGTCACAGCAGTCAGCTCATATTCAAGTATACCTTGTATCATAGCCAGCGAGCAGCTGTCAGATTCGTTATCACTGGTAACCTATCACTATCAGTGCCGCCAAAAAAGAAATTGGATTCTAGCAGCAGAAAGTAATTACTGGAATTGGAAACATGTCGATTTACAAAGATTTACCTGAGGTTCCCCTACAAGTTGTTGTTAAATATATGGTGACTTATAATTAACTTCCAGGAACATCCACGGAAATTAATACCGGAGTTGTGCCGTCAATTTTACCACCTTGGATGGGTTACCGGAACTGGAGGGGGAGTTAGCATTAAATTAGAGTAAGTAGGAAAGGCGCCCAGCGAGTAGCGGAGGACCCCAGTTCCATGTGGAACGTGAGGTTCCAAAAAGGCGTTTTTTGGGCCCGGAAGTGAGAGAAAAATGCCCGAAAAATAGGCAACGAATTGGTTGCTCTTCTTCGTACATGCATGTTCCATCTCTCTCAAACTCTGGTTCCTACTTTCTTTCCTAGGGGTACATGATATTGAATTCAAGTACGTAAACAGTTTCTTCAATTAAATTCGTATTTTCTTATTTCCTGATAGCAATGATATTTATATTGCCCCTTCTGGTGTTCAAAAAGAACGTATTCAACCCGAAGATCTGTTCGTTCAAAATATAGAGGGTAAAGATTTGCAACTGCCACCTGAATATAAGAAGTAAGAATTAATGAGTCAAGAAGTTAAAAGTAAAACGTGAGAACTTCATAGATTCACCAAAAGTCAATGCACCCCTCTTTTTATGCTCGCCTACACCCATCGCAAAGCGGGGGCTGTAATTCACTCGCATTCGGAAAATGCAGTGATGGCAACACTGTTATGGCCTGGAAAAGAGTTTCGCTGCACTCATTTAGAAATGATCAAGGTATGTCTGAAAAAAAAAAGTTTTACTTAACTATACATATTGCACCTACATTATTCAAATACATATATACTATTAATCCTCCAGGCAATATATGACGAAGAGAAGCAACGCCATTTGCGATACGATGAAGAGTTGGTGGTTCCCATAATAGAAAATACACCGTTTGAAAAAGATCTTGCCGATGAAATGTATTTAGCCATGTTGAAATATCCTGGAAGCAGCGCTGTTCTTGTAAGACGTCACGGTATTTACGTGTGGGGCACGTCGTGGCAAAAAGCGAAAACTATGTAAAACAGTTGTTCTTTAGATTTTGTATTTTTGCAATAAGTTTTAAATTTTAGGACTGAATCCTATGATTACCTTTTCTCCGTTGCTGTGAACATGAAAAGATTTGGTCTGGATCCAGCCAAAGTACCCGAGGAAAATTCAATGTAGTTCAAATCATTCGTCTATCAGAATCTTTAATGCTAAAGATTTCAATTTTCCACAAATTCCACAAATGTACAAATAATGTGGATACAAAAGCAGGAAATGTGCATTTACAAGTTGAACGTTAAATAATACACATTTTTAAAAATTCAAAACAATGGAAATATTCAAATAATAGTTTTATTTCATTTTCGCGCACAGTATACCTTTTAACGATCAAGCAGCCGCATTTGTTTTTGTTAGTCCTTTAATCGCAATAAACTTACTTTTTGATAAAAATAGTTGTCATAGTTTTCCAATTTGATTTCAGTAAAATAATTACTTAAAGTGCCATATAGAAATTTCAATCTTGAACATGCTTAACGCTGAGCACTTTGAATCCACTAGTTCTGCATAAGCCGAGTGAACATGAAGAAACTTGCACGCCTCACGCGAGATTTCATGAAATCTAACAGACTGCAATTCTTTCGATTTAATTTTTCAGAACAACTCCAGCAATTGAAAGATATTACTGAGAGTGACGGTGAGCATTAGTCATTACATGTCTTTTTTTAAAAAGTTCAAGATTCTAAAGGTTTGCGATTAATAAGCAGCATGTCTAAACATATTTTATTCATGTAGAAATTTTCTGCATTCAATATGTTTTCTATATTCCGTAATCTCCACATTTCAGATATACAACTTTATTTTTTCGATGAATTGAATACTGTTTTTCTTTACCCTAATGGCACTGAAGCATTCTCAATTCCGTCAGGTTGATAGCACAATTTATTCTGAAATACATTATCAAGTTAATTGTTCGCATAGGCGCCATAGAAAGACTTGCTACGGTCACAGCAGCCAAGAAGACTCCAGTGACAATCACTGAAGATGATGTCAATGTAGATCCTCTTGGTGAAAGACAAAAACGGTGTCTATTCAGTGTTCCAATGTTAAAGCTCAATGGAAGTTGCCTGGGCGTACTGGTGATGTCTAGGTATGGTGAAAATGCGTACTCCAATGTAAGTTCCCGGCGAATTCTCCACAAACTAAATGAAAGTATCATCCAACCAAATAGATGATTCAAAAATACGTACTTGAACTTTCATCTTGGATTTGGGTGAGTTTAGAGCAGGACTTGGAGCAGAAGGAGAGAAGCCGTGTTTACTACTTTTGCGATCATTTGGCAAAACACGCAACTGACTATTTGTCTGGCTGTAACACATTTTCAAAATGTTTATATCTTATGCAAGTAAATGGCAAATCATAAAAATGTATAGTTCATAAATAAATCATTAGTTTTTAGGAGCTTGCAAAGCATGTCATTCTTGTTGGAGATTTCATATTTTTCGAAATTGATAGTGACGATGGTGAAGCTATTGTTTTCAAGGAAACTGTAAACAAATGCATGGAAAACATAAACACTATAAGGTATGAATATTAAAATTTAGGGAATATGTTTTATTTTTCAAATCCATATTAAAAAACAAATCATATTTATTTAACAGATTTTTGAAGGGCAGCATTGAATATAAAGCGGTTTTCGATAAGCAATGGTATACCGGTGTTTCCCAGGGCATCGTAATTGATCCTCATGTAGCGAGCATTCTAAACTATCATGTTGAGGAGTTGATCTGCGCTCCTATCCTGCTTGACACTGAAGTTGTCGCTGTAATTGAGCTAATAAATAAGCAATCCTCAAACAAATCCTTCGACGAAATGGATTTGGAATGCTTTGCAATATTCTCACAGTTCTTAGGAATTATTATGAAATATAAATACCACTCTGAGCATCACGCAAGAGAAGTATTAGCAGATAAATATTTAGTAGTTGGTAAAAGTATTCATGGCATTTATTTTGCAGGTTGCTAAGGCAGAGCATTATACGGAGATTTTTCAAAATCAGTTGTTGCATCGAAACGTTAACCTTTTGGAACAATCACAATCGGAGATAAATTTTAAAGACTTTGAAAAGTACTGTTGGAACTATAAGCGTTCTGTATCATTTATAAACATTCTTTTAGATATTCGTGGTATGCAAGCGAAAGTAATTGTCTGAACTTTGTCTTAAAAACCATCATCAAAAATGCCAACGGAAATTTTTTCCCTGAAAATCAATTAGACGTTTTTCTGGTGTCTTTGCATGCCCTGCATAAGCGGCAAACATTTTACGATTTCTTATTCCCAGTGCACTCGCTGCACTTCATTTACTACTCGCTGCAAAAAATTTCTAAAGTGTTTTCTGCAAACGAGGTAAGAGATGTAGTAAATTTTTCCGTAGATAAGTATTTTTTTAATAACTAAATATTGTCGAATTATTATGCATTTATTCTCTTAGATTGCTGGACTACTACTGGCCACTTTGATGTATTACGCTGATTACGTAATCTATGATGAACCCATTCTGAAGCGTCTTAACCACCCTATATCTAGGGCGTACAAAGAAGTAAATTGCAAAACTATGCATCGCATCGACTTATTCCACTTTCTTATGATGAGATCAAACTTGTTGGATCACTTGCCGGTATCAGATAGGGAAGAAATCGTAAAAGTATTCGAGAGCATTACTAGGAATATTAGTATGTACAATAAAAATACTAAGACGTTTCAGAGAGAAATAGAAAATTGCTCCGATATGAAAAAGTATCGAAACAGATTAACAATATTAACTGCTTTATTTTGGTTTGCAAAACATTCATATTACTTGAAGCCCCTGCATTTCACTTTAAGTCTCATCGAAAATCTTTACATCATCAATCGGTTCGAACGCCATGAAATAGATATGTTATTGGGAATTCTACCGTTGGAAACAAAGGATCCAAACTTTCGAAACCAAGCAATGGATTTCGAAGTTGGATACATGAACAATGTGCTTCCGATTTTTCACACCATTTGTCGCATCCTCCCTCCATTACAAGAAGTTGTTGACACTATTGAGTATTACCTCTCGAAAATACATATAGTATGAATTAAAGCGTTTAATAATAACTGCACTTTCAGTGAACTGTACAAGGGTATGAAAGACGCCATTTCATTGCGAGAAAGCTCAACGTGGAAACCACCACATGAGTACAATTAAAGGGAGATCTCCGGAATTTACTAATAACAATGTTAATTAGCGAATTCCAAGCGCAGTGGGAAATAATATTATAAATATCCAAATGAATGTTAACCTAGATAATACAAACTTTCTATTTATATTTGTTTTTTTATTTCACTTTTTTTACAGGTCTCAACAATACATACTTAACTTTCTAATAAAGTAGTGGAATATCATTAAAATTACGAATTGCATGCAGAGAGGTGGTCCCGTTGCAACAATCCAGTCCCAAATGCTTTAAAAGAAAATTTTAAAATGAAAATTTGAAATAACAGCTATTGTGAAATTATTACCCGTAAAGTTCGTCCGTTATTTGAAAAGGTTTGCTGATGGGAACTTCCCCGCAGCCAGTTATTATTACTGGCTTGACTGGGACGTCATCAGTGTCTGTCTTGACCTGCATTCAAGCTTATATTAACGGATTCAACAGGATTCGTAAAATGGTACTCACTTTCTCTATTTTGTGAACAACTTCAGTGCCCTTCACAACTTTCCCGAAAACAGTGTGTTTCCCGTTCAACCATGGCGTTGGGATCGTGTTGATGTAAAACTGGCATCCGTTTGTGTCAGGTCCGTAATTAGCCATTCCGACGAACCCTGGTCCAGAGTGTTCAATGGTCAGGTTCTCGTCGGGAAAATATTTACCGTAGATGCTTATAGATCCACGACCGTCATGCATCACGATGTCGCCACCTTGGATCATGAATCTATCGATCACTCTATGGAAGGTGGTGCCGACATACGTTTTTCCTTCGATGCCATGCAAACAGATATGGCGAAAATTCGCTACCGTTTGCGGTGCATAGTCGCCAAATAATCCAATCACCATACGTCCGAGCGGCTTTTTGTTGTGCTTAATATCTAAGTAAATTTGCGAAGTAACTGTAAATGTTGAACAATGCACTGTGTTTATCAAAAACAATATTGCACAAAGTTTCGTGAACATTTTTTTCCGCGAACGAGTTCCGCTAGCAACTGGCCGATGGTAATTCTGGCTTCAAGACGAGCAGAGATAAATGTTCTAAGGGAAGCCCCACAAATGGTCAGTGAGCGGTCAAGAGTGGACAACTTGGAAAAATTGATCGATATTTTTGAACAAACATTCAAAGGCTCTGTAAAATTTGTTTGTAATAGGAAAACTTTTTCAAGTGTGGGGGAGTGTCTTCTGAATGCTTTTGCCAGAAATTAAAACGTAATCCTATGAGATATGGATTAATGCAGGATTACTTCAAAAACTGCAAATGCAAGAAACATTAATCGTGCTTATGCACTTGTATGCTGGTTTTATGAATTAATAAACCATAATCCAATTTAAGTAAAAAAAATTAGTTTCAGACAAAAATATGAATAAGAACCTAAATATAAATCTGATACAATTAGTTAAGTATAACCTAAATGTATATGCATTATGCATATAATATAAATAATAAAAAACATATTAAAATAATCATCATGCAAGTGATAGGAGATTTTGTGTAATATTACTTAAAAGAAATGTAAATAGTCTCAATATAGAGACTTAAGGTGCGGTTTTTTAATGTCCTATACAGATCTCCATTATTTTTTGCTGCACAATCGTTCAACTATAAAATATTGGCTTTGCAAAACGATTATACGGGAACCAATTGAAATCAGGTACCTATTCTCGATTATTATAGACTGTTCTTGGAACAGATTGTTTTTCCCAACTTGCGGCGGATTTCAATGGAATTTTGAGGGGACATGTATTTTAGTTAAAAACTCTAGAATGTGCAAATAATTTTCCCGGACTCACATAGTTTTTGAAAAAATTACGTTTTACGGTGAAAAAATGCCATGTCATTTTTCGGCATTTCGACATATTTATATCCACAAAATTTATTTGCGAAAACCGAAAAAACCCGCCACAACTTCCCTTGTATACATTTATCACTTTTTTACACTTCACAGCACTATATTAATCGATAATTTTTTAATAGCATACCTCTAGTTTTTCTAAAATATAAGTTTAATATATTTATCAATTAAGAAAGGCGTTTACAGTTTCTTTTTAAATTGTCAAATTATTTCACCGCCAGGGTCGCTTTTGCACTAATTTAAATTGCTGAATAACCTTAAAAAATATTTTACACCTCTGTGTGCAATTTACTTTGTGTGTTGGTGATTAATTTTGCTGGCTTTTTTTTCTAAATTGGTGAGTCATGGAATCAGAATATATCGTGACTTCGGGTGAGTTTGGTGTGCTACATTTTCATACATTAAGAAAAAAATATGTTGCCAAGGAATATGTACTGGGAAATCCGGCAGTGTGCCTTGCAAATCTCGAAGTGAAATGTATTGTCTTGAATTGGCTGGATTTTCTACTTGTATAGTAAAATTAGTTACGGAAACATATTTTGTAAGTGCTTGGCTTAAGAAGACACGAGAATCCTGTGAATGCGCCATTGTTTGCATTAATCGATAAACAGGTTCTCAGGAAATGAAACAAAATGGCTGATTAGTGCAATTATTTTTAAAAGAGAAGATATTGGCTGCAAAATAATTTTTCTTTAATAATGCTGAATGATTGTGGAATATAGTCCTTAATTAATTGTGTGCTCCCGAAAAATGTATTTATTAATTTTTAAGAAATGAAAACAAGGAAAATTTCCCGGGCCGCTGTAAATGTGCTGAAAGGAATTTTCTTGCATATACAATTTCCCCTTGGCACTGTTTTGCTTCAGAGAAACAGCGAGCTGCGAGTTGCTTTCAGAGTTCAGTTGGGAAATTAAGAGCAAACCGGTCAGATGCAGAAGCATTGAAGTTGGAAAATTGAGCTTCATCAAGGAACTGGCAATAGGCAGACATCTTGTGAAACTGATTTCTAAAAATTTCTGAAAACCATAAAGACTTGCTTTGATCTGAAAAATGCGAAAATAGTGAAAAATAAGAATAGACTTAGGGAATTAGGGAAACAGAAATATATAATTACAGTAGAAAGATATTAAGTACAATTAGTTTGGAATTGTGGCAGAGAATTTCGCCAAGTCTTCTCGTCATTCTACGCGTGTAGTTTTGTGAGTTTAATTACTGTGGTAGACATTAAAACTGATGTACGTTTAGAGTTTTAGACTGTGAAAGCCTGAAATTTAAAGAAATTCTGGAAGAAAGTGCGTTAACGAAATTTTTCTGTATTACACGTAGGATATTCGTGGAAGCCAATAAGCCATTTTGATTTTTGGAGAATTTTATACACTACATCGAAAGTTGTGGCACGTACACTCATAGAGAAGTACTAGATTCTAGAAGCTGCTTTCGCGATTCGATTTGATGACGTCAAAGACATAAATCTGAAAATGGTAAGTTGGGTCTAAGAGGGATAATAAAAGTATGTTGAAATATGAGATTTTATTTTACCTGCCCTTAATGCAATTGCTTGTGTTACTCTACTATATAAAAGCCAAGAGAAAAGTGTTTCAAGAAACCAAAATGTTTCGGAAGAATGCCTGCATTTATTTTTATATATACATATTTTTAAATTTTAGTATTAGTTGCGCCTTGTGTGAAAATTTGTTGTAGAGAAAAAACTAAAGAATTAATTAGATAATTTTCAAATGCTGGCATTCCGAATTTCGAAACCCCGAAAAGTCGGGGAGGGGAAATTTGATTCTGACTTGTTTGCACCAAATTCGGACAAGCTTATTTTATGACTGTGTAATCTTCATGCGGCCATAGGTTTGTCTTGCTCCTTTTCTCGCTTGTCATTCCAGTTTCTCTTTGTTTTTTGTTGCTTGAAGCAGCCTGCTTTATTTGAGCTAGTGATTCCAAAACAAGAAATATGAAGTGCATTGGCGTTGCAGACACTCGGGGGGGAAAATGTCTGCTTTGAATCTTTCATTAAATACAATCAAACGATTTTTGCTAGTTTGTTTGTTTTCCGAGGTAGGAGAAGTCTTCATTATTTGAACATTTAACTTTGCCAGATTTTGGATTTAATTAAACAGCGTTTTGCAATCAATGGTTTTACTTTAGAATCACTTAGTACAATAGATTTCCTTAATTCAAGACTCAATAGTACTTTATCATCAAAACAGCTCATTCTCAAGTAATTGCATAAAGATTAAAAATACTGGTTAAAAATTTATTGTCGTTAGGTATAAAGGGTTTTTGAATGAATATTAACATATCTTTGTTGTTTTGCAGCCACGCATAGATCCATTGAAACTTTTAACTTGCTTAAAAGTCCTGCTAGCGTCCAATGGGGGCATCCGAAGCGAGAACGAAGTCAAACGATTGGCAGGGTAAGTTCACCTTTTCCATTTTATTTAGTGTTAAAACATTTTATTGTGTTGAATTGCATAGAACGACGAATAAGTATGTATTATTCTGTACAGCTGCTGCTTTAACATATTATATCTGTCTTCATTAAACTTGGTATCTTCAGATTTCGATGATCAGTTTTTGTTTTTTAAATTCGGATATTTATTGATACAGTTTTGTTTTGAGAATGCATTTCTTAAGTCTAAATTGATTGAGAGTTATTTTGGGGATCAAAATTCACTTCCAGTTTGATCCTTAGTACAAGTGCTGAGCATAAAAACGTTTTTTCTTTTCCAGGCTTATGACAAAGTATTCAAAGAAATTAGTTTCGAAATGTATCTACATTCAAATACTGAAATGTACAAATACTGAATTGTTGGGTGAATTTATGGGCTCCGGCGGATGGACCCTCACACACATGTGGCTATCCGATGGAATCCATTCCAGGAATTGGCCTTTGGTGCAAGAGATATTAGAATTGCTATTGTTGTGTCCTGTTGATACACAACGACTACGAAGTAACACTGCTCCAAAGCTTGTGAAAACTTTGTGCCAAACTGGAGGAAATGAAGGTAATTAAAAATTTGATAATTATGGTGATGTTAGTTGTTTCGGATGTACACGATTCTCTATAAGATCTAGCTGAATTCATTCATTACATTTTGTCAATAATTATTAGTTGTACCTATATTATATGTCTTTTGATTTATACAAAGTCTGCAATAAAGCCCGCAATACGCAAAAATAATTTTTATATTTTACAGGGGTTAGAATACTTGCTGCGAAGTTAGTTGAGCAATGGCTAAAAGTTGTCAAAGAAGAATCAGTTTCCAATGCTCAGACAAACAATCAAATAAGTAATCCATCATCCACCGTGGTGGCTAACGTGCGGTCGACTGATGTTTCCCTGGAGTCAAGAACGTCGTCGGTGAATAACACTACTGCTATAGAAGAACACAATCCAGTTTCTGCAGTCGGTAAAACTGCCATTGAAGAAGATCCTCTTGCCATTCCAACGACAAATGCTGGCAGTTCTTTAAAAACATTTCCTTCACCAATTTCACAGAGAAGTAACAATGAAAACACTCTTGTTTATCAAATTGTTATGAAAGACGGGAAGCAGGTTCTGGCTAAAATAGAAAACAGTACAAACTCTTCTGTGGCAGATAATGCAGACAAATTGTATGATGAGGAGAGCAATAAGAATGAAAACAAACTACTTGAAGATCAGCTGAAGGATGCTTCAAACAAAGAAAATGAGAAGCACAAAAAAGAACAGGATGGAAAAGAAGATAAAGAATCGTCAAAGGATAAAGATAAGTCTCGAAGTAGTAAGGATAAGGACAAGGACAAGAATAGAGATTCCAAATCAAGTCATAGAACCTCCTCTAGCAAGTCTAAAAGTAGTAGCAGCAGTAAGTCTAAATCATCTTCATCTCACAGGAGCTCAACAGACAGCAAAAACAGGGACAGAGAAACAGACAGATCGGATTCAGACAGAGATAAGGACAAGAGTAGATCGTCCAGCAGCAAATCTAGTAGTAGCAAAGATAGACACAAGGATAGAGATAAGGATAAAAGTAAAGAAAGAGAAAAATCTAAAACTAAGGACAAAGAAAAGGAAGACGATAGTGAAAGATATGTACCTTCGAAAATTGCCCTGCCTTCAATTGATAAACTGGGAAAAATTCCCAAAAAGCCTAAAGATGACACCAAACCTGCCCCCACATCTATCACCATTCCCTCAAAGAAAGCATCGATTTCAATTGAATTTCGTAGGGATGCGGACAGACCCAAGACGGTGAAAACTTATAAATCCCAGTTTCGAAGTCATGGCCTGTCTGAGGAGGCTCCACCACCTCCTTCCCGCAAGGGTCTGAAAAAGCCTTCATCACAAACCGTACCTGGAACTTCTATTCCACCCAATATCTCATCCTTAAATCTATCTTTAAAAAGGTCTTCTCCTCCCCCTCAACCAGTCTCTCCTGGATCGTCTCCATCTTCCAGTACGAAGGATACAGCGGCACCTGTAGAGAAGAAGCTAAAACTTGATATTATTGGTCAAACAACAGGAGTGGAGAAGCAAGGAGGAATCAAACTGATTCCAATAAAACCAAAACGTAAGATATTTTCTAATTCACTAATAAAGTTCCTTTGCTTTTACAGGCTCGCCTGGAAGTGCGGATGGGTGTTGCTTTTGGACATTGATTATTGTCTACGTCTCTTGACTGATCTTTATACACACAATAATGTTTCTTTTCTCTAGAGATTGAAAAAACCATCTATTTTGATTAATTTATAAATTTTTAGTTTATGAGTTAATCAAAATAAACATTAATCTTGTGTCTCAAAATCTTTTCATAATCCGATATCAAGGTGTGGATGCCAACAGGTTTTGTATACAATTATTCTTTTAGCCCGTTATTGTCACGATCATTTGAAATGCTTCGTGATAATTTTAAGTACTTAAACAAGTATATAAATCATAAGTGAAAGAAAATAAAAATTTTTCATTTGAAGAAAAATTTTCAGAGTCAAATCCTGAGAGCACTTTAGCACAATAACTTTTAACCAGATTTATTGCGCTGCGGTTAACAAATACCAGATTCCTGCTTATTTAGTACTTATTAATTTAGATTATATTCGGTATGAGCCAATTTGAGAACTTATTGCATCACAATATCGTGTCTTCCACGTCGCTCTTTGATCGCAGCATGCGTCTGCGCTTTTGTCACAACATTTCAAGGAAAATTGATTTGTGTGGGGAAGATTAATTTTCAACAATACTTTTAGTAACTTTGAGGTCATTTTCAACATAAATCATCCGTAACAATCGGAAAAAAAATCTATTGCTTCGGGCATAACTCAACTTGGTAAATCTTTAAATGTTAATTATAAAACCTTACAATTGTGGCGAAGTACCAAAAATCAAACTTCAATAATAATCTCGATTGAAAAACAAAAATAAGTTCCAAACAGCTGGAGATTGCTTTAATTTTGTAATTTTAAGAAAGAATACTTTAAAAAAATGTTCTTGTGCTGTAGTGCTTCAATGGATCAAGACGAGTTTTATTATGACCCCGCATTGCCCGGCTGTATCTTAGAAAAACTTAAAGTACTCTTTAAAAAAAGTCACGAAAAGTAAGCATATTCTACAAATGAGCCAGATGACGCAAACCAATGTCTCAGGAAATATTCCCAATCATTGTGGCCGAAGAACAAGGCACCGCATACTACCACCGAATATCTTACAACACTGATTTCCATTCATTTGTAGAAACGAATTGAAGACGATATTAATAAATTCATAACATGGAAGCTGTTCTTCAGAACGGTAATTATTTTATGCGGTTGTCTCATCAGTTTGGCGGCCACCATTCAATGGAGAATACCGTTCAATGTGTTATTTATCATTAGCAAAACAAAAAGTTTGAAATCAAATATAGATTTCAGGAACTCTATAAAGTGATAAAAGGACGAAAAAATGAGATCTCAGTTCAAATATTAAAGATTTCTCTACTAATTTTACTTTTTAAATCTTAAAACGCTTTGATTATTTCGATGCCAAGAACGGTTTCGGTATAGTTTTTAGTATCAATATCTCACTTATATCGGCTTTAGAATTTTAAAATTTGAGACTGTTATGACGTTAAAAATTTATTTAAATTAGTAATGTTAAATTTCTTTACGTTGTTTATATTTTTAGTCTAGTTCTAATTTTAGTACTTTTCGTTTATTGTACCGTTATGGTATTTCTGCGCCAGAAGCAAAACCGTGAGTTAGAAAACTCGAAAAACTTGCAAGCAATGTTAAAACCGCCGAGAAAGCAAAACTAATCTCCAGAGTACACATTCCCTTGGGAGTGCTCAACTGATTGCGTTTTTAGTCTTCACTGATTAGAACGTGTGCATTGTTTTAAAATCTATTGAATGTTTTATTGCTTTACAACTGTTAATATTTTCTTGCATATTTTGCTCTGTTTCTTAAGTTTTTTTTTGTTTTATTTAAATAATTTTAAATCTTAGATGTATATGTTTAGACCCAATTCTTTTTTTTACACTAGATACTTTCCAGAAAATATTTAGATGAAAAAAGGCGTCCTCTTCAAGGACTCCCGAGTTATTTTTAAGATTCAATATTTTTTAAGTAAGCCTTTCGAAGTATTCGTTTGTTAATTTTTCTTACGTGATCTTAGAGCAAGGAAAATAATATTGAAATACGATTCCCTACATAATTATTGAAGTAATGCTAAGTGATAACAATTTCTTTCACATTCTTCAAAAGTTTATAATTATCCTGCTTTACGCATTGTTAAAACATTCTTGCGAAATTCTACAACTACGAAATAATTTAAGTCCTTCAATTATTTTTATAACACAAAGAATTTTATCCCTGTGCGTATTTTTGTTATAAAAAAAACATTACATAATGTGTATTGATTCATGAATTGAGTTTCTATATTTAGATTTTTCAACCTTATTTGGTTTATTTATTTTAAAAGTTTTTTTTAGTTGCTCCGGTTTTTTTGCATTCGTCGATTCACCTGAATTCTGCTCTAGTTATGTCGAGGTAAATTTAATTTCCTGCAATCCCATTTTTCTTTTTGCCGGTGTAACGCATTTTGCGACTTAACGACGTGAAATTTTGATAGAATTCGCCCTTTGCATGAAGAATGATAAACTTACAAACGTACCTGAAATTTTCATAATCATGTGAGTATTTCGGATAAAATTACATTTCACTTCATATTTTTAATAATGAATTTAATAATTCTTGCAGCAGAATGCACGATCGTTTTTACTGATGTCCTCATAAAATTTTTTACGGAAACCAAAATTTCATGTATTTGTGGAAATCACAAAATATGAAAAACTTATACTAACAAACCAGAATTCAATTGCAATAGGGTTTGATTATATTTTTTGCATTATGTAATGTTTGCAATATTATTATTACCGTTTTATATAATATGTGCCTACTATACCTACACATATTATTTTCGGAATTGATTTAACCTTCAATTTTTATTAGTAAAGTTTTTTTTATTGCTTACTGTAAGTTTTTAGTAGATATTTTCATTTTTAATTATACTTTCATTTTCTGCAGCCTGATATTGCAGATTTTGTTAGGAATTTATTCAAGGAGGGGCAATTTAATTTCCAAGGCCCATTCTAACCGTTCTAACATGTACGGCGTGTGCGTTGATTATAAACAATAGTTTGAACGAGCTCAAGGATGCCGCAATGAAAACGTTAAACGATTCTTCCTCTATACTTAGTACTTACAAATGGATTGAACAACTACTTTTGAAAAAGGGAACTTCTTTCGTGATTTACTGCTGCCGTATGCTTATTACGAAAATTGATAGTTTTTTTTTTTTTTTTTTGCAAATATATATATCACGAGAAAAAATTTTGTGATTGTTGGCATTTTCACCAGTCAAGATAATTGGATTGGTTCAAAATATAATGATTTTGTTATATCACTAAATTTGATACTTAGTATCAAATGGACGGCGGCATCAATTAGAAATTGATATGAAAACATTTTTATTTGTAATTATTGCTAATTTTCGTTTGCTTACATATTTTCATTCTAAAAATAATACTTTATAAACCGCCAGAAAATAATCACCTGCTTAATATTTAATTGCCCTTTAATGCCCTTCAGTTTAAGAGCCAGCGTAATTTGCAATATGTTTTCACTTCATACTTGCTTCACAGAAAACGGTTTCTGCTTTAAATATTCTTTAGTTACTATACTAAATACTAATTTATTTAAGCTTAATACAAGCTTTCGCATAACAACAACAACAGAACTCAAATATGAATAACAGAAACAATAGGATGCACGAATGAATTATTTATACCTCTTTAAATTTCAAACTAATTTATTTTTTGCCCTCTTGAAAATAGCAATCGATTTTCCTGCCTCCATTTTCATAAATAAATTGGATTTTTTATAAAGAAATTGGATGATAGGGGAATAGATATTGTAAAATTGTCACCACTAACAGTCCTTAATGCAATCAATCTTGAAATTGCTGATTAAAAGATATTTTTTTTGTGGATATAATTAAACTAAGATTTTAGGGAATTATTGTGTGAAAATAAATTTCTTATGAAGCAGCATTCCTACATGAATTTTATTTGTCATACGTTCGAGTACCTTTAGGTTGTGCATTATAAAATTTAAAATAAGATAATTTATAAATTTTTCAGGTTTTTTGTGCTCCGACAACAAAGAATAACGTCCAAAAGCAACATTTCATCTGCGCATTATGTTTGTTATGAAATTTAATATCACCAAAAACGATTAAGTTAATTGAAAATTAAATGTTACTTTATCTTTTTTACAGCACCTACATTAGTCGAAAGTGATTTATTCATGGATGCTTTATCAGCGTCAGCGGTTTTCAAAAAAGATGCTAAGAAGCGAAAGAGACGTCCGAGTGCTTCAAAGGAAGCAACCAAGGAGCCAAACGCATCTTCTCCCCCACAAAGTCCGATGGACACATCTCCAGCCTCAAAGCTGACACCTCTGAAGTTTTATCAAGATACCCTTGAGGAAAAGGACGATGAGAAAATTGAAAGCAGTGAGGAGTCGAAAGAAGATAAAGATGAGAAAAGGGAAGATGAAGATGATATCCCATTGAAAAAAGTAAAAGAGTCGATTGACGAAAAAGTGCGCCAAGAAAAGGAAGAAGAAGAACTAAGAAGAGAATTGGAGGATGAAACTTCAGAGCCAGTTAAGAAACCTCCTGGTCCTGGATGTGGGCCGGATGGGCCTCCAGGAGTTCTAATGATGCATAGACGTAAGGGACCGAAGAAGAAGTTGAGTTGGCGATCACAAGAAGACCTGGAGGAAGTCCGCTACTTCGAACTTGATGAAACTGAGCGTGTTAATGTAACTAAAACCTTCACAGACATGAAGCAAATGGAAAGATTTAACGAACGTGAGGCTTTTATGATGGCCAGGAAGCTAAACTGCGAGGACTTGATGAATGAACAAACATCTTGGACGCCTCTCGTGCTCGTGGATGATGTTCCGCCACATCCTGAAGGTAATTCAAGCAGAGAAAAGAAAATTCAAGCAGAACGGGAACTAACAACTCTGAAGGCGCTGTATTTCAACCGCCACATGATCCCGGACTCGGCTTCCGAGCCTGACATGGACATGGAGCAGTACCAGAAAACTGAACCCGCTGTAATACCGTTGGATGATATTACAGGAAATCCCGATGCTGTGAACGACTTCACAAACATGCCTTGGCCAGAGCCCAAGGGTTCACCACCTTCAGGTATTCCAGACGAATTCAATGCAGTGAAGAATGCGCCAATGCCAAACCCTCCTTTCAATCCGTTTATGCAATTCGGGCAGCCTGGATGGCCTATGGGTGGGCCTGGTGGGCCGGGGGGGATGGTGCCTCCAGGAGGGCCGGGTGGACCCATGGGTCCGGGAGGACCTGGAATGCCACCAAACAATATGCTACCGCCCCCAATAATGGGTGGGCCGATGGGTGGTCCCATGGGTGGATTCAATAATATGAACATGGGCCCTCCGAATATGAACATGGGTCCGCCGAACATGATGATGGATCATGATGAAATGGGCATGAACAATATGAATATGATGCAACCACCCTTCCATCCACCAGGACCCAATTTCGGTGGTCCTCCTAATAACTTCAATAACTTCGCACCTCATCATCCGCCACCCATGAATATGGAAATGGGACCGCCACCGAATATAAATAATGGGCCACGTGGTAGCAATCGCGTTGGTGGAAATTGGAGATCAGGTGCGCCAGGACCACCCCCCGTCAACAACAACAATCCTGGGAATTGGAGGCCCCAAGGACCGCCGGTAAACAATAGAAACAATTGGGTTCACGGGAATCCGCGAATTTGTAAACAATTCCAACGTGGGTTTTGCCGAAACGGTAATAAATGCAATTTTATCCACGCTCCTGCCAACAAAAACTACTAAAGATCATGCAGGGGAGGATTCAGTCTTATCATCTTTTCTTTGTGATATTATGGTTAGTTTTTATTAAACAATGGGCAGGAGTTGAGGTCGCCTTCGCGTAATGATGCTGATGATATCTGGTTGAATGTTAAAGTGCCCGGTGATATTATTAAGCAGTTATGTACAGTACATATAAAATATGCAACAAGTGAAAACTGTGTTCATATTGTGTAAGATATAAGGTTTAGTTATTATTGTTTTTATTTTGTTAAGTAAAATTTTAAAATGTTAAGTGAAAATGTTTTGTTGTTAATGAAGGATTTTTGCAATTAAGGATTTTTATATAAAATTAAAGTTTTGATATATACATAAGATAGATATTATGATTTTTATAAGAGTACAATAAAGTAAGAGAGAATTATGTGCATTGAACTTATGTTTTCTTTATCCTTCGGTTTCAATTTGAGGTCACGGCATTGTGTGCTTGGAAAACACCGAACAGTCCAATATTAAAGTGTACTAAATTTATTTGTTATTGTCTTGTTGGCTCCTTTTTAAACTGCTTATGTAGGTATTTATTGTAGCTCAATAATATTTTTATCGTTTTTTTTTCAATTAAAAAATAATTCAATAAAATGGCTAGTAAAAATTTTTACCTTTTTTGTCACGGACTCGTGCCATTGCCTGGAAAACAACATATTTTATGCAATAAAGCAATTTACGAATTTTGTTTACATACAACAACAAAAGGGGCAGTAGCGTTTTTATATCGGTTTCTATTTTCGATAATGTGGCAAAAATATCAAAGAATTGCAGGTTCGAGTGCAGGAATTTGCTGCCTGAAGCTACACTTTTATTTTCGTTTTAATTTAACATATTTTGCTTTCGTAGTAAATGCTTTACGCCGTTGGATTGGATTTCTTTGTAAACAACACGTGATTTCTAGAAAAAACAAAACAACAATACCATCACGTTTTCCCTACAGCAACGGTACGGAAAAGGATTGATCTCACTATTCGCTTGTAGGAAACTTGAACTCTGATTCATCTTTAAAGGTTTATAATGTTTAAAAAGACATTGTTTATCGCATACTTACATTTCTAACTAAAATATATGTTACATTAAATACTTGGATTTGTTAAATAATCTTTTGAAATCGAGAACATCCTGAAAGGACTTTCATATTATTTAGGGACTCAAATTTTGAAAATATTTTCTTGAAATTCAGTTCTGACCCCCGAACATGCCCCGCAGGATCCCGCGTGTAAAAATGGAAAACTGTTGCCGTATCCAAAGTAGTTTAGCGTCCAGTAGAGAACGCATGTGTAAACAATAGTTTTGATGGACCAGTGCAAATAATACAAAACTCTCAAATGGAATAAATCCTTCACTTCGGCGTGCTCCTTGATATTCAGCAAGTACTTCCTGGTGCCGTAGTGC
Source organism: Leptogaster cylindrica (assembly GCA_963082835.1). Taxonomy (NCBI): domain Eukaryota; kingdom Metazoa; phylum Arthropoda; class Insecta; order Diptera; family Asilidae; genus Leptogaster; species Leptogaster cylindrica. The sequence goes on along the minus strand of OY720105.1, from coordinate 22,485,393 downwards.
CAATCCTTAAAGTACTTCCTGTGGTTCACATAGTGCGTGCGAAAATTGAAGGCATGTCTAAAATAAGTTTCGTTCAGTTAAATAATGGAAAATTACTGAAAAGTTACCTTTCACTTATGCGGATTTTATTATATAAAATATTAGAATTCTCTGTGTTCCATCGCCAGTTATTATTCATAAAGTACGAAAAAAGACGAAGTTTTCGGAATGTGTTGATTTGAGAAGAAACGAAATTGGTTTTTCCCCTAAAAATAAATGAAAAGAAATCACAAACGATCGCGGGAAACAGTTGAAACAGAACGAAAAACAGTAAGTAACAATATAAGCTTTTGTACAGAGTTCCACCAGGATACCACAACGTTTGAGCAAAAGGATTTTGCAAAATGATCTAAAAGTAAATTCGCATTATTCGGGTAATGTGAAAGTCTCGCTAACTCTACCTCTTTGTGACTTTCAATTAGTTGGTTCCAAGAAATAGGCGCATCCACACTGGCCACCAAATTATACACGGGGCACTTTTTAATTTTGTGCTGTCCAACGTTTGCCGCCGCAGCGACAATTGCATTGGCCGCGAAATCCACGGGAATGAAGTCTGCAATATTCCATCTGTTGCCGTGGCCTGCTCTTAGGGTTCCAGTTCCTACTTCATGCAAGAGCTTCATTGAGCTTTGATTGGAGTCTATCCAACCTGGGTACGGATCTGCGCATGCTGGCGTAATAATGGAAGGACGCACAATGCACACAGGCAGTTCATTGTGTAAATTGAACACAAGGGTTTCTGCCAATTGTTTTGAGAAGATGTAAGGATTCGGATAGATTTTGAGGACCTCCTGCTCAATGCTGCCGCCTAGTCCCTCTTCGCATAGATCAATCACCGATTGGGGATCAAATAAGGGCGAGTAGAGTTTTTCTTCAACGTATTTCAGGTTGCAATTGGAGTGCGCCGTGGATACGTAAACGAAACTGTGCAAGTTTGCCATCACCTTGGCCAGGTTGAGCGCTTCACGCGTCCCACGCACGTTCGTCAGCACTGAGTCTTGCAAGTCCCCATCGAAATTGACGGAGGCGCCTGCATGCACTATTACCTGCACCTCTGACGACAGGTGATTTATGTCATTCTCACTGCAGCCCAATTTGAGCTTGGCCAGGTCTCCTCTTATCGGATGCAGTTTTTCCATTGAACTGGGCTGTGTTTCCCTGATCCTGTTAAAAACAATGCCATTCGAGAAACTCTGAAAGCGTTCTTGCAGTTCGGCTTCATCTTCAGCGCGGATGAGTACGTAAATTTTCCTCACTTGGTCACACTCGCGCAGCACCTTTTCAATTAAAACACTGCCGAGAAATCCTGTGGCTCCTGTTATAAAAGCAGTTTTACCACAGAACCATTTTCTTATATTAATTTGTTGCATTGCGCAAGAAGACCACTTAAACAAAAAATAATAATTCGTTCGCTAAAACCACAGCGATTTAATAGGCAAACCAAATAGTGAGACACAAAGGCGGAGACTGTTGGAGATAACGAATTCGCAGTTGAAAAGTGCAGCTTTTTACTAATTTGAAGTGCAGTTCAGCTGATGTAGTTTGTCCAAAAAATTTCCTATTTGCTTAATAGCTGGTTTATGTTTGTTTATTTTTTATACATTTCTAACATAAACCCGAAGAATGTGCATTTATGTGCATTTAAGTAAATGCAAGTGAACAAATCTTTGAGGCCACTAGCGGCGAGTAACTTTGCTACTTCTGTTTTAAATTTCTCGAATGCTGGCTGCAATTGTGCATTGCTCGAGAAAGTGTGTGTAAGCTACTTTTATTACTTGTTTGTAGAGAAAGTGTTTTCAATCGCCATTCCTTGCAGCCGATCTAATATCGGAATACCATTAAAAAGACATTGGCATCTATGAAGCGTGCAATGTTGTGTAATTTGTTTGCTGGCACTAACAACAATGTTTCTGACATCATGAATCAACGGTCTCTGCTTTGTTGTACAAACAAATTTTCTGTAAGATTCTATTTTACTTAATAGTTTTTAGAAAATATGTTATACAAAGTGAGTTTTGCTGCCATTAAGCCAAATACGTTTTATCATGTTATTAGATAAGGATTGAAGGCCATTTTGTAGAGCCAATCAATCAATATAAAGGATACTCAATAGTCATGTCACCGAAGACACTTTTAATTATGTCTGCTTTTAATAAGTTGTGTACCTATACTATAATTATATACCTACATTTTCGAACATAAATCATGATCTACTTGTTCTCTTGTACAGTGCGACAGGCTGGGCTGGCGATTTTCAGGAAATGTAGATAATACATTTAAGTAATAGTAAATAAGTTGAAAAACACCTGGGCTTTCCGCCCGGGCCGGCCCTCTTCCCCTCCTGCGCAGCTTCTTGGCGCTTGGGTGAACAACTCCAAGATACAGAAAAACCGCTTATCACAATGAGTAAAATTGTTTTTTATTGGCTTGCTACACTCTCTACTTCAACAGAAGCACTTTCATGCGTCATTAACCTATCAATGACGGCTTGGGATTGGGAAAGAACCAAAGGTGTAATGAAAACTTTTGTTCTAAGTTTTGCAAGGGAAAAGAAGCCATGTTCTTGTTACACACCAGTGTATAATTTATTTATGAAGAAAATTGGTAAAAAATGTTTCATCATTGGAATTGCAGACGCAAATATGCTTTTTATGGCTCATGTAGGTCGTAGAGAACATAGACAATTTCCTAATTAAAATTATAATTTATTTCTCATTTTTTCAAAAATGTTTTTCCATATGACCTTGAGTGGGGTTTTGAATTCCGGTATACGGTGCTGAGTTCGTTTCCCCATTGCAAGTAAACTTTATTCCTTAAATAAAAATTTAAGTTTAAAATATTTTTACGACCATTGCCTTAACATCTACGAAGTATTTCTTTTGTATTAGTGTTATCAAAAATTAAAGGAAAATATAACGACTTAACGTCGTAATAATTACCTACGCATAAAAATATCGAGACTCCCTGAAAGTTCAAAACACTCCGAAAAACATTTTTACAACCAAATTTTATCGCACTTGTGGTTTTAGTTAAGATATCTAATCTTGCTAATTGGCGCTAAGTAAGGTCTGCAGGTCAATAACTTATGACCGCGGGCGCGAGATTCAAAGGGTAAAAATGTGGAAATTCCGATGGCAAATACATACCTACGTGGAAAACATTTCATTTATTTAAACCCATAATTGCTTTGTTATTGTAACACTTTGGTACAAGAAGAAAAAGTTTTCTGTACCGCTTTTATGATTAAAAATAATTTTATTAATCGTTTTCATGACGTAATGACTTGGCAATTGTCCCTTTTCTCTATTACAATTGCAGAACTCCACTTTCGGAATGAGTGTCATGCTTTTCGTGTAATTAAAGTTTACAGTTACTTTCAATATTTTCCTAAACTTTATTTTACTTTGCAACACATTAAAGGAAAGAGGAATACAATTGTCTCAAGGAGACCGCAAATAAAAGTTTGTATTGGGTTTTGAAAACATTTTCGCTTGCCACCCGCTTTTGTGGGGATTCCATGAACGCCATTTGATCATGTGACGCTTCTGTTTGTACTTTCAGTGGACGACATCAATTAAGGATTATCGACTTCCGATTTGTGCCAGTAGTGTTCTGATATACTTTGATAACATTTGTGATTTGTAGCGTTCTCTGGTTTCCTTTGAGCTGGTCTTTGCCTGCGGGCAGATTCACTTTCGATGGAGATGAAAGTCAAAGAGACATCAGTTCGCCAATTTTCGGCAATTTGGAGTTCCTCCGGGAGAGAACACCTAGTGCTGGTGGTGCTGGTGCAGATCCGCCTTTCCCACAGTGGAGCTATCTTTTCAGTCTCCATGCTCCATGGCAGCAAAAGCTCTGTTTCCGTAAGAAAAAATTTTCAGTTTCTTTCGAAACGCAGGAGAGTCGAGCTTACTTCTGCTCTGCTGTTTTCGGTAGTCACGCGAGTTCGAGTTGACGTAAACGCTAAATAGAAGTCCACGAAGTTGACGAGTCCAACCTTAAATTAATGCCGTAAGCCGCGGTTAAGTCTACATTGATTTGCTTATTTTGGTTTACATTTGGGCGGCCGGTGAAAGACGCTGTCCAACGTGTTTTTCGCATAATTTCGCACTTTTTGTGCAAAATTTTTGGGTTCAAGTTTAACCCTATTTACATTGATCTTTGTGGCGGGTCGTCGCTTTATCAGTGCTGTGTGAACTGTTAGCAACTTGCAGTGATCAATAACATCGCAGTGGGTGATTCTGCAGGGGGCAAGTACTTGACCGGTACTTTGTTTTGACCTTGCTAAAAATATCAACGGAGATAAACTGTACACCGCAGCGCAAATAATAATCAATTGGTTTTATTTGAAAGTTTCGCAGTTAGTGTCAAATTTACTGGGTATTTCGGCTGGTGAAAGGAAATGGAAGGTCCGAAATGTTTTTAAGTGGTGATTGATATTAGTTTCTAATTTTGGTGTGAAATTTATGAATATAGAAAAGGTAAGTGGTCATTGCATATTTGCATACCAGAGTCCAGAAAGAAATGTGATCGAGAATGAATCACGATATTTGCTTAAAAAAATATTAGCGTAATTATAAATGAAATCTCTTGAAGGAGATTCAGTAAATCTGTAAATTTAATGAATTCACATTGGCAATCCGTCTAACTGTTCGTTTCTTCTATAGTTCATGCGAAAATTACTGCAATGTGGCAATGAATTTCATTTGTTGAGTTTTCCGATTTTAATTTTGCAAACTTCTAAAGTTTCAAACGCATTTCATCTGGGCGCGAGTGGCTGATTTCGAGTCTGTCCAATACTATTTTTCAAGTCCATTAATATTTGCTTACAACTTTGAGGCTTGCATAATGTACCTACAACAAAACTGAATGGCCTTCTAATTTCTCTTACCATTAAAAATGGCCCTTTCACAATAAGTACAGAAAGACTATATTGTTGTATCATGGTAACCCTAAAAAATATACTAATTCACATTTAAAATGTTATTCATCAAATTTTGGGCCTTGAAAACATGCCGCCATAATGAGTAAATATTGTTTTTTTTTCGTGAGTGGTTCAAGTTCGATAGTACACAGCTGAGAAGCTCGTGCATGCATCAAGTATTTTTCGTTCGCAGATACAATTCCTTTGGCAGAATTTGTTATAATCTTTAATCTGTTTTCTGGATGTAAAGTTTCTTTCTCTCAGATACATACTGCAGAGGCATACCACCAACCAATGGCTTGATAATGTTCTTAACTCTCGCTACAAATCAGTTTTACAAACGATCCAATAATAACCGTAATCCTCAATCGGAAACCATTTTCACAACATTTTGTCTATGTTTAATATTATGTTCGCGCGTTTCTAATTTGTTGATTAACTGGAATTAGTTATTATCCTTTAATTATACGGAACACGCACAGTTTGGAACACAGCTGTTACTTACAACAACATTCAAATTACGCGTTTCTTTACTTGAAATAATTTAATGCGTAGAAATTTTGTTTAAATATTATGTATAACAGTTTGTTCAAAAATATTTCATTCATTTTTCTACAGTATGAAACAATCACTTTCCGCCATCGCGGTAAGGAATCCATAATCTCTAATTAAGTTTGTAAAAAGCTGTTTCCATTTTGTTCTCATGAAATCTTTTATAGAATGTTTGTGTTGTTAAACATTTCAAAATGACGGAAAAAAACATGTATAATTTGAATAAAAAAGAATTTTAACATACTTTTAGATTTAAACCTAGTGTTCTTTCTATTTTTTCTACAGGAAGTGATGCAAAAGTACTGCTTGCCATTTGCAGAACAAATTACATTGTTGTTAATTATTTCCAAATCCTTAAATCTAGTACATATATGTATTTTGCGTCATCAATAATATAATTTTTTACAATTGAGAGTTCTTGCGGTGTCTTGAAATATTGATAAATATTTTTATTAACGTTATTAGTAAGTAATACAACCAAATAATCCTTTCCGGTGTATCAGTAAATTTTACTCCTTGTGCTCAACAGTGAAACGATTTGTTTAATGGGTTCATGGGACATAAGAAAGCAAATTAGATGCTCATTATAAATACATTACAGTTTTATTAACCTTATTAGTTCCAGTGAGCGCTCCTGATTTCCCTGATCTAAATTATTAATTAGATGCGCGTTTCAGGCTCTGTTCACGAATCACTTTTACTGTTTGATTCGCTGATAATAATATGTAAATATACATAACTATGTTCGTCGACAAATAATTATCAATCAGCGCTTTCCTAATTGATTGTTAGCATCACTCCCTTTCAAATCCATTAATCAACATAATTTTTTATATGTAGCTGTATAAATTTGGTGAAAATGCTTCGGCAAAAATGAGGAAATCAGCGGCAAAGCTCGTCACCGGAGTTGTTTTTATTTGTGCCAAAAAAGTGATAACAAAATCTCCGCCATTCCTTTGCATTCAGATGTTTTTTCTTAAATTTGCGAATTTATTAAGGTATATACAATATACATATTTATATTAAAATTAGCAGATTCTGAGTGCGTTGAAGTTACGTAAGTCTTCGTCTAACATTTTAATTTTTAAAAATGAGGAAATAGCATTGTTATGGGAATTCGCGGAAAGCAGAGAACTGTTCATCGATGAAACGTAATATTCCGTGTTTTATGTTATTGAAAATCTTGATCTTCACTATAATTTTTTTGAAAGCCGTAAAAATATATTTATGCATATTTCATGTCTTTGTAATGAACTCTTCTCGGAAGAATTCTGTTAATTTTACATAACAGCACTCCGTACTTAATTATAAAAAAATAATCTGAATAAAATTTAAAATCAGAGATTTTATGGAAATGACAACCAGTAACAAAAGTATATTATTTTGATTTCCATTTTCCGGAGTGTGACTTTGGGTAATTGCAATACTTTTTGGTTCATGAATAACATTAGTAATATGAATTATTGAATTTGGCACGTGCACAGAACGAATGTGTATTTTACGGTCCAGATACTGTGTTAATTCAGGAGATTTCGTATTGCGGCATTGTTAATAATAATTGTTTCACATGTGCTTAAGGGAATTTATTTGAACAAATTTGCTAATCTTTGAACTTAGCCAGGAAGAATGATTAATCTCGCTAGGTTTCTTGTTGCTATTTATTAAATTTGTGAGAATTTTTGGGTTTTCGTCAACTAATTCATTCAATATTGTTTAAGTAATTTATTCAGGACATGGGATGCGGATTGACGCTTATATAATATAATCGATATTTATGCGGTATAAATAGAAATAACTGGTTACAGATTCAAGGATTTGTTTGGATTGTTAGTTTTAATAACCAACTCTGAATGCGTCGACACTACTCCACCTTCTGTTTCACTTGTTTTTTCTTCTATTCAGTTTTTACCTTCCAACCGTTCCAGCTGAGGCAGTGAATTTTTGCTGCTATTGCAAATCGTACATTAGAAAAAAAGAAATAACAGAAATCGAATTAAGCAAAAAAGCAAAAGCTCCCAAAGAAAAAAAATTTGGCAAAAGATATATACGTGTATGTATTACATATGTTCCAGCGGGCAATGACCCAGAAGGCCAAAACACCTTTCGGTAATTAACGCGGCTGGGATTTGTGTATTTCTCACTAGGAGGAACGCCAGTAAACGGGTCCTGCTATACGAAATCTATTTAATCGAACATTTTTGATAATTGGATCAGGCGTCTAACACTGATGCCGTAATTATTTCGATTTATCCGAAGACAATTTGTTTTAGACTATTAAAACAATTCGCGATACTTATCAAGACTCTTTTTGCTAGTTGCATTTGTTCTCTGTGCTGGAAAGGTCTTTGCTCGAGATTAGTCCGTGACTTTGGGAATTTTGTTAAATGTAATTAATTCACACAGTACATAATATGTACCTAGTTGTGTGGGTGTATGTGATGTGTATGTCCATCTTCCAGTATCTCGTTTTAGAATTGCGTCATCGATTACAGAGATTTGCGTGTGCCTAAAGTTCATTTTAATGCGTTTTTTAACTCACTATTGTTATCAGTATAAAAAATTAACATAGACATAAATTTTATTGATGACTATTACATTAATAATTGCGCGTCATAACAGAATATTTCAATGTAAATCAGTTTTTCATATTTACCCAAATATTTCACAATAACGTGTTCGTCTTGAACAACGAAAAGCACTTGTCAGGATGATTGATTTTGTCGACTTTATTTCGCATTTCTCATCGCATACAAGTGGATTTCTGGGGAAAATATTTTTTATTCCTTTGTACCACGAATTCAAAAGAAATTGTTGGGGAAAACTTTACGTAACTGTAATTTATAATAACGGTTTATTTCACTTCCCATTACGGTCCGCTTGTAATATGGAGTAGAGTTTCATTAAAAATTCTACATTAACGTAGGTTTCTGTTTTCATTTTACAACGAAGAGAAATCCAGTACATGCAAAAATCTTTGTTTTCCTCTAATAGTGTCAAATGAGAACATTCTTTTGGGAATAATAAAAACATTATCCAGATTAATGTGTTTAACAAAGTATGTATATGGACAACTTGCAATCGATTTATTGTTACTGTTGTATTATTTAAAAGACTTGCTTACATTGCGATCAATTAGTTTCAATTAAAGTCAAACCAAAATAGATAATAATACCACAGCTTGCAATTATGTTCTATCAGCATTACTTCAAAATTTCATGTAATGTGATGTTAATGATGAATGATGATCGAATAATTCAAAATATGTAAAGAAAAACATTATTTGGTATGATTTCCCCTGAGGCTTTACACCGCTACATCGAAATCCCTGATTTTGATCCGCAAATTGTTTTTGGCAAAGTTTCTATGAAACTTAAAACTCAGTAGAGAAACAAAGTTGTGGGCGAAAAGTGTTGTCATTTCTTCTGGAACGAGTACTCTATTCTATTTTATAAAAACTAATCTGATTTCGAAAGAGGTGAAGGGTGAAACCAGGTAACAACACGATTTGGGACGCATATCTATTTACACTGGAATTCGAAAGCGACATTTCACCTCTGTAATAAATCAAAATTGAATTATTTCCCAAAGGAAAATTATCATTGAAGTGTTTTTATATTGTTTGGGATTGTAGTGCAATTAATTATGGAATAGAGATAACAATTTTTTATATATATTCCGAATTTCGTAATTACATATTAGTTCTTTAAAATTGTTACATAAAACCATTGTAATAATTAATAACAGTGGAATGTGATTATTTTGAATGAAACCATTGAATTGAATGAAAACATTGTTAGAGTATTATATCGCGTTATCTTGGGATTTTCCCATTACTGATAAGTGTTTTTGGTGGTGCTATGGCGAGGTTTTATTCTCGGAAGAAAATGATCTATATTGTGCCATAATTTTGGTAAACGCAATATAACAGTCAAGATATTACCTTGTGGCGCACTTGAATGTGCGAGCGAAAACAAAAAAAAAATTTTTATTCAGTTGTTTTGTGTTTGTGAGCGATTTCATATCAAAAAAATAGCCCGACAATAATATTGGCGGTTTTCGGGACAAGATCAGTGTTGTTTTGAAAACAAACCTTTCACTTATCAGTTATCAGTATTTAAAAATGACCTTGAAAACTGTACTCAATTGTAATTCTGATGTATAATTAAATTAAAATATGAGGTTATTTGAAATGTCCTTCAACTTTAAGGTATTTAATTTTTTATTTATCGGACTTAGTTCTTATGTAGGCATTTTAAAGACTAACTCTGCATTTAATGGACACATTCCTGAAGGTAAAGCATTTATTCTCGGTCCCACACTTGCTAAAACAAGTGAAATTTAATCCATGATATTCGGAGACAAACTGCTTGCCACTGATAATGTTGAAACGTTGTCTTTCCGTTTAGTTAACTTACAACAAATTACGTGAAATTTATTGCATATTTTTTTAACGATATTGTAAAATGCGAATTAAAAGTATTGTTTGCTGTTCGCGAGGGGGTGGATGGCGGCGAGCTTCCAGGTGAACGTGAGTAGAAATTGGTTCTCGTTCAATATGGCATTGTTAAGAACTGGTATCGAAAACGACTGTGCGCGTGGCTAATTTTTTAAGTGGCTTGCTTAGGTTACTTTACGCTGAGTTTACGAGTTTTTTACAAATGCGGATGTAAATCCGAATTGCGAGTATTTTGCGTTGACAAAGCTTAACTTACACCACTAAAGAAACTGTTGCAGGTCAAGTAGGTGCTTTTAATGCTTTCTTGTTCAGAAAGACGGTGACTTTGAAACAGATTTATTATACAATGGACGTAGAACAGATAGCCCATAAAAGTAGTAATAAACTTCCAACTATCGAGCATTTCGTCGGCTGCGGAATGTCCTCTCGCAAGAAGTGTTTTATTGTTCTTGTGACGAGGAATAACGCCGGTGGCGGTAGCCGCCCCGCGAAGTGGGCACGCGGAGTGACCGCATGAGTGCCGGCCGTTTTTTGTTTTTAATTTTCAAGCTCGTCACTTTTTTTCTGACACCTTTCTTGGCCAAATATTGAACTCGCACGACCTCTTCGTACGTAGTGGTAGTGCATTGCAAAAGTTATTATTATTCTAGTTTTATTGTAAAAAGCAGGTTTTGATTTAAATAACATTAATTTGATGAAATTAATTAATCATTGCAAAAGTTTGCCCCGAAGTGAAATTCATGTAGACTGCTTGTTAAACATATTTTTGTTTATTAATTTAATAAATTAGTGTAATTATGGCGTTTTTGCTTTTCAACGTCAAATAAACTGAAATTCGATATCGGGCCCGCTCTAAAGGAAGTTTGTGCCAAGCAAAGGTAAATAAACGTTTTTCAATTTCAAAGACATAAACGAATTTAAGCTTTCAACAGTCGCAAACAATTATGAGTTGAGACTGATTAGTGATTGGCGAGTTCGGCGCGGTATGGGATCCTTTTCTGCTTCTGCAAAAACTACAATTCCTCCGTGATGAACATTCGATATTTGATTGCAATCGGATTTATTACACTCATAATGAGTTATATTTACATTGAATCAAATTATTATCTTCAACTTGAACTTTATGTGAATATCTACAAATTTTTTACACAATTTCGACAATCGGTAATTTCTTGCGTTTGGTTTTTTCGGAGGTATTCTACAACTGAGCAACAATAATTAAGGAACAGTTCTCGTGATCTGTCAGTCAAACAATTCTTGCTAGACTCAATTTTGAGACCCAGAAGCATCTCTAAATCATAATTTGATATAGTTCAAGGGACAAAAAATATATACATGCCAGGCAATTAATCTTATTTTCTCATAGTTTTCGAAAAAGAAACCATAATTATAATTGGTTTAACGTCTAGACTCTTAGATGTCGATGACATACTTTCTAAATTTTTTTTTGTGGTTTCTGCTTGATTCGAGCTTTTTACACTTTTTACACGCAAAATTTTTATCATATTGGGTAAAATTCCTATCAAAGGTTTGCATTTTAATAATTGTCTTGCCATTAGGATAGCTTGGAATTAATTTATTTATAAATATGCAGGAATTTCTGTGCGCTGTTTTAAATTTAGTTAAAAATATCATTAGTGACAGTAAAAAAAAGTTTGTTAAAAGTGGATATTTTCATCAATTTATTTTTTACAAACCGTTGCATTGCTTTTCCATAGCAGAAATGATTTATTTACTGTAATTATTATATTTTGAAATGAAATTATTCATGTTTGACGCAGATTTTCAACACGTGTACCTGAAAAGTGACCGTCAATTTGTTGTAATAGAAGAAAAAAATTTAATTAAGGGATAATCTCCAAACTTAAAAAGATATTGAAGCACGATGTGGTGCAAAATCAATTTGTTGTGAAAATATTGACCAGTCACGGCTTTGGACAAAGCTGAGCTGTGACCTCTTCGCCATGAAAATTACTCAAGGATGAAAGCGTGTTCCGTTGCGATTACGGGCAACAATTTGCCACCTGGAAAAGCTCTGCCAAGTTTATCCGAGGCAAGTGAATGCCTTTTGTTGTATCTTTGGGTCGTCATTTTTGCAGATTCATCATCAACTCAGAGTCACAACAATCCGAAGCTCCAATTACTCTCAACAGCAATTTACTTGCTGTTTTCGCTGGAACTGACCAAGGTCAGAAATTTTGGACCGGGCGAACCGAGATGAGTCGAGAAGACCAAACGACGGCTAGCAGCGGCCATTCAGGGGTCGGGTGCGCTAGACGCGGTTCGCAGAAGTGACGCGGGGTCTTTTCCCACGCGAACGTTCCTGCCATAATTTCGAAACTAACACATTTTACATTCGTATCTACTCAATTAGGATTTTTTTTTAAAAAAATAAATGTTTAGAAAATCATCGAAAGTTAAATAATGTAGTATATTTGTATACGCTTTAACTTTTCTCATACTTTCCATAAGATTAATTGCATCAAAATGAAACTTAAAACACAGAATTTTCTTATTGGTTATCATATTATTGCTATTGTTATTGCGCGAGCTCGTTTTTTGAAGGGGGATGTACGATATAAGGAAACACCTGTTGTAACAGCTCAATATCAGCACCTTTGCAAACATTATTCTTGTGTCAATTTTTCAATAATAAAATGCGTATAAAAAATTACGCCGACTACACTTAATTTGAAAAAATGTTTTTTCCACTTAAATTCAGTACAAAAATGAATTCCTCTTATCAAAGCATAATTACCAAGCGCTAAGTGCAAATGCCACAGCATAATTATTTTACACAAAATAAACGAGTGTTCTTATTGCAATTTTTTATGTGGAGTGTAAAAACTTCCGTTTAGCGAAGAATTGGAATAACTTTGGCAGCGAGTATTTCCAAATTGCTTTAATCGAAAGTTTTACATTCACAGTGGGCCAAATTGTTAAAAACAATGGAGTATGTAAATTCGTGACATTGAAGTTGCATGTAAATTAAGAAACAGTAGAACATTACCGTTACTCCAACTAGCGAAACTGCTTCATATTTTGCACCACGCGCAATTAGCAGCACCAGAATAATTAAAAATGGGGTCATTGCACCATTTTGACAGCTTTTTACCGCGTTCTAAGAGGTGGGATAATAACTTCCTTCTGGCTATTCAAATTTGAGATGAAATCATTTGAGAGGTAATTGCTGTATGAACTTTGAAATCAAAAGGCGATCTTGATGATTAATCAAAATTAAAAAAATGGCTGCCAGTTGTTGAACTTGTTGCTTAAATACGAGAAACAGAAAAGTTAAAACGTTTATATAAAATGTTTAATAATAAACAAATAATAGTTTTAAATAGTGCAGTGGAATGAACTGTTTTTGGAGTATATGTAGTTGCATTCAGGATTTTAGGATTTGTGTCAACCTTTCCGTTTTCTCCCTTCATTCCGGAATTGTTGTAGTCTATGATAACCAAATATTTTAATAAAGTATAAAATAATCTGAGATAGTAAAACTATTACAAAGAAGTATTTAGAAGAATTTAAATTTGTGAAATGTGATGCGTGAATCTATCTGGAAACAAAATTAATTAAGTGAAAAATTATTTTCGTCAAAAAAATACTACTATACTTGATCTACTTGATCTACACTTGATACTACTATGCTTGATCATTTTAAACTCACCCCCACACGGCCACACCCAGTCCATCTATCGGAACGGCTACGTCACTGGTTGCGTTTTCCTCAAAGGAAAGGAAACAGTTAGGTGCACTTGTCCAAAAATATGCTGAGCAAAGCCGGAACGGAAACTTATTCTCGAAAACTGTCGGCATTGAATAAATTCGGACAGTTTTAATTAAAATAAAATAAAATAAAAAATAATTATTAGCTGTGTTCATGCATAACAAATCATTTGAGGCAAGGAAACCGTCGGTCGTTCAATTATAAAGATTGGCATTTCGCAACCCAAGCTGAGCCTGACTGACCAAACCAACTTTTGTTTTTAAAAACATACATAAATATACAATATATAATACATACACAAATGATTATGCAATCCCATAGTCCCATGTCGTTTCCATAGTTTTGCCTTCAGTTTCCTTTTATATGTTTTTTTTATATGAATTATATTTTTTTAACGTTGATTTAATAGAGCCCAAATTAAGCCATTTTGTATTGACTTGGATGAGTGCTGGTAACGGTTGTGGTTTTATAAAAACAAAACTTAAGCTGAGAATTCAATACTCAATTCAATACAATACAATACAATACAATTCAATATTCAATTTATTGGAAAAGATTTCATTATGTATTATCCTCACTTGGAAAACTGCTACGATACTAGTAAATATTTAATTCAACATTCGCTGTCCGTAATACAAAAATTAAACGCTGAAGTGAAACTAAGAAGTGAGTACATTTGTGATGATGAAAGTACCTCTCCTTGAATCAAAAGTTCGTTTATATCGAGTAAGAGGCTTAAAATATGTTCCAGAAATCTGTAAAACTGTGGTAAAAATTTAAAAAAAAATACAACTGAAAGCTTCTGGATGTCAATCAAGTGTCAGCAGAAAATGCCCTAAAAACATTTAAATTCCGTGCATAAGTAAAATCCACTCTAGATGTTCGTCTTGTTCTGCAACTTCTGTTTTGCTAAAATGCTCACAACATTGTTCAACTTTTATTACCTTAATCCAATTTACGTTGCTTCGCAACCGGATTCAACGATATCAACGATTTTTGTTTAACGTATTGCATTAATATAACAACTATAGGCTCAGTTTGCGGTGACATAATTTTTTCAGGTGATTTCAAAACTTTGTAGTGCTTTACTCTGGCGTAAAGCCAATCTATGCGTAATATTTCAAGAAGATTCGTGGAATTGACATTTTTGAAAAATATATTTTTATTTGGAGGCTCGTTGAGTTTTTGTTCAGATTGACGCGCAATAGTCAAGCCTCAAATTTGGAGTCAATGTACTTTTTTAAGATTAATTGATATTAACGAGAAATCTGCAAATAGTGCAGATAACCAGACGACAATTCATTGATGCGTTATACGATTTGAAGAACTACAAAAAGTTGTACAACTTAGATAAGATACAAACAGTGTTATACGAATTCCATTGATATTTTCGGAAATTTAAAACTTTTTGTTGTTTAATGTGCTATTTGTGGATTGAATCTTATAAAGTTCACATCGGAAACCATTGAGTTGCTTTCGAATATTGAGTGTAAATATTTGAAAATCAGTGACAATTCAAAATTGCAGTTTTGATTTTGTGTCAACGTATTATTAAAAATTCGGTGTGTTCAAAATAAATATTTGATGATTTTACTCAATTGGGTTTTTAATATTATGTGAACATGAGTTCTAAAAATACGCTGCAATTTTTAAAAAAATATGTTCTTCATAATATTCTTGACACCGAAAGTAGATAATTAATTATTCACTTAAACTCCGAGTTGTATAACGAAGAGTTAAATAAATCCGAATAACATGAAAGATTGATTTCGTAGCACAAAATTGAACTGCTAGAGTTCAAAGACCTCGGTCAGTCGCCATTGGTCCAGAAATTAATTCAATTTATTGTAACGACAGCGACATTCGATCTAGCAAAATATCGTGACCTTGACCACAACATTGTTTTGCTATCAATTCAATGAGTACAAACAAAGCTCTTTTATATATGTACTTCCGATTGCTCGATTGAGTTCTTATCAAGTTATCACACTCTTTTATGTATTGCAGGACAGGGGTATAAACACTTTTGACGCCAACAGTGCTCAGGAATTTCATGATGCGAAAAACACTGCAAGGAAATTAGCGTGATCAACAATTCGCTGGCGAAATTTATCGCAAAATTTGCCTGCATGCAAGAGCGCCAGGAATCGGTGACAAAGAGTGTAAAAGTGCCGTTGTAAGGAAAGCAGCTCCCGGGGGAGGGAAGTGCGCCAACACCAGCCAAGTGCAGTAAAAATAATGAAGTTGTAGACTGTAGTAACGAAAAAGCAGTGCGCGAGATCAGAACGCGCCTAGATTGCAGCGCACTCCGATTCATTCAACTGCAGAAATTGCGCTCAAGATAACTCGAACACGCTTCACGTAAGAGGTCGCTGCAGCGTGCGTTGTAGTAAAAGTTAATAAAAGTGCAAGCGCAATCTGAGGCATCCGGCACCCTTATCAGTAGTGATAGTTAAGGGGGCGACAGGTGCATTGCGCAATCAACTTTGCGTGGATTGCAACCACACGAGATAAGAATCGTCAACGGTGCCGCGTTTTTCCATGTTTACAATAAAGTGTGCGCGTTTCTTGTAGTGTTTAGTAAAAAAGTGCATCTTGTGCGAACTACAAAAATGAATTTTTGAAAATAACAAACAATAAAAAAGAGACACATCAAAATGTGCAACAAGTTATGGATTTCGGCTTTATTGCTGTTCATATGTTTCCAAAGCGCCCACAGCCACTGCCTCCAAGAAATCAACACAGGAGTTCCTTACAAGTTCCAGTGCCCGATTAATGGTAAGTAAACACCTTTGTATTTTATAAAAAGTGAATTTACAACTTTGCAGTACGCAGTGCATTCACGACGACCGCCATGGTGCGCACATTTTGTCGTTTTCGGCAACCTTGGCGATTTAATTCACCGTCTAGGGCGACGGTATAATTTTATTAAATGCTGCGAGAAGCAATAACTTTACATTCGTATTCGCCTCAGTGCGTCACTCTCATTACTTGTTCATTAAAAGAGATGCAATCGAATTTGTGCTTACCTTCAGATCACAAACAAAACGAATATGTGGTCGGATATTTGATCAGGCAAAATTCAATTTCCCTAAACACAAACACCGAGCCACGGGAATCCGCCTGGGCTGATAAATTGCCATTAATAAAATTACACGAGCAAAACAGTATGTGCGACATTAAAAATTCTGAATTACATTAGCTGATATAATTTAACGTATTCTGTTATCAATTCAATATGGAATAGGGTGAATGGACTATTAAACTGAAGTACGAGGATGACGCAATTTGCAATTTTTCAGGATCTTTTTGCACCATTGAAATGTTATTCATTAAATTTCAGAATCGATTCCGGAATTAGCAAGTGTGTGAAATAATTTGGAACTATTGACAATATTAAATTAGGTAGTGAAAATTGAATATAAAAACTTTACTAAAGCAAATCGAATTAGCTTGACACTCTCGAGTGGAAAAATACTCAATAATGGATGAGTTCAGACGACTTTGTTATTGAACGAAGCGAAATTGTTGTACTATCACAGACAATACCAATTAAACTTTAAGCCTATAAAAAAAAAAACAAGTTCAAAAAAGAAAAGAAACACGTATAGTAAATTTTATTTGAAAAATACTCTTTCTGAGCGAACAAGTAAAAATTTGAAAATTGTTTTGTAACTGAACCACAAAAGCCAAAATCCGAACACAAATGTCTTTGGAAAATGTTATCTGAAAAATATCAAGTCATTAGACTTTTGAAAAACATCTTCAGAATATAGAGATGGGAAGGATTATAAATGACTACTTTAATTTAATTTAGCTATATATTAATCATTTTATTACCTACATCTTAATTAATTTATGATTAATCGATTATTATTATTTTTCTTTGTTTACCAAAATTTCCTTTCCAAGTCATGTGTTGGTTATTGTTCCGTTCCCTTCAAACTGCTGCTGCAATGTTTCTGGTATTTTTACTTTTCATTCATTCAGCAAAAAATAAATGTTATTTAATAAAATATATAGAAGTACAGCATTTATCTATACTTTTAAAAGGAAGTGTTTGTGTGATTGTGGTTCTGGCGGCGGCGTGGGATGTCCAGACGAATCTATAGCACTTATCGCCATGAAATTTGGCACACATGGCACAGGTAGTCCTAGTGTTCTGTAAAACAATTTCCGAACTACTATAGTTCTTATTAGAAAGATGCGCGGTGAGCCGGTATCTGATGTTTTTCTGAAGCCATATATGCCAATATCTCCAAAATTCAAAAAATCGAGTTACACGGTATCACATCTTCACCGACGATATTTATAAATTATGTAAAAGCCTAAACCCTGGACCTGGAAAACTGAACTTTTGCACAGAGGATGCCTTTATGACGTAGAGAAGGAATAAGGCAGAATTTTGTTCACCCTTAATGGGGTAAAATAAGGGATGAAGTTTTGTATGAAAATTCTCCATTTTTGGAGTAAAAATTCATAAAAATTGGTATTTGGCCTTTTGGTTAGAAAAAAAAACTCAGAGACAACTACCAAAATCTATTCTAATTCAACCCTCAAGACCACCCTTCAATCCTTGACTGCAACAAAAAATTAAACTACTATTAGTGTAACCCGACGTTTTAAGTTTCCCTACACGGGAAACAGTTCTATGTAATATACGTCGCGTTTGAGAGTAGTTGTAATTATTCAGAATGTCACATGATGTACCTACCTACCTTATATTAGATTTTCACCACCGCGGCCACCCCGGGTGAGACAGACTAGACCTGCTAGTATCATAAAAAATGCATTAACCGCTTATGTTGTACCGATTTAGTTGTTATTAAATTATGGCAGCATGATTAATTAACTGCTATAATTAGTTTACTATTTTGACAAAAATTAGGTTAACAAGTTTATATCTAGACCTAGGTATAAGTACTACATTTTTTTGAAACGTTTTTCATGAAAACAATATTCAGGCGCATTTCTAACTACTTACAATTACAAATACTGTAGGTATAATTAATTAAATTCTTTAAAAAACATTAACGAAAAACTATTGTTTCATTTGATAAGTTTCTCCGCGAAAGTTTTTGTGGCTTTTGAGAGTTCCTAAAATTTAATATATTGGAATAAAGAATAGTGCCGATGTGTGTAAGAAATTTAATCACAATATTTCTTGGAACAAATAAACATTATTCGACGCAATCCAACTTACGGCCTGCATTTGTTAATGCCATTATAAATACAGTTTTGTTTATATTTCAGTCTTTTCCAGTTGCATTGCTTTTTCTGCTTTTCATGCAACAAATGTTCCACGAGACGAAAAGATTCCTCTCATTGCAAACAGTTTTTATCGTTTCCCATAAACGCCAACATTAGAAACTTTCGTAACTGTTTTTTTAGTGAGTTTATGTAATTGCGTTGTTTACTCGATTATCATAATTAAAAGTTGTAGCCTTAATGCGATATTCGAAAAACGCAGCGGAAATCAGTGTTATAGAGCGCAGAACTGAAATTGCGAGCAAAGAAACTGAATTTTCTAGATTAAAATCATTACTGTTTTTTATGTTTTGAGGGGGCCACAAAATGCTGTGCAGTTCGGCAGTCATTGACAATTCGGAAGAAAAAACTTCAAACGGTGTCTAATTATAATTATGCCTGATTTGGTATCAAAATGCCTTACACCGGTTATGCAAATCTTTGGCTTTCTCAACCTTTCACTTTACCTCTACCCTTGACATGTCCATTGATCCGAGTCCCTGTCTGTGGACGGTGCACAGGACGTGCCCATGAATTATGGAGTCGTAACGCGGCTCAATTCCTGCGATATGCTTGCATAATCGATGTAATTCGCTTATCTCTGGATTGCTTCTCTTTATCATCAGCTGTTCGGCCCCATTAGAATTCGCGGATCACTTAATCCTGTTTTCGCAAATCTTATAATTATGCATGCTTTCTCTAGAATGACGGATCAATCGACGTCATTCCATTTTTGGATCTAATTCTATTGATAAAATGGTCATCGAAACAATTCTCTAACAGTAATTTGTATTCATTATCATTTTATGACCCCTTTTTCGTGTATAATTTGACACCAACTAAAAAACTCTAATTTATCCTAACAGCATTTCATTTCAGTATTCATGTATGGAATTGTCGTCCTTTTTATGGCCGCAAGCCTGCAAATTTTCCTCGTAGTATTTCAGTATAAAAAGCATTAACACTTCTGTAATATGTAGAAAGATATAAAAAGAGTGAACAGATGAAAGAGTACACTTTTTTAATTAAACCCAATTTTAGATTGGAAAAAAATAATGTCAATTCATATGTCCAGCGCCAGAAACATATTATTGTTGTTTTAGCCTTAAATGGTAATAAAAAAATTGTCAAATTAAGTGTGAAATGCAGCAATAATTATTTATGGAAGTACAAGACTTATTACAACACAAAAAATACACTTTGATAAACTGCAAAAAAGCTCGTCCAAAAATTTATTCTTATTTATGCGGTCAGAAATTTATTTTCCATTTACGTTCCTTTTAATTAAATGAATTGCATATTTCTGGGCACAAATGGATTCCGATTCCATGGTTATTATACTTTGCAGGTATCAATAACCAATTAAATCTCTTTCTCCGACCTGATTATGAGGAGCGACCTCCGGAATCACTGCACAGCATGAGGCTCCTTCCAGTTCCACGGTAATTCGGATTTCATAAAAAAGTTATTTTAGTGGCATAAGTGCTTTTGGATCTGGCCACATATCAATTAATTACTGCGGCCGTTATTTAAGGCGTCCGTGGAAAATACTTGTAAATAATGGTCGCTTTCGGCTCCTATTTGTTTACCAATTTATTGAGATTCGATAATTGGCAACCGACGCCTCTTACGCGGATATCGCTGCGAGTAAATTATGACAACTATTTGATAAGGCCAATTACTGCTACTCAATTCCGCAGTTCCGCAAGAAAATATGCGCATTCATTCAGATAGAATTAGATGCACTTTGTTAATCCAGATTTTTTGAATTGCTCTTAATCGAAATCCTTATTATCGACAACTTCTTAACAAAGTTGCAAGTTTCTTTTTGAATTTATGACCTCGAGGAATGATATCGGAGAACTTGAAAGGGTTCACCGATGTGATTTTATTTTTGTGCACAGTTCTTTGCTTTCATGTAGCAATATTTCATATTGTAATTATGAGTAATTAAATGAATTTTTTTTCGATATTTTGTCGGAACCGTAGAACAATCCAAAAAAAACAGAGTTCTGTTTCGGCAACATCATTGAAAGATTTGCATATATTTACTAAAGGATTTCTCATGGCAAAGTGAAAAATGATGACTTATGTTGGTGAAAATAAACAAGAAAGTTCTTAAATTAGCTGCTAATCTGTTTTCTCCATTGGTTTCACTTAGACGAATTGGGTCAGTGTGGGGCATTTCACTTCACCGAAATTGTTTTTGCCGGCTTGTATGTCCACATTTGCAGAAGTGCCGAACAACAAACAGTTTAAATATTCGGTGGATATTAAGGAGATTTTCTTTGCAATTAGTCCACCATCAGACACTTTATGAGCGACATAACTTTTTCAGCGAAATTTTCGTATCTAGAAATATATGTGAATTGAGTGAATTAAATGCAAATAAATAAACAGAATTTCGCCAAAATAAAGTGCATCTCGAAATATATAATTTTCCTTAAGTAAATGAGTAACAATAATTTTATAATTTAGTATTGCAATACCTAACACCACCAACAACAATTTTGCTGTTTGAGTTAAAAACGGAAGGGGTCAAAAAAGCTTTCACTTTCGAAATTTGGTCAAAGTCTGTTTCGTAAATTATTTCCACTGCCACTTATTGAAGTGGGATTTTAATTCTATTTTTCCATAAAGGTATTCATTTGGTTTGTAAACAAATAAATAAGTGCACTTTGGGGCTGAAAATTTAATTGGAAATAATAATTAAAATCGATCTTGACCCATAAAGTTTAACATCAACGTTGTTTAAGCAATTTAATTTACATAATTTTCCGTTCATTTTGAAATTGTTTACACAATAAGTAGATAAGGTTTGGTTTGCTGAAGGACGGTTCAAACGGGAGCCTTTTTGTCATCGTTATTATTCTAAAGCTCATTGTTACAAGGACGAAGGTCTTTTAAAAGCGTATAAAGCTATCATCTACAATAAATTTATGATATTACGGATGAATGCCAATTACAAAAAAAATTTTGCACGATTTATCGCGCGTTGTTGCGAATTTTATGCAATTACCCGGATTACTCGGGATTGCTGCTCGTTGTTATCCACACGTCACAAATTATTGTTACAATGCTGCATTATGGAAACCCTGTGGTTTGCTTCATGCTCCACGAATGCATTAAGCATCAATACATGGTGCATAAATAGAAATATGCAATAAAACAGAAAAATTGTTGGCATAAACACGTTCTCTAACATAAAAATATTTTAACTGCAGAAGAGAAAAATAAAAAAAAACACGTCAGAATTTTGTTCTAAAAATGAAATTCGGAATCAGTAAAGCGAGACTGTGCGGGGTGTGTGTTCAAAACATACAGTATAAAAAAACACACTCTTAAAATTTGTAAACATTAGAAACATTTAAGAAAAAAAGAAGAAAATTGGAAGAGATTTCGAAGTATTTTTGCGTGAAAAGCAATCAAACGAAATACTCGACATGAGACTCGGAGATAAGAAGCAATCGAAGGTCAGCGTTTCGCGGATCGATTCAATCGTTACGCGTACTAAATTCTACTAATAGAATGTGTTCCAAGGTGCTCGAGGCTTTTGAGAAGAATTATTGCGTTTCTGAGAGAGCTGGCGTTCCAGTGCTGGATGTTGACCTAATTGCGGATTTCAAGACCGGAGACGCATGTAGCGCCAGTTCAAGTTCAATGCAGCTCGCGGAAAACGTGCGCCTGCATCGGTCGCGAACCACTTTTGCATAATCGCCTGTCGAATACGATGGTTCTATAAATAACCTGCATAGGAAAGCCTCGAACTAGACACAATAACCTATAAATGCGGTTGGGAGCGTGTCATTATCACCACGCACATCTCGCGGATTGAGCTGCAGAAGTGGATTGCAAGCATGTACACATGCAATTGTGCAGAGTGCAGCTACGTTTTAGATGAGCAGGCAACAGGCAAGTCTTAGCACCGAAATAGTTAACATTAATACACCCAGATCCCGTCAGTGTTTTATGACCACCGCTGGTAAAAGACCGACATTAAGAAGTAATAATGTTGAGGAAACCTCTTCCGCGATATGCATTTTTCAGCAATTATAATAATTCACCTTGGCGTTTATTGCTTGTTTACTACTTACTTCACGCAATGTACCATTTCTGATATATTGACTAATCTTAGGGTGGACCGGGACTGCTGCATATAACACAAAAGGAATTCAGAAGCAACAATTAAATTAGTACGGAAGTCGGAAGTATAATTAATTGATTTGGGCCAATTATGAGAAGCCCTAGATGTAAAACGGCACAGTTTTAACACATAAGCAATGTTTATTAAGAAACCGTGGAAAAAGAGTTCCGTGAAAATAATTAGTAATTGTTATAATATGTATTTATAACAATATTTAATAAAAGAAAGTTAATATGTAAGTAAATATTCATTCAACAAAATCTGCATTTTTGTATAAAAATAATTCAGCCTCATATGGCAACACTAAGAAGGAATTGCTCGGTTTTGCTCATCTTCAAACTTGACCTTACAATTTTAATGATATATTATTGTACCAAATTTCACTCCTCTATCTAAAAGCGTCCTCGAGTTATAAAACGGTTTCTTGGCGTTGCATTGCAAACATTCGCTAAAAAGAAAAACCAATATACTCTACATATCTAGGGCATAAAAACTAATTAGCGACTTCATCAGATCCAAGTATTCAATCTTAATGTGCATTATTTGATATTGAGATCCGAAAGAGCTTAACTGTTGACTAGATTGAACGCATTTACTCAAAAATATTCACAAATGAATATTTATAAGCGCATTATGCTCTACGTAGCTAGTATTCATACCTCGATTCATACATTAATTTTATTAACCTTAATAGGCAATAAATCAAATGAAACGTGTGCTTTAAAAACTATAACGCAATAAATTATTCATTCGTCTTTTCGTTAAGCTTTTTAATATAATTAATTTATTTATTGATTCCCGGAAGTTTTAAGATGTTTCATCTAAAATAGTAATTATTATCGCATTTGCCACGGTCATATAAACTTATATTTTTCTGTTTTCTTTTGTTCAGTATACAACTGGAATTGTCTGAACTGAATAATTGGAATTAAATCCGGAGATACCTACTAACAGATTCCACCTTTCTTTTTTCTTGATTGCAGTTGAAAGTGCACAAAATGTAACTCTTTTTTTGACCATTCCAATAAAACATTGATTTGTGATTTGTGACTAAATTGAACAATTCCTTCCAATAGACCAATTTTCTTAATTTCGTTCAGCCATAAATATTAATATCAACGTTCCAGAATAAATTTATTCAAGCACTAATGGCTTTATTGATAAAAAGTAAATTATGTCGATTCTCCTTTACAGCTGTTTTGATTTTCTCTGTACATTTTATACAATTTGCATGCAAATTTCGTTGCCATTCGAACTTTATTTATGATTATTATAGCACGTGAAAAGATTTGCGTTGAACATTTCCTATGAATGTTGCCACACATTAGTGGATTAATTGCTGATAGATTTCTGATGTAGTCTACTTAATTACTGTGAGAAAACCAGAATTGCTCCAATAAAAACTCAAACGAACTACGGATTTACTATGCATTTCACTGTGTACCTATTCAATTTACAGGTCAACTGGAAAACGGTTTGGAATTGAAGTTCAAGGACGCAATAGGAATCCAAGTTTCGCGACGAGCGACACATCAAATCATATCGAGAATTTTCGCCATTTTCCTGCGAGAGATTGTCGGATACAAGAACATTACTTTTCACGAAATCAAATTCAGCGACCGACAGAAAACTAATGAAGTCTACAAACTCTACCAGACCATTGACAGTCTGGTCACGTGAGTCGGAGATCGGTGTTTGCGCGAAGACTCTATTTAGTAACGATCAATTTTCTATATCTCTCTAGGCCAGCAAACAGGTGGCCCGTGTGCGCCATTGACCTCGAAGTATGGTTGCATCCTAACTATCATGCGCTGCCACCCCTAGTCTATCCACAGTCCCTGGTAACCGAAACCGGAAGGTTTGGTTGGTTTGTGCCCTCCTATTTCCGGAACTCGACCAACAATGGAACGGAATCTCCATTTCTACTGCACTACTCTATTTTTCAACATCCAGGAAATGATCATTACCAGACATTTGTCATAGAAGATTCCTTGCTCAACGAAATTAAAGAATTGTTCGGGTGAGCGTGCTGTAATTAATAACCTCTTTGAATATTATAACAAAATAAAAATACATAATAATAATAAATCGCGAACACCTTATCACAAACTCAAAGTGCTTTCCATTTTGTCTTTCAGGGTTGAAAGAGATTTTGTTCCCGCACAGTGCACCAACAGAAAATGTGTAACAATTTTTTCCGAATATTATGGCGACACTGCTTTTGTTGAGGATCACATCAAAGAGTTTAATCTTTACACTCAAGTTTTGTGGATTGGAAAAAAATTCAAAGCCGCTGTTTTTTGGTTATTTGAGTTTTATCAAAGCAAGGAATATCGCCCAAACCAGAAGAACTTCATCGTGCTGCACTGGATGCCTTCGGATATCACAACCGCCGACATAACCTTCGACACAATTATCATGCCGAAATGCGAGGAAATTAATGCTGCCCAAGAAAATCTGTGCAAATACGAAATGACGCCGCTTTTGAAATTCTACGCGTTCCAATTCACGGGCGCCGCCTACGCTTTCGCTGCTTTCGAAGATTTCTGCATGCCGAAGGATGAACTCCAGCAACTGCTTATAGAGACGAATGAGGCCAGCAAAAACGAGAGCCTCCCCCTGGAACTTGTATACGACCAAGCCGCGTGCAACTGGCTGAGAAGTAACGAGGCCATTTACAGGAACTGGACCAGGAAGACCAACATAAAGTTGACCATTGGAGGTCTTTTCACCCTCACAAAGAGGTAAAGTTGCTACCTCACAATTTTTCATTGGTTTCACAGAGATAAAGTTGCCATGAGCGCTTTTCGCTCTCACGGTAGGAATTTTGCATTTGTGAAAACTTTGACAATTTATCATCTAAATCAAGTTGATTGGTCTAAATATTATTCGCATTATTACAGTTCAGCATATAAGGACGTCGTTGCCGCAGTACTGAAGGCTGTCCAGGCAGTGAATAGCAACAGCACTATCCTTACTAATTTCACGCTTACAGTTTCCGTTAACGACGGCAAGTGCCGGTCGGACGTTGTCCTAAAAACGTTTATGTATTACAACGGGTTATCCCCACTCTTGGGAATTCTAGGACCTGCCTGCAGCGAAACGGTGGAGCCCATTGCAGGTGCAGCATTGCTCAGACTAAATTCGAATAAAATTTATTCATTTTGGGAAAACCATTTTTGTTTCAGGAGTCTCTCAGCACACCCACACAACTGTCATTTCCTACTCAGCTGAAGGTTCATCATTCATGGATCGTAAGAAATATCCTTATTTCTTCCGAACGATTGGTTCAAATCGACAATATGAAATGGTGTACTTGAATCTGTTCAAACGATTGAAATGGCGGCGGGCTGCAGCCCTCACGGAGGACGGTCAGAAATACACGGAGTATATCTCCCGAATGGAGACCTTGCTGAAGGATAATGGTATGGAGTTAATTATCAATAAAAAATTTCCGAAGGAGATCTTCCGTGACGAAATGAAACAGGTTAGTTGACGACAATTCATATCATCCATCCCCCGCCCCCCATTGCCACTTATTTGCTGAAATCCTGAGTAAATCGGATTTGTTTTATCTTGCAGCACTTACTGGATCTCAAGAGCAGGCACGCGAGAATCATTGTGGCCGATATCTCTAGTGAAAATGTTGACTTGGTCATGTGCGAAGCTTATCAGTTGAAGGTAGGTGCATATTTGCTTGCAAATGAATGGCAATAGTAAGTAGGCTACTGTTACTTAATCGCTCCTTCGCCATTACCACAGATGACCCCAGATGAAGGATATGTCTGGTTTCTGCCTGCGTGGATGTTCAAGTACCGAGAGACCACCAACCCGAATTCAAAAATAAACTGCACTAACGATGAACTTCAGAAGGTATGTGATCCTTTTCATATTTAAGAATAGTCTTACAATTAGAATCTAGTTCACCGTGCGTTGTTATTACTTTTATTATCCTGCAGATGGCAGATGGGCACTTCACCCTCGCGCACGCGTCATTCGCTTCAAATGAGTCGATGATGGAAGAAAATAAGACTGTTGGAGAATGGATCCAGGAATGCAAGGATAACAATATAACTCTATCTGAATATGCAGGATTTGCGTACGATGCCGTCTGGGTTTATGCTTTAGCCGCGCATCAATTATTCCTTAGAGATAAAATGGCTCTGGACGAATTACAGTCACCTGATGTTGCCCGTCAATTTTCCGATATCCTTTGGAGCTTAGACTTCAGTGGTGTTTCCGGCAGAATTCGTTTTGGGGAGGGAGGCTCAAGGGTGAACAATGTAAATATTTTGCAATGGGTAAACAAAACGTACTATCAAGTCGGCATATATAAACCGGAAGTTCGAGAAGAGGATCTCAAAATTATTGGTGGAAATTTGGAATTGAATGAATCTCAGATAATTTGGCACACAAAGGACGGAATACCAAGCGATGGGACTTTGGTGTGCAGAATGGCAATTCTCGCGGCGTTCTTTAACACAGACTGTGAAAATGTTACATTAATTTTAACCTCGTTGACGTGTTTATTCCTCGTAATAATGGTGTCGTTGGCTTCCTTTGTCTTCTGGAAAAAGCAATACGACAAAAAACTGAAAGAGTCCGCCAAAGTTATGCGAAATTTTGGCATAGATCTCTTGTCTCCGTCAATGAATCTTCAAAATACCCTTGACAAATGGGAGGTGCCGAAGGAAAGAGTCGTTATAAATAGACGACTTGGAGAAGGAGCGTTTGGAACGGTGTACGGCGGTGAAGCCCAATTCACGCAGGACGAGTGGACGGCGGTTGCTGTGAAAACACTCAAAATGGGCGCTTCAACCGAAGATCGATTAGACTTTTTGTCAGAAGCTGAAGCAATGAAGAGATTTGAACACAAAAACATTGTGAAACTTCTTGGAGTGTGTCTACAGACTGAGCCCATTTACACTATAATGGAATTCATGCTGTACGGCGATCTGAAAACATTTTTACTGGCGCGACGGCATTTAGTCAACGAAAAAGTCACCGATGATTCAGATATCAGTTCTAAACGATTGACCATGATGGCTCTCGACGTTGCTCGAGGCTTGACTTACTTGGCCGACAAGAAGTACGTTCATCGTGATTTGGCCTGTCGCAATTGCCTTGTGAATGCGAGGAAGGTGGTCAAGATCGGGGACTTCGGAATGGCTCGACCGATGTTCGAAAACGACTACTATCGCTTCAACCGGAAGGGAATGCTTCCCGTGCGTTGGATGGCGCCAGAATCTCTAGGATTGGGGCTGTTCACGCCCGCATCTGATGTGTGGTCCTTTGGGATATTGCTGTACGAAATCATAACCTTTGGATCCTTTCCATACCAAGGACTTACTAACAATCAAGTATTAGAATATATTAAGAATGGTGAAGTGCTCCAAATTCCGTCAGCCACAAAACCACATCTCGAAGGTTTGATGAAGGCGTGCTGGAGCCAAGACCATAAGAAGCGACCATCTGCTTCAGAAATCGTGGAATATATTTCCAACTATCCGCGACTGTTAACCCCCTGCCTCGACGTTCCTTTATCCTCGGTGGAAATACCAGAGACGGAGAGCGACCAGTTAGAGTTGCTTCCGGGTCTACGGAAACGATGTCTTACCCAACCATCTCTGGACATTCTTGCCAAAGTCTCGAACATCAACAACTTCGACCAAAAGTCCGCCCAGTCCAAGAACGATCTTCGCATTCAGGAGCATAAGCTTCTGAAGAGCGTGAATGTGAGTCTGAACGTGCAGCCGGACTCTATATCCAACGATGAGAATTGCATCAACGTCTACAGTCCAATGGAGCCGCTCCTCAAAGTCAATCCAGAAGTGACGGGTAGCAGTCTCAGTTTGAAGCGCTACGTGCCCATGTACAGTTCGACGCGCCACAAGACGAGTCCTGTGAAGGTCATCGCCCAGGCGGATAGTACAATCGCTCTCTGAATTCTCTGCCAACCCTATGCCCAGCGATTTTTCCCATTGCGGATTTTAAAAATATATTGAAGTATTCTTAGTAATTTATTTTAAAACCATGTTAAAAACCAAATGTAGCATTTCTGTGGATAGCTTTGGTGTGCGTGCAATGGAGTTCTCTTCCTCAGAATGTGGTTAGCGTTAAGCAGTTTCAATGAACTTTGGTGTTTCTTATACACTTAAATAAGACTGATTTGTTTTCTTCTCTTAATTTTGGATTTTTTTTTTCAAATTTTTACTTTATCAACTATTTATGAATTATATATAATGGATTCAGATTTAAGATTATTATAAGAAATAAGTATGAAATATACATATGTACAATGTACATATACATGTAGTTGTTTTATTTAAAGCAAATAACTGTATTACAAGTGATTATGTAGTATCCGAATTACTCCCATGTATGTTCTACGATTTTTGATAGTTTTCAAGTTATGATTTTTTTTCGTGATTTTTCACAAAACTACTATTTTAAGCACATTTTTGGTTACAGTGATTTAAATAATTGAGATAAAGGTCGGATTTTTTTTAATTTAGCCTATTATTAGACCTATCAAAAAAAAAAGATTTGTATCATAGTGCGTATAGTTGCGCCATAAGAAATTTTTAAATTACATAAGGTTCAAAATAATAAAACTTACAAAAATCTTTGAGGGCGATTTAAAAAAAAAAGTCACATAACTTTTTTTCCAAGCCTATTTTAAAAACTTCCTCATTTCATTAGCTATTTACCTTGTAAATTTATTGAGATATCTGTATGGCATCATACCTAAAATTCAGTCTAAAACGTAGCAAGCCCAAAAAGTTGTCATTTAATTTAAAGTGGGCTCGAACACCCATTTCTCTGGCCAAAACTCCTTCTGTGGTTAGAATATGGAACGAAATTGTTGTTCCGGGGGTTTTTCGACATGCCGAATTCATTTTTGAGGTTTGCAGAATGGTATGTCTGCCCGTTTGTCTGTCTGTCTCTACAGCAGATAACTTGAGAACTCTTATAGCTAGAGGATCGAAATTGGCTAAAATAATTCTTCGTTTAAATTGTAAGGTCAAAATCAAAAAGCAAAATAGGGAAACTCCTTTTTGGTGTTGCCATATAAGGCTGAATAATTTTTTTTTTAAAATTGGAAAATTTTATTGTAATTCCGTAAAATAAACAAAGTATAAACAACTGTTATTTAGTTCTATTTACTTTTTCTGTTGTTTACATTAGCGGTGACTTATACACTGAGTGAATTCATCAGAACTCCAAGACAAAATAATAATAATGGAAAAAAATACTAAAAATAAAATCTAAAAAAAGAAAAGCAGCCAGAAAAAGTCTAAGCGCGATGAAACGGATTTTCAATTCTTCCAGTCCGACTTTACTGTGCGTTATCTACTGATTTCGTTCTAGATATTTTTTGCTTTAAAATTTACATTTAAAACTGCTGCTGTACGTAAGGTGAGCAATATACCGGAAATTAACGAATATTTTAATTATTACAGATTATAACACGATGAAATTTTTGGATTTTCAATGACATTTCACAAAATATTAACAGTGCTACAGATTTATCCTCTCACTTTCCACTGTTTTTGTTTGTTCTTCATTTCAGCATTTCAGCATCAATCAGTTTTCGTATTATCACCGGCTAATACATTTTATAAATAGCAACTTTTCGTCATAATACGCAGCAGCCTGAAAGATAAAGAAAAAGGCAAGCTAGAAGAAGCCTCATTTTCTCTATCCCTTTGTCTCTTAACAGCTTTACATAGCTGAAAAAAGAAGGAAATGTTTGTTGAGTTGAGATAATTCAATTAATTCACCCGTAAATATATATGCCGTATATATATATTTATTATTGCTGTCAAGTCCAAATATTATAAAATACCTGCAAAGTTTAAATTCTTTAAATTCCGCAATCGCATTCCGCAGTTCGCATTCCGCAGTTCTTCGTATTTCGCAGTTCGCATTCCGCAGTCGAGTCGCATTCAACAGTCCACACCGCACCCGAAATGGAGCTTGTCTTCACTAAACAAGTAAAATTGTCATTGGCCCAAGAACACAACCTTCCTGGGGCGAGGGCACAAGCCAAGTGAACTCAATTCGATTCGACTCGAACAGAACTACGCATGCGCGCATCGAACATGTTCGACGGGACTTCTGAATTTGGTGAAATCTAGGACATTTGGAGGCTGTGTCAAATAATAATAAATAATAGATCGGCCCGGGGCCCGAATTCCTTAATTTCTAGTACAATTTCCGGCTGGAGAAATATAATAGATCATTCTTATTTCTCGTATATCAATACAAACAGCGACACCTATGTTAGTTCAGTGGCAGCGAAATGAGAATGTCATAATTGTTTTTATTTTCGTGTCCATCGCGGGTTTTTTTGCCTTTCTCGTGTTTTTAGTTCAGTTTTAATTTGTTTCGTTATTTCCTGATATGTGTAAGTACTAAAGCAATTGCAGTTGATTGAAAGCAAGCTAATCCTAGTGGGATAAATCGAGATATGCTGACACTTCTTAGTGAGTGTCACCTGTGGACTATACGCGATGAAATTCGCATCAAAAATAGCGATTTCGGAGCGTTTAAGTATTCCACGAAGCGGGATTTCGACGCAAAGTTACACTTTGCTGCCGGTAAAAGAGATTACAGTGAACGGAGAAATGGAGTAGTGCTGCTGAGCAACAAGAAACCCCCAAAATTGAAGTACGTACTGAAGAAGCTGGAGGACCTGTTGAAAGTGCATAAGATTGTCCACACGGAATGGAAAGACGCCTCAGTGGTGCAACTCCTGCTCTCAAATGGAGTCCTCGTTCACATATGTGTGAATATACTCACCGGCGACATACAAAAAATGGCATTCGATAAGTATTTCGTGGGAAAATTGGCGGCAGACGTGATCTCGGATGGTAAGGCAGAAACGAAACGAAGTGTCCCAAATTCCAAAGTGATGCAACTGTGCTTTTTCAGCTGTGTTTACGCGTCAACACATTATTCTGGCGTACAACACCAACCAGATCACGGTTGTTTACCTTCAGAAGCCAAACATGCGGAAGTATGGACCTGAGAAAATCGCCAACATGGATCCCAGAATTTTTCACGTATTGATTCCTGGTCCCTCGGAACGCAAGCTTCCTCGACACTTGGTGGTAAACAGCAGTTTCGACTTGGTGATAGTCTGGACGAAGTCGTCGCAAAATGAGGTCTATCCGTGGCGACCTACAATCAGAGACCAAGACAGAGCCAACGTACATGTGTATAAACTTAGAACGTAATTGAAGTATTTGCGTACACGAAAGTTGTTCTGAAGCTAGTGTACCTTGCAGGGCGAAGCTTGAGCCAGTGGCGTACTGCTGGACTGAGAACGATCCCATCAGCGTGCAATTCCTGCGAGCAAGTGAGGGCCAAATATTGACAGTGGAGCAGAAGGTATCGCGAAAGGGCGAAATTACAGCAGAAATTTGCTCGTACGAAGTGGGACATGGGAAGCTGCAAAGAACCGCTGTAACATCGATTCCCATCGGAACACAAATCTGCTCCCACGCCTTCAGCCCAGATCAAGAGAAATTGGTGCTAGGCACCATCGACCGATATGTGTGCCTGCACGACTTAACCAGGAAAATCACAAAGTTCGCTCCAAAAACAGACATCGTAAGTTCCACATCCGAATACATTTCAACTTCGCATTTTTATTCATTTTCTAACAGATCCCGACACAGTGTGCCTGGCATCCAGATTCGGGCTTAATAATGATAGCAAACGATCGTTCCCAGTTTCAGTGCTTCGACATTTCGCTGTCTTTCGTAGCCAACCAATTGATCAGTGAAGACGTGACTCCTTCGAACCTTCTCGATCTGTCCCACTATTTCTACCTCCAGCCAACCCTGCTGAGCACGCTCTTCAGCATGAAACCTGACATGTCCTCGCTGGTTGGCAATTGCGCACAGACTGAATGCTTCCTATTGTTAACCTTCGAGAACGGCCCGTTGGGCGTTCTGCGGTTCTTCTCCGGCTCGGGAATGGCTGGAGATGTCCACAACTCTGGTTTGACTCCAGATGTTTTAGTCAATAAGTACCTGGCCATAAATCAACTAGAAAAGGCTGTCAATTTGCTTCTTGCTCTCAATTGGGAGAGTTACGGTGCAATTTGTCTCATTTCCCTGCACAAAATAGCAAACCACGTTTTCAGTCGAAGTGATTTGAAAAAAAGTAGACTGGAGCCGTTAGTCAGAGCGTTGAAGAGTTTTCGGAACGATCTCAGTGAAGAAACCAGGGATGAATTCAACGACCAAGTTGTAGATATCAAGAGGCGTCTTTTCTTCTTCCTCTTACGGTAACATAACACGGAATGAGGATCCGCAAAGCCTAATTGTTTCCTTATTCCAGACACAGACTGTTTGCAGAAGCCTTCGAAGCAGCGCGGGACATCGATGACTATGACCTGTTCATGGATATTTACAACCTAACAAAACATGATTCCAAACTAATCAAAACATCCCAAGAGTCCTATAAGAATGCAGAATTAATACTTAGTCAAGTTACAGAGAGTGCAATCGGTGAACATGCAATGGCAGGTGATTCCTTGTCTATGTGCTCGCATTCGTCCTGCTCCGAGTGCATAACATCTGGAAAGAATCATAGTGCGCGCAGGAATGAATCTAACCATTCAGAAATATCTCCGATATCCTGCAATCCTGCGGACTGCCTCTCTGCTAAACGCTTGCTGAAAGCTTCATCTGACGCTGCAGGCAAATTCAAAAATTACGTTCCTCCGTTGCCGTACTTCAAGTCTCCAGTTTTCAACGCTGAAAATATTAAAATTAACATTCCGAAACCTGAGCTGAAGGCTGACAACATGTGCAATGGCTTTCGTCCTATTAAATCACGCAATATTCCTAACCAGGACTTTTGGCATCACCTAGATGAACCCGGCTATGTGGACAACCGCGTGAGTGCAAGTCAATATGTTAGCAACTTCCGCATCGCCAAGCCTAACGCTCCTCTGACCGGCCACGTCATACACGGTCCCTTCCAAGTAACAAGCGTGGTTCCTCCCGTTCAGAGGCCAACTTCGGACAATCAAGTAGACACATGGACACACATTCCTGATCAGACCCTTGGGATTCCAGTCGCTCCCCCGCCTGCACAAACACCCTCGACGTTGTCTACCTCGCTAAACCACATTCCACGATTATCTGCCTCTTCCGGATATCCTTTCCCGCTTTCTTACAGTCAGAAGTTTTCACTGCACGAGCTTACGTCGCACAATACGCCCAACACTGCTGGGACAGAGAACATGTTCAACTCGCCCAGGTTCTACCAACATCCGCTGGTGTCGGGTACTATTCCCGCGACTACTTTCCCAATCATGACTGAGGATGTTGCTCAACGCTTGAAGAAGCCGTCAACGTCGATACTATCCAATAGCTCTAGTAACACAAACTACACCCAGCCAGGAAATTCATCTGGGCCTGCCACCAATTCTGCTCCAGGAAAAAAGGATTCTGGCGAGAGGAAC
This sequence comes from Leptogaster cylindrica, assembly GCA_963082835.1. Taxonomy (NCBI): domain Eukaryota; kingdom Metazoa; phylum Arthropoda; class Insecta; order Diptera; family Asilidae; genus Leptogaster; species Leptogaster cylindrica. Next base: position 22,450,813 of record OY720105.1, on the reverse strand, counting down.
AAAGTCAAATTCTCGGACACAGTGCAAGTCGCTGTCGTACCTGTAAGTCTATTGCAACGATCCCAATAGAGACTATAAATTTCCCTTTTACTTATCAGGAAATTCCTAGGAAAGAAAAATCTTTGCCCCCAAAACGAAACGGCTTCCGAACCCTGCTCACCGATCCGCAAAAGGAACTTGCCGATAGCTTACCTCTGTGTCATCCCCACGACGAATACTTAAAAGACTTCAATCCTGCATGTGGTTTGTCCGTAAGATCCCTAAGTTGATATTTTAATTTTCGAATGTTCCGTAGAGGCATCTGGATTATCTTCAAATTTAAAAGATGACTGCGATGAGGACGGCGCAAACAAAAATCCTCCCTCGATAAAAGTTGTCCATTTTGGTGTCGTTTAACAAAATTACAAAACACTTCAGCAGCGTAACACGATTCCGTCCAGAAAATTTTAAAATCAAGAGCTTTAATTTTATTTTTAAACAGTTTTTATGTAAATATATGTATGTTATGTATTGTATCAACAACTACTTTATCTTATTAGTTTCCCTTCAAAGGGACTCATTATGTACAAACTGTTTCAGCGACAAACTACTTCTTCTTCTGTCCAGCGTGCATGTCTTCTAATTGTGCCTTAAGTTCCAATAAGTTCTTGTCTGGGACGTACCTTACTTCTTCGTGTTCCGGTAGATTTTCAACCACTTCCAATGTGACCCCTTCAGGCAAACCTTCTTGAACTATTCGTAAGAATAAAGGGTACACAGGAGCATCGACATTAGACACTTGAATTGTTCGTTCATACATCAAGAGTTTGTACTCTGAATCCACAACCGTCGACGCGGGTTTAAACCTTTGCACTTGAATGTGCTTCGGGGGAATCGCATAGCTGAAACAGAAGCAAGATTCTTACTTAGTAGTTCGGACGAAAAAAATGAATTTCTTGCCATTCAGAGACATCCAACTCTAGGTACTCGGCGACACCGTGCAACCATTTCTGGTAGCTCTCTAGTACGGGGAAGTCGTAACCTCTCACTTGGAAATTTAGGCACTCATACTGTGGGAACTTCGGTTTTAATGACTGAAAACAATGAAAGTAATATTTTAGGATATCAAGAAGGAACAGTGCTCAAACCTCTAAATAGTCAGGTTCATATATTCCGCATCTTGCAGCACTTGTTGACAGTTGATAGCTTGAATTTATTCTGGTGGCTACTCTTCGTTGAAATAGGGGAAGAATCTGAAAGAGTATAATGAAATATTCAGTCTTCAGCATAAAGAATTGCAATGTTTACCCGTCTCAACATTTTTCCGGTTAAAGGCGATTGACAGTGACAGGGTCACGTTCGGCCATCGGAGAAGGGGCTGGTTCAGCAACACTAAAATAGAATTGTGAAAATCTAGTAATGCATTTTGTTTGCATTAAAATTTCACATTTATAATTACATAATTTACGCTAAATTTTTCAATTCAATCTATATTTGAAATTATATCGGGGAAAATTTCTAGTTGCTTTGAATGCATTTTGTCCGAATTCCTGTGGTGAAATGTAAACATTTTGGACGTCAAAACTGCTGCAACGGGGAAGTTTCGGAAAACTGTCTAATGTCAAAATGCCGAAACTACGATTTGTGGGTTTATTTGTTATTATAATAGGAATACATGGCGTCTTCTGTAAATCTGAGCAAGGAAAGGCGGACTTCGTCCTGACACAGGTAGGTAGTAGGTTGGAATGTATTCGCCGTTATGTGATTATGATTTCCTGCATTCATCGGAAGATGTTGCTCGTGTCTTCAACATTGATTTATCATTTTAAAAAAATTTCTACTTTTCCAGCAAATGCGCTCAGCAGAGGAACAAAAAACCCTCTTCGCCGGATCGAAGATTTATGTTCAAAGTGCGTTTCCAAAAAATTTAAATGCATTTACCGAAATTTATTAATAATCACTTTTTCCAGTTACATGCGATTCAAAAGTGGAGGACACCGAGATATTTATTACATGGACTTTAACAGAACGAATGTGTTGGGAGGACGATGATAATGTATTACAAGAAAATTGGTTGATTTAGTTTTGAGTCAAAAATGTGCTTTCATGATTCCAGATTGAACTAAGATTACGACGCAACGACACCGTTATTCCAATCACACCTGAAGGTGTCCGGACAAAATGTGCTGCTGATGGCCACATTATCCTTCCGCAGTTCCGATTTGGGGAACAGATTGCTCCGGATAAGCTCCCAAGCGAAACAGACACGAAAAAACCGGCTCAAACTCAAGTAGGGAAGGCAAGTTTCAAATCCAATTATTTGTAAAGGTTTCTCGTGGTTTTGGAGTTTTTCTTTTTCATAATTTAACATTTAGTTCTTGCAAACCAGTTCTAATTTTCGTATAAAAACGACAAAAACGACAAGAATTGTTACTAAAATAATAAAATAACTTTTTCAGAATACACCGACTCCAGTGTTCGTAATCACTAAAGATGGCATTTACGACTTCTCCTTGAAAATTGATCTCGTGAAGGGTGTTGATTTCCGTGCGCCTGTGCACATTGAGATGAAAGGACCCTATGGCTATCTGTCGGCGATAGACTGGCCACTTTTACCGGTAAGCAAGCTGAAAAAACTGAGTTTTCGATTCGTTTCTCATGGAAATTTCTCTCTGCAGTTTTACGGCATTATGTGTTTCGTGTACGTAGTTTTTGGCATAATTTGGTTAATAGTCTCGTTCCTGCAATGGAGGGACCTGCTCAGGATACAGTTCTGGGTTGGAGGTGTTATTCTACTGGGTATGTTGGAGAAAGCTGTGTTTTACGCAGAGTATCAAAGCATTAACTCGACGGGAGTTTCTGTCCAGGGGGCAGAGTTGGCGGCCGAATGGGTTTCCTGTGCCAAACGAACGTTGGCACGAATGCTGGTTATAATAATGTCCCTTGGCTTTGGAATCGTCAAGTAATTATGTCGAGCATTTTTGGTGAGCTAAATACCAAGCTTCGTATTGTTTTAGACCTAGACTTGGACCCATGCTGCATCGTGTTGTGGGTACCGGAGCTCTATATTTCATACTAGCGTGCGTTGAGAGCTACCTTCGCGTAATGCGGAAGAAAAGCGATCAAAACAATGAGCTTTTGGTGGCCAGCATTCCTCTTGCTGTTCTGGACTCGGGTATTTGCTGGTGGATTTTCACGTCTTTAGTCCAAACCACGCGGACGCTTCGATTACGAAGGTACTTTACACTTTCCGAAAGATTCGCTTTGCTATGATTGGAATCTCTGTTTTAGGAATATGGTCAAACTGTCTCTGTACCGGCACTTTACCAACACTTTGATTTTTTCAGTAATAGCTTCAGTAGTTTTCATGCTATATTCGATAAAAGCGCACAAAACTTCCGATTGTTCGCCGGTAATTCCAATTCGTATTCTTAAATTACACTTTTTGTTTTGACTAAGTTTATTTCATGTGCAGGGATGGCGAGAAGTGTGGATTGACATTGCTTTTTGGCACATATTGTTTTCGGTCCTTCTCCTTGTTATAATGATATTATGGCGACCAACAAATAACAATCAGAGATACGCATTCACACCTTTACTAGACAATCCAGAAGATGAAGATGAAGGTTAGTTCTCAAGATTCTCGGTACATCGATTGAAGTGAATATACCAAAAACAATTTTATTTTAGAAGAGGAGGATCAATTTGTTTCAGATGCTTATGGTGTAAAGATGCGTGGGCCACAAAATAACTCCACAAAACCCATTTCTCCAAAAGCGACGACAACAGAGGAAGATGATCTTCGATGGGTGGAGGAAAATATCCCGTCAGCAATATCAGAACCTGCACTTCCAGTACTTGATTCTGATGAGGAAATTATCAACACGAAATTCGAGGTGTCCAAAATGCAATAAAAGTTTGCTTATGGCGAAGTCGAATGAGAACTATATAAGGTGTGTGAATGAAAGTGTTTAAAATGAAACATTTTGCTATTGTTGACCTTTACCTACTGTAAGGTAATCAGTCGGCTTCTTTAATGAGCTTTGCTCTGTTCCTGTTTGTTTTATTTGATGTAAAAACTAAGTATGTACGTGTAACAAAAACTACCATAAGTTATTTTATGATAAATGGAAATTAAAAAAGTCGCTTGTAAAGTAAATATTTCGATATGTTTTGATATCTAAAGCTTTTAACATTGCATCAATTTTCACTTCCACCATTGATTGAATTTGGTATCATCACATTAATTGCTTTTGTTTTAAGCTTTTAAAATTAAACCAAAAATATAACGTGAGACCAAATTTCCTTCGGCAAGTTTATCTTTATATTAATCTATTTTGGTTTAGATAAATAATTGTATTTAAAAAGTATTTTGCAACTTTTTTGTGATGTTTCAATATTTTCCACCATTTAATTTAATATTGAAAAATATGTTGTGAATTATATGTATTAACATTTTTGCAACTGTTAATTTTGAATGACAAAGGAAAATTTTTATATAATTCACACTATTATATTATATTATTGTATGGATACATATATGTAAATATAAAAAAATACGGACTAGATACATTTTTTTAAGATTAATCAAAGAGGAATTGTCGGTCAAAACTTAATGTATTAGTTTTGTGAATATTAATAATATATTTGACTGGAATAAATCAAATGTTTTTTCACGACATTCACTTCAACATTGTACTTATTAATAGCTATCCAGTCATTGAATCAACTGTTTTACTGCACAATGATTAAACTATTATCTTCTTAATAATGCAATTTTTGCATATTTTACTAAACGAAATTTGGTTCAACTAACGTGGAATGTCATGTCACGTTTCAAGTCACGAATCGTATAATAATAATAATAATTCTTGACAAGCATCCTGGGCGTGATGTCCGCGGCGGTAGCACAAAGGACAATCGGTACTTCCAGGAGAATACCGCAACTGACGCTGATCATTTACAGTTGATGGTGGTCGAAATGACGCGAAATTTTCTATAAAACTGTTTTTTCCGTTTCTTATTCCTGTTCTCTTCACCTTGTTTACAAACTCGACTAAAAGCCCCCACCACCCCCTACTCCACACGCTTCTTGTCTTTTTATTTCTTTATAATTCGTATATGCATTGGGAGGTCCCTTTTAATTCAACATTCATATTGGCGCAATGTTAATCACTATGTTGTAGATTTTCTTTTGTTTTTAATTGCAATATGGTCCACTTCTCGGTCCAGTTGGTCAAGATGCTGCAAATAATTCCAAAGGTATAATCATTCTCTAATGGCATTCCCTGTTTTTCATACTCTCCATCTACAAACTTTACCTGCAATAATTTACAACCAGGAGAAGCATTGAAACATGTATATTCACGTGTTTCTCTTTGTTAAGCTGCAAATGTTATTGAACTTATTAGTTAAGATTATGTCAGCTTGAAATTATAGAACTACAGATAATTGCATTTATCAGAAGAAAATCGGTTGGCGGTGATGTGGTTCGGTCTGGATATGAATCTGTTGGAATTGTTTATTTAGGGGAAGAGCCGCACGATAGCAATTGTAGTAAACCCACTTCGTTATCCTGCTGGTGCTTCTCATACAATCAGAAATATGATAAATTCAGCTTTAAGGACTAACTTGTACTCACACATGTGATAACTTGGCACACTCGTTTCCGAAGCCGTCAAACTTAGTCCGACATTTATTTTCCCCCGTAGCACGTCTTCCAAGATGAGCAGAACTTTCCCGAAGGAAACTTGTGAAATGCAGGGCGAGAGACAACTAAACTGATATAACATGTGACTGTTCTGTTTACTTTGCAGGAGAGCACACTAATTTCATTTGTTCAGACTAACTATTTACGCAAACTTTGTTACCCATGTCCTCCACGACCTCCATCACTCCCCCAGTGCTGCTGGGCGGTGTTTTATACTTTGGTCATGGTCCGTTCCCAGATTTTCAAATTCGAAATGGAATGTGAATATTTACCACCTCAGCTGTTAATTTAGAAGTTTTAAGACGTTGGAAGCTTTCAAATTCTCAACCCTAAATGGACAGAGGGCCGAGAAACCGGGTAGTGTTTCTGTGACGATCTGTCTGGATCCAAGGCGGACCTATGCAGGATGCAAGTGCAGATGGTGATCTCAGCACTAATCCGAATGAACATCTCAAATAACACCGCATCCTTAGCGCTTTATTGTTTACTGAAAGCTGCGGTGCAAGCAGTCAAGAGAATGTTTCCATAATATTTCGGATAGAGTCCTGACGACTGACGAGCACACATAGTTCGGGAGATAACTGATGAAGGTTCACTATTGAGATTCCTTGTTCGAGTAGTAATTGGGTCGGAACTACTAATTGGATTTGATTTACAGCCAGCTTAGCTTATAAAGTCATTTCGCTAATTCAAAAGGGTTCTCAGCAAGTTTGTTTGCGCAACCCAAGTTTAACTCTGGAGCTAAAAAGGCTCTGTTTGGCTTTCATGCTTCGTTTATGCATTCCGCGATAATGAGCAGATTTTGAGTCATCGAGGAAAGCCTTTCCCCAAGAAAATCAATTTCAGTTAAAAATTTTGTTTCGATCATGTGCCTGCAGCCCTGCAGTTCAGATTGATTGGAGATAATGGAGGGAAAGTGAGGGGTAATGAATTCCATTTTTGTCGGTGAATGCTGCATTATGGAATATGTGGTTTTGCCCACGCACAAAGAAAGTAAACCATTAATAGGGAATGTTAGAAATGACCCAATAAAAGGAGAGATTCATGGGGTTGTTAAAGTATCCTCGTACATTGAAAATTGGGTTAAACTTATTTAAAAACCGCCATGCAGAATGACAAACGTTTTCTCACATGACCATTCATCGCCGGTATTTAAAAAGTATCAGAAGCGTTTAAGTATTTAACCCAGATATTATCCACCTTTATTCCCACTTTCCATTTTCAACAAAAGTAACGGCTGAAAGCAAGCATTTCTTTGACCTTTGATTTTCCCTTTATTCTCGACTTGTTAATTCAACCTGGATTCCAGAATTATCCCGTAACAATGGCTTAATTTCATTGTTCTCTGGCTCTCAACTCGCGACGTAACATTTTCTGCTTTATACTCTGAAAACTTCCATTATTCATAACATTTTCATTGTAAACAATACTTGCAATTGCTGCGATACAATATTTCTAAAACAATTTTCCCCTCATTAGAGTCGGCTATTATCATCTTCTCTTTGGTCACGAATGATGCAGCCGGGGGGCGGGGGTGGGTCCTAGTCTGACGCAATTTTATATTTTTCTGTAATGCCACGGAATGTCAAGTGATACTGAAAAAAGGGAAAATCTCAACCCTTGAAAAATTTTTAATTGATTCATCCGGCAACTCTCGGAACTTTCATGAATTGTTTATAAACCTATTCGAGTTGTCCGTTACGCGATTGTTTTTCTTTGCAAGCTCCTTTTTTGTGCGTTGTTCAGTCCTGGCAGTATTTTTTCGCAGATTTCTCGGGCAACGGGTTGTAATTTATCTCGGTGTTTACAAACATTTCCTTCCTTTTTCGGAAGTAGCAGAAACGCAATGAGTCCCTCTGTCAAACCGTGTGATTTATTAACTGGGGATGGTTAATTGGAAATGGGAAATTTACTCGCTAAATGTACACAGGAAGCGGCAGTTTAGGCGGATAAGGAATCGGAAAATTATCTCAACTGGCAAAATTGTCTATACCAAGGATAACTTGGTAAATGTTGTACCATTACTTACTGATCAATGAGCGGTATTTTTTTTTGTTAATTTGTATCCCCGAAAGGGCTAAGTGAAATTCCTCGAAAAAATTAAAATTGGACCAAACAAATTTGATGTTTAGTTCCTAATTAATGATTCTGTACATTTTATGCTGACCATGGATGATAGATTGCGGAATGCGGAGTAAGTTCTTTAGCAACTAAGACCCATTCAGCTTCAGCTCTTATCAAATTATTCGGATGATCGAAATCAACTCACCTGCACCAGTACCATATTTAAAACAAAAAACGCTGCAATATGTCTTTGCATATGGGTTTATTATTTCTGACTGAATACAATAACATTGGTAATCCTCCCAAGCAGCATTTGATTTATTTTATAAAAAAAAATTTCTTTTTTTAAAAACAAATTTTTTCATTTTTTTTAAAAATTTTTTCATTTTGTTTTTAATTCTTCACTCTTTCGTCAAAATCGACTTCATATTCGATATCCTCACCCTAAAAAACATAAAAAGTTCACAAAAGTTCACAAGTTCACAAAAACTTTAAAAATGCGTAATGTTACCCCCCTTTTTCACTCCTAAAACCCCAGGGGGTATTCCGAACAAGCTGCCGAGCTTCGGGACACAACTAGGGTCCAAATGTAGCCTATATGCGAAAGAACGATGACACGTCGGACGCATCTACGCATCTTGAAACGTAAAAGAAACAAATTTGAGGGGGTGTTAAAAAAAAATTTTCCGAACCGATTACAAAGGTGTATTATTCAGAGAATAATACACCAAAACGACGGTAGTTGAAATTTATTTCATTACGAACAAAATTCCAGGAATGCTTGAATTGGCAAAAAACAACAACAAACTTCTACAATAAATAAACGTTTTCAATGCAAAATGAAGATTTACGCAGCGAACAATAGACGGGCAATATTTCGGCGATGCAGCTCTGTCAATATCGGTTTTATCCACATTATTTTATTAAGACGTATCCTGGATGGCAGGACGTTTAGAAATAAGAATTTATGGCCGATGCGAACGACTGAAATAAATGGTTTTCAGTTCAACATGACCAGCCATCCAGGAGCTAGTGAAAACTTGCTCGAGAATAAAAGGTCGCTGTGGCGGGCGAAGCATCCTTGGGGAACTGACATTAGCGGCAGTGGCGATGGGAGGTATATAAATAATAATAGAGGGAAGGAAGAAGGTTCAGCAAAGGCAACAAAAACCAGTTGCCAAAGTCGAAGACAAACTTCGTACTTTGGCAAAGAATTTGTTTCTATCTTTGGGTTTTTGCTTGGAACGTGGGAAACTGGAAACATACATCCACCGCACTGTTATCAGGCGGCAGTGCGCTCCTGTACGTTTCGCCCACTCCGAGGGGAGCATATCCACGAAACCGTAAATTGGCTTCCTGCTCCTTGACTTCGGTTCCTTTGAGTAGTTGGGTGAGCATGTACTCCTGGCAAGAAAGAATTTAGAAAACGCCATGAATCATGTTTACTAAGTCAATAAGACGATTGAATGAAAATTGGAAAAGTTGTTGTTCCTATTTTTTTGGCCGATCCCGAGAAGTTGATACGCGTATCTGTATTTGCAGTGAAGTTTTTTGCTGCACTTCACCGCTTCCAGAGGAGAAATCTTTTTCATTGTTGAAGTTCCGCAGAACGTGCTATTAAATACTTCTGCAGATCCTTTTTCGAATGCAAAAAGTTTGTCTGCAGGTTTTCTAACGCCAGATTTATTTTCAATTCATGATTATTTGTGGTGTTTTCCTGCATCGAAAAGTAAGTTTCACTTGCGCGCATCAAATTAGGAACCAATTAAAACTGGAACTCCGTTCCATTCCCCTGCTCCACGGCCGCTTGCTTAGCATGTCGACGAAGGGTTATTTTAATTTACTGTCAAACTCGCCGGTTGAGGTAATGAGCTTTTCGTATATTGCTGTTGCCATTCTTCTTACATTCTGCATGTTTGGGAAGAAAATTTATCCAAAAGCAGCGACAGCGGAAAACCAAACTAAAAGTAAACATAAACGAGAAAATTCAAATGCACATCCCCCTGCGGTCCAAGCAGCTTTCATTATATCACTCAACTTCAGATCCAACCGAGTGGCGTGTCACTAGCAGCGAGCGTAGTTAAAATAATCGAAAACTCTCTTTCTGGGTCCGCTATTATGAATATGCAAATTTTTGGAAAATTCGATTATACGTGCTGCATATTAACTACCCCAAGACTAGGAAGAGATCTTTCCAATGGAATTGGGTCATCGAAAGCTTTCAACCATATATTTCGGCTTAAGTGGAGACAAACAACGCTCCACATACAGCCAGGAGGACTTTTGCTCGGTAGAGAGCGCTCGGAGCAGGGGGATCCATGAACACGTCTGATTGAAATTGATTCGTCCCCGCGGGAACAATAGCAGTTCGCTTAGGAAGCGCAGGAAAATCCAAGATTGAACTAAACGCTTCCCAGGATATTCGCTGGAGCGAAGTTGCAATTTGAAAGGAAATTATATACCAATGTTTGCACAGCCTGTTATTTATGGGAATTCCCTCAAGTCCTTTTGAGTGCGGAGTTTGTGTCGATAATGAAACTCAGCGAAAACGTGTCACTTTAATGTTTGCATTTTGATAAACTATGCAGTTACGCTTGGCGGCTTGATCCATCCAACGGATTACAATTCAATTTCGTACTGCTGCAGCTCGAAATAAAACTACCAGGTTAACAATGTCAAATAATCTCAAAGCGGAAATGGAGCAATCAGCAATGAATGCGAGTTTTATAGAAACTGAATTTGATTATCCGCACATGTATTAGGATTTAATGTTATAAATAATTAAAAAACATCGCCAGATTCGTTGCAGAGAACAGAGAAGTTAGGTGCATCACACCTTCTCCGTTACGCGAGTGCCGTGCCGAGAGATTTCCGACGGACACCTATGCCGGTGTCGCAGGCGGTCAAGTCAAGTGCGCACTGTGGTCTGTGAGTGACGGCCACATATCGCGGTTTTGAAATCACGCGCCGTGTTGCGGATTCCTTTTTCACAACATTCGGACACCCCGTTGGGCGCCACTTTATGTTGCGAAGCAGAAATTTTGGTGCCTGCAAATATGCAGGCAGAGGCTGATTCCTGCAGGATGATCCATTCATCCGACAGAAATCAGCCTCGATGAAGCGGCTGTTGCCAGGAAGTACCCGGCTAAAATACTTCCCCCGGAGACAGCAGTGGGAGGCGCGAGCTTGTTCGGCTAGCATCGCGGTAGTGTGGGGGGGTAGCCAAAACTCCCTCGCCGTCCCCAGGCTTCATCCCGCGCTACGAAATCTCGCGCGAAGGGAAACGACGAAAATCGCGAAGGGTAAAAGGGGCAAACGACAGTACGGGGAGGAGACATGTCCCAACTTACCTGTGCTGAGGGGGGATTAGATGGAGTTATCCCCTTGGGCAGCCCTCTGTCCTCCCTCTATTCCCTCCTTGCCCATTTTGTGGAAGGGAATCCTTGGTTGGTGTCAACCCGCTGAAAACAAAAAGTTAAGCGCTCATGCGCTGAAACAAAAATCAAACGGGGAACGAGGTGTCGAGAAAGAAAGACTCGAGGATTAAGTCTAACCCATATAATTCATTTTTATTTCGTTCACCTAAATTTAGATATAAATTCACTCATCTTATGTTTTTGTTTTCCTTACTTTGAACTTTCAAAATTTGGAATTACTCCGACTGATACAAAGTCAACAAAAAAAAAGAAACTACACAACTCTTGGGTGAGGAGGCCCGAATCCCAGCGCACGCACTATAATTCTGTGATAAAAAAAAAATAGACACTAATGCAATTAATTTTTTTGGGTACGCAGAGGGGAGAACTGTGGCCACATTTCTTCTCTGGGGTTCACTTGTGTTTGTGTTTTTTTTTTTTTTTCTTTTTTTTTTTTTTTTTTTTTTTGGATGAATAGGGCGCAAGACGGGGCTTTCTCCCCCTTACAACGATCTTGACAACGAACTTCTGAGCAAACTCACAACCTGATGAATAAAAAGGAAACTGTCGGAGCTTTATTTGAATTAAACACTCGAGATGAAAACAACCAAAAAAACTTCGTTCACTCTATCGGAACGATCTTACTGATTCTACGGGAACTTATAACTAAAGCAACGCAAGAAGATTAATAAGAAAAGAAAATTGAATGCGAATAAAAAAAAACGATAAATGTGTGTTTATTTTGGGTCGGACTTGCCGGGGTCCTGTGTTCTTTCTTCGTCTCGCTCGTCTGTGGGGGGGGGTCGTCGTCCTGTCGGTGTGGTCCTGTCCTGCTGTCCTCGAGTCCCGGTGGGTCCAGGAACGCGGGGACAAGGCGCCGCTCGTCCGCCAAGCGTTGAACACGTCACTTTGAACACGTCACTTTCCACCGAACTGATCACGTGAGCACGTACTGGTTGAACGGAAACACTTCGAAGGCACTTTTTCTGGGCCGGCGGTTTTTTTTTTCCTTTTTTTTTTTTTTTTTTTTTGCTAGGAATAAGGCCTTTTCACTGGTTCCTTTTTTTTTTTTTTTTCTTTTTTTTTTTTTCACGCCCCGTCCAAAATTGGGGCCGCCACTGGGGCACACAAAAAAAACACTGCTACTAAAGTTTGCGTGCTGAAACTAATTTTTCCCCGCGAGGGTTTCCGCGCAATCGTGACAAATTCTCGCTATATTCTAAAGGGGATCGGACCCTTATCGGTTATTGATACTTTTTTCACGAATCCACTGGGTTTTTTCTTTCTTCCCCTTTTTTTTTTTTTTTTTTTTTTTTTTTTTTTTTCCGTTTACCTTTAATTTTCCGGTCTCCGTTTCCTCACGATCTTTTTTCGGGCTTGGCCTCTTCTCGACTCTCTCGTCAGCCGCGCCGGTGCCCGTCGCCAGTCGTCCCACACGGCTCTTCTCACCCACACATGCGCGTCAGCCTTCTAGAAGTTTCGCCGGAAGCACGTTTTTCTCCGAATTTGTGCACAGCTAACCTCTAGAAGGCATGCGTTGGGCGCATGTGCTTGTCCGTGCAGGCGACTAGTGCTGCCACTGATGTGTCTCAGCTGACCTTGGCCTTGTCGCCAGGGTTCAATCAACTGAGCACATCATGGTCGACGGCCAGGCGTTCGATGTTCAATACGGCCGACCACAACAGGATCAGCTCGCCGGAAAGCCTGCGACTCCGGAGAGTTGAAAGAATGGTCGTCCGGCTCCTTCCGTGCGCCTTATGTGTGGCTCGACCCACCCCTGAGCTCTCATGCTCAGACTGAGTTAGCCGGGCTCATATCAGGACTTCGACCTTCCGGCCCCTAATGAGAGGGTAAGAAGTGGTCCTGATATGGCCATCCCCGTCGGCGGACACTCTTCCTCTACCCTAATGAGAGGTAGGCTGGATTGTCCGGCCGTACGGGTAGTGGTGGTGTTGTATGCAAGGGGTTGTCCTCCTTCGTTGCTCCTGTCATCCTCGTCCATCCGGTCTTTTTCCTGCGTCTCTGAAGCCGATTCCCAAAGTCCGGTCAGGTGTGACATTGCGATTAACTCTGTAGTGTTACGCTCTGATGTCTTTCGCGTGAAACACTCCTATTAGTTTTCCTTTCAGGTCCTCTAACTCGTATAGTGAATTTCCCTTCCTAGCTCGGACTCGACATTTGAGAAACTTTCGAAAGAATTTGGCGCTGTGTTGTTTGCTGGACGAACTCAATTGGAAGTTTCGTCGAAATACTTCCTGACCTGGGGCAAAAGATACCGGTTTGGCCCGTGTGTTATAAGTTTTCGCAGCCTGTTCGTAGGCGTGTGCCATTGCTGTTTGCGCCTTCTCTCTATAAATTTTCAGCCTATCGGCATGGTCAACCTCTAACGGTTCGTTCAAGCATCCCAGTTTTCGCAATAGTTCATAACTTGAACCGTGAGTGACCATCTTTTGTCCGAAGAGGAGTTCATATGGTGAGAACCCGGTCGCTCGGTGTATAGCACTTCGCAGTGAGCTCGCTATCAAGCCCAAATGGATATCCCACTTGTTGTGCTCGTTCTTTATGTAGGCGCGTATGCCAGTTAGGATTGAGCGGTTCACCCGTTCGGAAGCGTTTGCTTGCGGTGAATACAACGCTGTCTTGACATGCTTGATTCCATATCGCGCATTTAACTTAGCGAACAGTCCTGCTTTGAATTGGGTGCCATTATCAGTGATGATCGTTTCCGGGGTTCCCATCATGTGAAAAACGTCTTCCTCTAAGTAACGGCTGATGCTGGCTATTGACGCTTTACAGAGCGGTTTTAACATGACAAACTTGGTGAGATGATCCAACACGATGAAGATGTATACGTGTCCTCTAGTGGATCGAGGGTATGGGCCGAGCAGATCTATGAATATCCTCTGCCAGGGCCTCTCTGTTTCCACCCGTGCTCCCATGGGTGGTCGCAGAATAGTGTTTGGTGCCTTACATTCCTTGCAGGTGTCGCAGCTGAGGACATACCGTCGTACATCAAGGGCCATTTTGGGCCAAAAGAACCAACGCTTGAGTCGAGCCAACGTTTTGCCAATCCCTCCATGGGAAGCAGTCGGTGTATCGTGTGCTCGAGAAATGGTGTCCTGGACGAGATCTTCAGGGACCCAAAGTTTCCAGGCCTCTTCCTCCTCCATCGGATTTCCAGTTCGGGGTAACGTTCGTCGGTATACATAGCCGTCACGCACTGTCAGGTCAGGCAATCGGGATTGGTTGTCATTGATCCTCTCGATGAGTTCCAAATAACTCTCCGATTGGAATGCCACCGAGGATAAATCTATCTCCGGTCCTACTTCGTCTATGGCTGACAGCTCGCTGCACTCCGTGCGCGATAAGGCGTCCGGTACGACGTTTAAGCTCCCCTTCCGGTGTTCGATGGTGAAGTCGAAGCGCTGGAGCTTCAGACTCCATCTCGCCAGACGTCCGCTCAGATCCTTTTGCGTCATGAGCCACTTCAGACTCGCATGGTCCGTAATAATTTTGAAGGGCTGCAACTCGATGTACGGACGGAATTTCTCCACGCTGAGTAAGGCGGCAAGACATTCCTGTTCCGTAACGGAATAATTTCTCTGAGCTGGATTTAGCTTTTGGGACACATAGGCGATCGGTCTTTCATTCCCTTCGTCATCTAGCTGTGCCAGGACTCCTCCTACGCCATGTTGACTGGCGTCGCATTGTATAATGAACGGCTTGGAGAAGTCGGGTCCGACCAATAAGGGTGCAGATGTCATCTGTGTCTTCAATTTGTCGAAAGCTTCCTGGGCGTCGGCAGTCCACGTAAACTGGGAGGATTTTTTTAACGTGTCGGTGATTGGTCCAGTCAGGTCCGCAAAGTTGGGAATGAATCTCCTGTACCATCCGGCCATCCCTAAAAAGCGCCTGACTTGGCGTACGGTTTTCGGGGCGGGGTACTCGACAATGGCTTGGACCTTTCCTGGGTCAACTCTGACACCGTCCTCTCCTACGATGAAGCCCAAATATTTAGTTTCCGTTAGACAAAATCTACTCTTTTCGACATTGATTGTCAGACCGGCCCTCTCCAAGCACTCCGCCACCCGTGCGAGTAGTGCGAGGTGCGAATCAAAGTCCTGGGACAGTACTAGGAGGTCGTCCAAGTATACCAGAACACGGTCTCGTAGATCATGGGGAATGACCTTGTCCATCAGCCGGCACATCGTCTGTGGTGCATTACACAGGCCGAATGGCATCACGGTGTACTGGTACAGTGGACGTCCGGGTACCGTAAAAGCTGTCTTTTCTCTTGACTCCTTGTCCAATGGAATCTGCCAAAATGCGTCTTTTAAATCCAAGCTCGTTATATACTTCGCCGGCGGTAAACGGCTAAGTATTCCGTCAATGTGTGGTAACGGATAGGCGTCTTTCTTCGTAACCGCATTTACCTTCCGTGCATCAAAACACAAGCGTACCTTTCCAGGTTTACGCACTAATACGACGGGAGAACTCCACGGGCTTTCACTTTCCTCGATCACTCCCAGGGACAACATCCTGTCTAGTTCTTCATACATAAGTTTCTGCACGGCAGGCGAAATCGGGTAAAATCTCTGTTTGATTGGATTAGCGTCTCCAACATCGATTCTGTGCTCCAGCAGGTTCGTTTTTCCCAGTCCTCGTTCGGAAAACGATGGGAATAAGGCCTTGGTGTGATTCAGTCTTCGCTGTTGGTACGCCGTCAGGATATGTTCTTTCGTAGCGGTGTTTTTCGGTGACGTGGCTACGTCCACTGCTGCGTTCATCCCGAGTACGTCAGGAGTCAGTCCGAAGGTCTTCCAAAAGTCCACGCCCAAATATAACTCCTGTGTGAGTTCAGGGACAATATATAGTTTCAGAGATTTAGTTTCCCCTCTGAAGGTGACGTCCAATTGGGCATGACCGTGAACTTCCGGTTGGGCTCCGTTCGCGACTGCGATTCTGCCTCTGTACTTTGGCCAAGTGATATTCGCTTTCTCGAGTCGGTCTTTTGCTCCCTTCCCCAATATGCTGATGCTTGCTCCGCTGTCCAGAAGTCCAACGATTTTCTCGCCGAGAATCGATACTTCAGCATAGGGGCGTATGTCACCGGGGACCGACAGTACCACAGTTGCTAGTTTCCTGTTGTTGGCGCGCACTCTTTTCCAAAAATTGCGAAGGCGAAGCGTTGACGGTTTTATTTTCCTGTTTATAGAATCGTCAGTCGATGTTGAATCCAATTTGGGGAGGCTAATTTCTTCAGTAACGATCCGTTCTCTCGCCGCCATGTACTCTTGAAGTCGTACATGGTATGGCTTCAAGGGGAACTGCAATGGTGTTCGAGGTGTTATGTCCAGTGATTTCGAAATTATTGTCATTGTTGGTGGGCAATTTGATGGTGTCTTGTCGGGTAAAATTGTCCTCTCGGGGAGGTCAGTTTGGCCGAATGGATCCTGGTTCTGATCGGGGTCGTTTAAAGCGTCATCCGGATCCATTGGCTGACCCTGAAGTCTTATTGGGGTTGTTGTCTCTGTCGGGGGCTGGTGTTGTTGCTCCCGACTCTTCGTCCGTTTTTTGCTACGCAGACGGGACATCGTGGCTTTACTACTCCTTTACGACCACAGCCGTAACAAAAGAAACACGTAGGTTCCTGTGGGCACTCCTGATATCCGTGTCCCATCTGGTCACAGTTCCAGCATTTCCAATTAGTCCGGTTTCTGATTGTGTTGACTTCTTCCAGTTGTTCGTCCAGTTGGGGCAGGTTGAGCGGCATCTCTTGACACTCCTCCACTTCGGTTTCCGGATATTCGACCTCTTCAATCCGCGACGGACGATGATACGACGCTGCGGTCACCACTCGGGTTCTAGTGCGGGTGACCATGACCATGTTAACTAGTTCTCGCAATTGAGTGACTGTCGTGATTTGTTGCAGACATATTTGCTCTTGTACGTAAGGCAAGAGGTTTGCTCGCAACGTCTCTACGAATTCTCGTTCGCTCATAGGTGTCTGTAGCTGATTGCACAACCGCACCATGTCTTGGTGATACGAAGCGAACGTTTCCCTCGGTTGTT
The DNA here is from genome assembly GCA_963082835.1 of Leptogaster cylindrica. Lineage (NCBI taxonomy): Eukaryota > Metazoa > Arthropoda > Insecta > Diptera > Asilidae > Leptogaster > Leptogaster cylindrica. Next base: position 22,433,572 of record OY720105.1, on the reverse strand, counting down.
GTCGTCGTGCCAACATCTGCCGTCGTATGTCGACGTCTCTCATTTGTTCTCCCCAGTCAGAGCGAAGTGCATACTTGATACCTTCCCACGTCGGTGTCCTGTTTTGCCTTAGATACGTCCAGTACCAATCGGATAGGGAACCAATCAGGAGCTGGTGCATTCCTTGCACGAGAGTTCGGAAATCTCCTCCCAATGTATTATGGGTGAGGGTTTCTGCCCTGAAAATAAATTCGTCGACACTCATACGTTGGTTGTCTCCGTCATAATGTAAACGCCAATTTCTGATTGGGCTGCAAGACCGTCGAGAGGGACTATTCGCGCGATTATTGTTCGTCCCCTGAGGTCGACCGAAGTATCGCTGCTGGTTCCTCTGTGGTTGGTAGGCTGGTGTTGGTCCTCCTTCGTTCGTCGGCATGGCTTCCGAATTTATGTATTGGTCCAGGCTATGGGTGGATCGGTAGTGTTGTGGCGGACTGGTCTGTTGCCGTCCAGCCACTCCCGCCACCGATCGAGCAGATTCTGGGCTAGGGCGGCCAGGTAGCAGCTCTAGTCTCCTCCTCTCTAAGTCCGCCATCTCTGTCATCTTCCTTTGAATGGTTTCCATCCAGTTCTGGATGGTGGGGGGGAGGTAATCCGCGGCCTCGGGATTCAAGGGTTTCGCTCCAGAGGACTCTGTGCTGCGTCGACGAGCCTCCTGCCACTTTTCCTGTTCCTCCCTCAGTCTCTGTTGCTCTTGTAGTAACCGTCGTTGTTCCTCCCTTAGCTGTTCTCGCTCTTCCCGCAATCTCGTCTGTTCCTCCCTTGCCTTATAACGCTCCTCCCTTGATTGTTTCTGTTCACTTCCGGGTCCGAGCCAAGGGTTCTGATCGCCGTCTCCCATGGGGGCTTGCGTGGTTAATGGGTCCCCGACCAGGTCCATGAAAGGTGTAGTAGTGGTGACTGGCGGTCCCAAGGTATTCGGCGGTTGTAGTGGGGGCGAGTGTTTCAAGGTTCTCGTCCCTTTTGGGATTGTTCCGATGTTAGGGTTGGCCATGCTGGTTTATTCGATAGTCGTGGCTGACAATTGATTTGCTGGGGTTCACGCTTCCTTGCTTCCAAATCGAGCGAATATTAGAGAAAATCCAATATAAATTATCGCCGAAAGTTTATACTAAGAATAAACTTACGCCGCTACTGAGCGAACAAAATTCAAAAAAAAAAATCTCCGTTAATTCGGCAAATAAATTTCACGCCGCTACTGCGCGAATGCAATTCAAAAAATATTCGTTACTTCGCAAATAAAATCCACGCCGCTACTGGGCGAATAAGATTCAAAAACAAAAAAAATTCGTTGCTTCCGCAAAAAAAAAATTCACGCCGCTACTGGGCAGAAAAAGTTTACAAAAAAAAATGTTGATTCAAAAAAAAATTTGTGACGCCGCTACTGGACGAATGAAATTCTGCTAAACGTAAATTCTAATAATAAAAAGTTGCGACAATTAGACTTCCACCGTCACTGCTTATCCCGGTGCGCGGCTGGAAGAAAGGTTAGTGCTAAAGATAAAATTCCTGTAACAGATACCTCAATTCGAGGTCACGAATTAATTATTTCAAATAAGACAAAAGTAAAAACAATTTGACAATCGATATATAAATTTTAATTTTCAGTAGTAGGTCTGAGAATGGGCAATGTACAGTAAAACCAATAACGCTATTTAATTTTTCGAGAAACGTCGCAGCTATTTTTAGATGATAACTGTACATTGAATAACGATATTTGCATCTGTAAATTCTTCGTAGCATTTAATTGTAGTCTAAACGAAAAGATTTTAACTAAATTTATTAGATTAAAATCAAAATAATCGAATTCACAAGACAAGAAAATTCAACTCCGAAATTATTAATCACGTACCTACGATATGCAGATATTATATCAAAATCATCAATGCAAAAATAAAAAAAATTAAAAAAATTTAAATTGCACGCAGAAAAAAAAAAAGTTCCACAAAAAAGAACTCAGCAAAAATAAAAAAAAACTTCAGTCCAAAACTAAATCAATCGCAAAAGTACGAAAATTAATTTTCACCAACGCAAAACTCAAATAATTTGTGCAAAATCAAAAATCAGATGTTCTGTTCAACTTCATCCAAAAACAATCTCGATTAGAAATTTTACAAATCGAAAAGATTTTCCAACAAAAAAACTTCTTCATGTAGAGTCTCTCTCTCTCTCTCTTCCTCTTCACCCGCTGAGGGTTGACACCTTTTATTAAGTTTCCTCAGCACTGTTATGACATGTTTCCTCCCAAGGAAAGGATAAGTTGAGGCAGAGGGATTCTATCGGAGCCTCATCAATCAAGTGCTACTCATGGCACAACTTTACTGCCTATGCCACCCCTAGACCTGCAGCCAGCTTCATAGCCAAGTGAGGTAAATCGAAGGGGGGACAGACAGCAAGTACTTCCTCCTTCTACTCCGAAGAAGATCCCGCTCAATGATCGGTGCCTCAGCCCGGACCTCCGCATAAAAAGGAGAAACGAGTCAGTCTAAGCCAGCACCGTTGCCAACACGCTGCAACTCGCATAATTGAAATCAATTAACAAACAACATAAGTTGAAATTGGTCCGGAGTGAAACACAGGCCGTTGAGTCCTCGATAGGAAATGATAAGGATTTAGTAATGGGAGCCAAAAGCTCAAAGGGAAGGGATTAGAAAGTGATTGCATTCACCCAGAGCAATCATGAGTCGACTTGTGTGAAAACGTAAACAAAAGTTAATTGCAATCAGAAAATTTTGTTGTGCAAACGCTGCACCAACAAAAGTAAACAAATCGGAAAAAAATTCTAAGTGGAAAATTAATTGTGATCACTCAGATCAACCGTGACAAAAAATTTGGGGTGTCGACTCACACGCATGCTCTGCGCGAACGCAAACACTTGGCCCCACGTTGGGCGCCATTTTATGTTGCGGATTCCTTTTTCACAACATTCGGACACCCCGTTGGGCGCCACTTTATGTTGCGAAGCAGAAATTTTGGTGCCTGCAAATATGCAGGCAGAGGCTGATTCCTGCAGGATGATCCATTCATCCGACAGAAATCAGCCTCGATGAAGCGGCTGTTGCCAGGAAGTACCCGGCTAAAATACTTCCCCCGGAGACAGCAGTGGGAGGCGCGAGCTTGTTCGGCTAGCATCGCGGTAGTGTGGGGGGGTAGCCAAAACTCCCTCGCCGTCCCCAGGCTTCATCCCGCGCTACGAAATCTCGCGCGAAGGGAAACGACGAAAATCGCGAAGGGTAAAAGGGGCAAACGACAGTACGGGGAGGAGACATGTCCCAACTTACCTGTGCTGAGGGGGGATTAGATGGAGTTATCCCCTTGGGCAGCCCTCTGTCCTCCCTCTATTCCCTCCTTGCCCATTTTGTGGAAGGGAATCCTTGGTTGGTGTCAACCCGCTGAAAACAAAAAGTTAAGCGCTCATGCGCTGAAACAAAAATCAAACGGGGAACGAGGTGTCGAGAAAGAAAGACTCGAGGATTAAGTCTAACCCATATAATTCATTTTTATTTCGTTCACCTAAATTTAGATATAAATTCACTCATCTTATGTTTTTGTTTTCCTTACTTTGAACTTTCAAAATTTGGAATTACTCCGACTGATACAAAGTCAACAAAAAAAAAGAAACTACACAACTCTTGGGTGAGGAGGCCCGAATCCCAGCGCACGCACTATAATTCTGTGATAAAAAAAAAATAGACACTAATGCAATTAATTTTTTTGGGTACGCAGAGGGGAGAACTGTGGCCACATTTCTTCTCTGGGGTTCACTTGTGTTTGTGTTTTTTTTTTTTTTTCTTTTTTTTTTTTTTTTTTTGGATGAATAGGGCGCAAGACGGGGCTTTCTCCCCCTTACAACGATCTTGACAACGAACTTCTGAGCAAACTCACAACCTGATGAATAAAAAGGAAACTGTCGGAGCTTTATTTGAATTAAACACTCGAGATGAAAACAACCAAAAAAACTTCGTTCACTCTATCGGAACGATCTTACTGATTCTACGGGAACTTATAACTAAAGCAACGCAAGAAGATTAATAAGAAAAGAAAATTGAATGCGAATAAAAAAAAACGATAAATGTGTGTTTATTTTGGGTCGGACTTGCCGGGGTCCTGTGTTCTTTCTTCGTCTCGCTCGTCTGTGGGGGGGGGTCGTCGTCCTGTCGGTGTGGTCCTGTCCTGCTGTCCTCGAGTCCCGGTGGGTCCAGGAACGCGGGGACAAGGCGCCGCTCGTCCGCCAAGCGTTGAACACGTCACTTTGAACACGTCACTTTCCACCGAACTGATCACGTGAGCACGTACTGGTTGAACGGAAACACTTCGAAGGCACTTTTTCTGGGCCGGCGGTTTTTTTTTTTCCTTTTTTTTTTTTTTTTTTTTTGCTAGGAATAAGGCCTTTTCACTGGTTCCTTTTTTTTTTTTTTTTCTTTTTTTTTTTTTTTCACGCCCCGTCCAAAATTGGGGCCGCCACTGGGGCACACAAAAAAAACACTGCTACTAAAGTTTGCGTGCTGAAACTAATTTTTCCCCGCGAGGGTTTCCGCGCAATCGTGACAAATTCTCGCTATATTCTAAAGGGGATCGGACCCTTATCGGTTATTGATACTTTTTTCACGAATCCACTGGGTTTTTTCTTTCTTCCCCTTTTTTTTTTTTTTTTTTTTTTTTTTTTTTTTCCGTTTACCTTTAATTTTCCGGTCTCCGTTTCCTCACGATCTTTTTTCGGGCTTGGCCTCTTCTCGACTCTCTCGTCAGCCGCGCCGGTGCCCGTCGCCAGTCGTCCCACACGGCTCTTCTCACCCACACATGCGCGTCAGCCTTCTAGAAGTTTCGCCGGAAGCACGTTTTTCTCCGAATTTGTGCACAGCTAACCTCTAGAAGGCATGCGTTGGGCGCATGTGCTTGTCCGTGCAGGCGACTAGTGCTGCCACTGATGTGTCTCAGCTGACCTTGGCCTTGTCGCCAGGGTTCAATCAACTGAGCACATCATGGTCGACGGCCAGGCGTTCGATGTTCAATACGGCCGACCACAACAGCCGCCGTGATGAAATTCCCACGAGCACGATTCCAATAGTGTTTATTGCGACGCGATTTCCAGCTTAATTGGTACGTGCTGGCGAAGAGCTCTTGCAACTTCCCCAGGTACCACGCAGTTTGCGAAATACCAGGAACAAAGTTGAAATTTGGTGAAATTTTGATGAAGCTGTGGTGCACGAGTTCCACAGGGACTATTCCGAAACAATCATTGATTCTATAATCTATTGCATTAGCGTTACGGCCAAATTTAGCAGCTGTTTTGAAAGTAATTATTTACCATAATTTTTGTTTGTATAAATTAATTATTGCGGTGAAATTGAATGCAACTGCGACGCACTAATTAATTATTACATTACATTACAGTACATTTTCTATTTCGACGGCTTTAAACGAAAAAAGGATATTTGATTGCGCGGTTTCTGGTAGTTTCGGGATAACAACATAGAACAATGCCAATTCTCCTGAAGGAGAGGTTCATTGATCGACATGCGCATTTATCTTAGCGCAGTTTTTTTGCGTTCACAAACATTTTGAGGAACACTAGAACACGAAGAAGATCTTTTTAATATCATGTCGCAACTATAAATAGATCAGTTTTTCATGAGTTTTCTCATTAACTGCAGCATCCCGAAGATTTTCGCTCGCAACAGAAATTTCTGAAGAATTTGAGTTGAAAACTGAAATATTTTTGGTGTATTACGCGTTTTGCTGCGATGCAAAATCGTTCTTTGTCTTGCGTTGTATCTCTTTGATTTAAATCGAATCGTGTGTATAAAACATTGTACAGATTTTCAAAATGGGTAGTTCATTATCAACAGGCAATTTAAATTACAGTGAGTCAGATGATCCGTGGTGGGCATTGGAAAACGACAACTACATCCTAGATGAGCCCAGCTTAAGTGAAATTCATAGTTTTCTTCAGGAGTGCGGTGGTAGTCTGAAGGAGAAGGTGAAAGTTATTAATAAAAATTTGTACAGTAAGGATCAGTGTGCAAGTGTGAATCAAACTGTTGCGGAAAAAGTAGCAGAGGAAGTGAGCACTGTGCGAGATCAAACACTTGACGAGTTCAAGGAAGAACTGCGAAAGAAACGCATGGCTACTCAGAGTGCTATTAGTGATCTTCGAAGCGAACTTGCTTCCCTTAGACAGCAATTAGCGGAGGAACGCGAAATTTCAAGACGACTGAGATGTGGAGAGACGGTTCCTATTGAGAAAAAAGACGCAGAATCTAGTACGACTGAAATTATTGTTGCGGAAATTCAGCCAGATGAAGGATTATCCACTTCTGGGCGTCTTGGGGAAAATAGCCGAGATCTAAAATCACAGTTGGCTGAGGCTCAATTGGCTCTTCAGTTAGCAAATGCGGAAAATTTGTCTCTAACGACAGAATTGGGTGTCATCCGAAAACAAGTATCCTCTCTCAAAGAGGTGATCGCGTGCAGCAAACAGATGATCGAAGTGAGAGAAGTGCAAGTGAATCAAGTAAGTTTTCAGAATTTTTTTTTACTTGGAAATGTTAAACATACAAATTTTCACGTTGTTTCTAAAAGTTGAAAGCGAAACTTCAACAAATCGAAGACTCTTTGGCTGAACGCGAATTGAGGATCATGTCGGACAATCTGCGTCAGGAATACGATCGCCAATTGGCAAACATCCGGAATTTGCGCCAGCTCTACGAAGAGAGAGCTCGTGTTTGTGCTGCAGAACGAGAAAATCTTCTGCGTCAGATTTCGATAAAGAAAGATGAGTTGACGACTGAGGCTGAAAGGTGAGTAATGGTGGTGAAATGGAGCGGTTATCAAAACAGTCTGAACCTGTAAACGCAATGACTCATGCGTCTGATTGCAGTCTTTCCAAGACTAATGCATATTTTTAGCGCAATTCTTTGTGTGGAATTAAGTACAGCATTGGTTCCTTTGTTTCATCCACGAACCATGATAATCTTTTGCGTCCCAATGTACGAAAATATCTTTCCAAACCATATGCACTGATTGCGTTTCAGTCGCTCTGCCAAGTTTAGCCGGAATACGCTTAAAAGTGTTGAACGTTGATCTCTAACACTGGGCTAGGAGCAAAATGTTTCGTTTTTTTTTTTAATTTGAAACGCTTCTCTTTTGTAGATAGATTAATGGCGATTATTAGCCAACGATTTGCAAATGGCTTCTTCCACTCATTCAACTTTCTGTTTCATTTGCCTGGCAAGATCGGCCCACACTACCGGAAGACATTTGTTCTAGAGCATTCGCCTCGTAACTGGTCCAAGGATAGCATTTTCTTTGAACTATTTTTAGCGCAATTATTCTTAAGTAGGTACAGAAGTGTGCCGTGTAAAAATAGATAGGTTTTCCCTGAAGTAATTACAATTAAAATGATCTTGAACAGTTGAGCGTCATTAATTTCAATTTTTCATTTGTTTCAATTGATGAGATACGAATACAGAGCAATTTTTACTCACTCTCAAAACGAATTTCTCTTTCAAACCTCGAGGTTTTTTCAAAAGATTTTAAAAACCATTTCTTATATTGATTTTTTTTTAAATGGCAGAGTTAAGAATCTAGAAGAACGTATTGCATCTCTAGAGGACGAAGTAGAAAATTCCAACAAAAAAATATATGAACTCAATTTGAAGTGCGACGAATTCAAATTTGAGAATAAAAGCCTCAAGGAAGAGATGGAAGTAGTAAATAAGGTAAATGTTTTTGAAATTTGTGAAAGATCTTACAAAATAATATTCTTACAGCTTTTCAGTCAAATGCTGATGGGATTTAATGGAACCAATAACCTGGACATTGATAGCTTAACAACAATGCTCGAGGAGAATCGGTCTTTGTTGAATGAAATGGCAACAAAAGAAGGCACTTCTGACGGAGCTAGCTTACCAAAGTTGCTATTTGATATAGTACGACAAGCTTACACAGAGGATTCCGGAACTCAGCCAGCACAAGAAAAGGCTCCTTGTAATGAACTGAACGTTGCAAAAGTTGCAACTACTCAAGAAATTATTGGGAACTTGCCTAAAGTTTGGAGGGTGTTGATGGAACTTTTAAATCACCACAAAATAGAGAGAGTGCAATTCCAGGAAAATGGCCAGAGTGAGGATTGCTATAAATCAGTGCAGACCCCAAGTGGACCGAAAGCTGAGCTTAGTGTTAGTAAGACTTACATAAAACTTAAGGTATACTTTGATGTTATAAGGCAATTCAATGGGAAAATTAACTTCTCTGTAATTTTGGTGTTACACAGGATTTAATTTTGGAAAAAAAGGCTTTGCAGAAGGAAACTAACAAATTGAAAACTTTGAACACACACTTGGAGCGCCGATTGAATGACCAGGAGAAGCGGTTAAGCACTGTAAGTCTTGAGCTGACAAAGACATGGCATCTGGTTGGAAAAATGCAGCGGCAGCATCGACAACTCCACACCAACGAGCAAATTCTGAGATATCAGCTGCAACAAAAGCGAAGGCTTCTAAACGAGCTGAAGGACGAACTGGAGTACTGCCGCAGGAAATGGGCGGCGGCAAGGGCCAAAAACGACGAAAGCCAACTTCAGTGTGAAGATCTGCGGAAGGAGTTCGCTAAACGCAAATTGGAGGATGCGAATAATTCTGCCGAGAGCGGTTACAGCGATGGCCCGGCATCTGATGAGGACGACGAACAGCCTGTGGTGAAGAGGGCCTATTCTGCAGCTTTCACAAATTCGAAAAAAGTGGAAAGGACCTCCAGTGCATCCCCCACCCGGACGACCTCTTTCGAGACTATGCCAAGAGAAAAAAGCGCCCCACCCATGACCACATTGTTGACGGAGCTTACGCAAATAGTGGATGAGATCGCTGGCAATGCACCTTTGCAAAACGTAGCTTGCAGCAGCATTGTCCTGGAGAAGCCGGTTGCCACTATATCACAAATACCGAGTAGAGGGGGAAGTTCCTCCAAGAGTGGAACAGTACCGAAGCAAGGAGTTCGATTGTCCCGCGAAAAAAAGCTAGAAAAGAAAAAGGACCCGGAAGAGGAAAGCTTGGAGGAAATGTTTTACAGATTAAGCGGCACAACTGCGGAGGTTGCTTCCTCGACTGACGAAGAAGACAATGTTGAGCAGGATGATCGTACTCAAAGAATTCACCGTTTGGAAGATCAATGCAAAACTCTCATCGCTCAAGTAATTGAGACCTCGGAAAATAGAGAGAAACTTGAAATTCAGATCTGCAGGTTCCAAAATGAGGTGCCCCCAGCTCAGAGACCACAATGCCTACAAGACTATATGGTCTCCAAATATTGCGCTTCTGATGCAAAGCAGGATCCTTTCCCGGAAACAAGTGATTTATTGAACAGGGCTACGAACACCGCTGATAAGAGGGATGAGCGCCTAAAACTACTGGAGGCCGAGAGCAATCAACTAATGAACCGCATCAAGAAGACCTCAGATCGCAGCAAAAGGATGAAGACGCGACTGGAAAAGATCCATTCACGCTGCTTGAGCAGAGAGGGCAGTGCAGAGAGTATGCGTTCTATTGGAGAGTCTTCATCCTTTGGACAGGCGTCTGGCAGCAATGGCGTGGAATCTGCGGCTATTTGTGATACTGGAAACGATAAAATTGGAGAAGAGAGTAAACCCTTTACAGAAAATTCAATATCATCTCAAACTGTTCAAGAAAATAATCAATTACCAAGGGAAATAATTCAAATTACAGACGTGGAAGGTTCGTGCTCAGAATCTGATCATCTGGCGCTCTCTTCCGTATCCTTGACTCCATCTGAGCAGGCTGGTTTGATAAGGCGTGATGACCGTCTTAAGCGTCTTGAAGAAGAAGGCAAGCAGCTTCTAAGCAAGTTGACATCCACAAATAACCGTGGAAGTGAGCTTTCCAGTAGATTGGATGAAATCCATGAGCAGGCTTCATCAAGAGTAACAGAGGAAAAACCAAGTGAATCTGGGCAAGGATCTAGCGAAAATGGGGCCTCTAATGCAGAGAGTGAAACTAAAACAGTTCTAGAAAAATTGGAGGAGGTGAAGCAAAGATTGGAGAAGAGTAAAAAGCTTCTTTCACAGTTGTCGTCGGAGCCAGATCCTGACATCAATTTCACACGAAGAAGCGTCACCAACTCTAGAACTCAAAGTGAATCTGACTCTGAAGGGGTTGTCCATGGCGTGAGGTCGAGGACTACTTCTTCACACGATGCAACAGAATCGAATTTACAAAAGGGTGACGAATCGAGCGAGGATCAGTCCAATAATCCAGAACCGCAGGATGGAACGGGAACTCAGTAGGATCGCCATTACAACTTTTGACTGAAATTCTTGCTTTAAATTTTCGCTGTCTTAATCAAACGACCTGATTTTATACGTCTTTGAAGTGTGTATTTTGTATTCAAGTATTTTTGTATTTGTGAACAATAAAACTCATTGTGTAAAGTTGCACGTGGAGTATATCTGATGAAATCCTTTCAAATCCTAGAAACTTCTTGAAAGCAGTTGACGAATACAAGTGTTGGTTTATATGTGGTAATTAAACAATTTATTTGGGAAAAAACAAATGATTGCAGTCTTACGCAAGAAGATAACTCAAATTATGTTTGGTGGAAAGTTTTGATCTTGAAACTCATCATATCTGAGTTAACAATATAATTAATCCATCTTCGCTGAAATGTTTTGTTTAGTTCATAACTTTTACTAGCGTACTTTTGCAAATAGACAATGGCTGAAAACATACGGCGGACCATAAAATACACGTTACTGAAAAATTTAATTACAAAAGTTCTCTTATTCTCTGCCAACTGCAAATGTACATGGCCCAACTTCACCACTCAGTTTCTTGTTTCTTGTTTCAAGCACCTCACAGGACCAAATGTGAGGAAAAATGCATTCACCTAACACAAAGAGATTCTCGGATAGAGAGATTATGTCTGAAGACACTCAGGATTCCGTTTTTAAAGTCGAAACGCTCTCGAAAAGTGCGCTGTGAAGACGTTATTCGCAATTTACTCGATTCTGCTTATCTAATTCAAGTTTTCATTTTTGCACTGCTCAACTGTAAGCATTCCTTCAGTTAGCAAACAAAAAGCTTTTAAACAAAAGACGGAAAACTTCGTTTTGTCTTTCATTTGCCCGCCCGCTCACTCATTCCGTCCTACCTACTTGTTTCCCCCTTCCCCTCTCGTTTTTTCTTACGTCGTGTCCTTATTTTTCTCTGTATACCTTTCCGTTACCATCAACTTTTAATACGTTGAGAAGATTTTGTAAAGTAATTTTTGTTTTTCTTACATTGGTGCTTTTGGCGAGTTTGTAAGTTAATTCATGTGAAATGAGAGTTTCGCGTAACTGTGTGCAGGATTTCGGCAATAAAGTTAAAGTGTCCTAACAAATTTGAAAAGCTGCCTTCCGCTTCCGCACCACAAACAAACTGCGCGAAATACGAATAATATTCATAGGCGATTCCCGGCGATAATAAATGTTCGAAGCGAATTGATTTGTGCAGATCCACGAGGGTGTTGGGCTGCTAGAACCACCCCACGGGCGATGTCCTGATTGGCCACCCGAACTAAATCAATTGCAGTTTTTAGCCACTTTACCAGGCAAATACACTTGAGGTAATTTCCAGCCAAGCGTTATTTCGAAAAAAATACTACTGCAAAACTTTCTGCCAGGATGAAGTTTTGTGAAGCTCAGACTTGAAGTTCTCAACTTTGCTGCTATTTTTTGTTGTTGCAATTTTGTTTCATATTGATATTTATGCTCTTGCTTTTTGGCATTTTGTGGTATCCTAATTTTCAATGCATAAATTTATGCATGAATTCTGTTCTTTGTTTACCGTGAACCCTGTCAAAGGATGCTATTTGTACGAATATAATAACCGGGAACTTTATTTTGCATGTTTTATTATTCAAAAGACTTTTTTACAATTAATATTCAAAAGTTTTTATTTTTATACATTTCTCTTTAAACAATGCAAACAAAGAGACTTCTTTTTCTTCTCGTCGATAATAAATTAGATTAGAACTTTCGATCAATTTCCGGTCATTTTTACAGTTGTGTTACATCCATGTCTCATGAAGTCATGATTGTCCCTCATAATCAATTTCGTCCTGAGCAGTGAGCAAGGCTAACCTCTGACAAATTGGCTAATTTCGTTTGGCTGGAAATGTGAAACGCCCGCAATATGATGATTGCTTTCATTGTTATAAACTTCGATAAGTGAATGAATTAAGCATACAGATAATGCCGGTAAAAGCAGAAATTAATAACAATTTCCATTAATTTTCCTTAATTATAATTTACTGTACTAATTTCCTTTCGCAATCTGCATGAAAGCGCTCTCCCTCTAATGATTCCTTTCGTGTTATTATTTCCGGCAAAATGAATTTATCTTTTCCACATTGTAGCAAAGGGAATAAGGAGTTTTCCGGGGATTTTTTTCCCCATTTTCATCAGACAGTTAAAAATGTCTACAGACATGCCATACACATGCTTACAATTTTGTTACTTTCCAGCTACACAAAAAAAAAAAAAAAACAAATACCGACACATATACATATAAACAAATTTGAATTAATGTAGATGAAAGGCAGAGAGAAATTTTTTATGAAATTTTTCCATTCGTGGAGTTTGCTTCTTTTTTCTAGTCCCCGCAATGGAAATACAAGGAAGAAACGAAATTAAAATGGAAATTTGTTGTACTCAATCATTTTTACGCCATATAATTTTGCGGAACAGGAACCGCTTCTGTTGTGTATTTTGTCCTTTGGTTAGTTCTAGGTCTGATTCAACCCTTGAACTTTTTCTGGTTTCAAAAAATAATATCTTCGCACTTGTGTTTCTTGTGTCGAACAGAGAATCGTGGTGGTGGACGCTTTTTGGTTGTGATTGCTCGCCACAATATTAAAGCAACAAAAAAAAAAAAAAAAAAAAAAAAAAAACAACCAGATAGAAATGGATCCTTGCTCGAGACTCAGTTCTTTGTCAGAGGATTTATGAAAAACAATTTCGAATCGGCAGTCCTGAAAGTTACTTTGTAAAACGAATTCATTAATTAGGATGGTGTCGTTTGATTTCCTTTTCTGTTCAGATTTTCAATGGAAGCTTTAAGATGTTTGAAAGGACATTAAAAGAGAAATTGAAATGGGGAAGAGTTATAATCAATTAAAAACAAAAGATTAAGGTTTTCATTTGACAGTGGACCACTCCAATTTGGGTCTATTTGTAATATGTAATGTATTATAACATATTATATTGTATTTAAAAAAAGGATTATCTGCGCGGAAGGATACACTGATGCTAACCGGCACTTGCTTCTTGCCGGTTTTGAAGAACGTCTATTGTACTTTGTATAAGTCAAGCCGGCTTCCCCTCCGGTAAAATAGATTTAATCAATTTCATGCCGTTGGCAGGTAGCCGTAAATTGATATAAATTGAGAACATATCTATTTATCCAAATGCAATCATTTGTCTTGATAGAATTTTCAGCATTACCCGGTTGTCTGGAATGAACCTCTATCAGGATATCCCATGAGCATTTTTAGCTCTCAGGAACCAGCTTTGCCCGATATGGGTGCTCGGCAAACAGGAGCAAGGACCGATTTTCGTGACGGAAAATCGATGCAGATACAGTCAATTTTGGAGAGCCATCTGCAAGGGTTGTGAAACGAATAAAAATCTTTCATCTAATCTCTCTAGGTCCTGCGGACTAAAAGCCAAAAGGGCAGTACTGCAACGACTTTTGTAGCATTCTGGGGGCAAACAGGAAACGTATGTAAGGTGGCAAACGCAGGACATTCCATATGCTTATCCTTGTTTCGCCGGTTTGGGGTTGTCTGAAACATCTTCCCGACATCCCGGAAATAGTGGACATCAGATGGCGTGCAGCAACAATTCATTGGGTTATTATTGACAATTCCTGCCTGTCGTGCAAATTTCGCCGTCCGTCCGCCCCCTGCTAGCAGGGGAAACGTCCCAAGAAGAAATGAATGAAATGAATATTGTGCGACAATTCAGTGGGAAATTCTTTTTGATTGGGTTTCAATCGATTTGTTATCAACGTGAATTGTGGAAATCTTTTCTGATTGCGATCTGATTGACTTCGTATAAATTGTCATGAATAAAATCGGTTTGAGGGTCCCTTTCGGAATAAAAATGAATTGGACAAAATTAAAAAGATGATTATTAACGTCGACCCGATTACAAGAATCAATTCGGGGGTATAATTCTGGAATTTCAATTACGATTGGGGGGGATTGGAATTGATTCCTCTAAAATATAAGCGGAATTCCATTAGTAGCCGGTCTGCTGCGAAGTATTCAAATTTATCTTCGGCTTTGAATGAAAGCTTCATAGATGTGGAAATAGCACTTTTGGAAATGCACCTCTATACAATTTACATCGCCATGAGTAACTGCATAATATATGTATGCATATGTTATATGTAGATTGTAGGTACCTATATGTTATGTGAAGGACCTTTTTATTAAAATAATATTTTGCAAAACGTCCAATTCGAGCGATAGGCGAGCATCTTTCAGGAATCTTAAAGAGGATATTAAAATGCAGATTTATGTAACAAGTTTTGGAAATTGAAAAGCAATAATTTAAGAAGATAATGTGCACCAGTTCATTAAAAATATCCGGCCCAATAAAAACACACAAAGGGTTCTTTTCGCGTAAAATGAGCAAACATTGATTACGGCTATAAATTCAGTTGAACTTTACAACTGCATTCAAAACGCAGAACATGAGAGGACTTTGTTGTACGGCACAGATAAAGTAGCAAGATAAATGGACCGCAGCAACGCGGGATTGCCGCCCTCTCATCACATTAAATTCCGCGGTTTTTCGTTTATTTCCGAAACGGTCCTGGACTTTCTCTTAATTTCGCGAGTTCAATTGCTCGTTAAGCTATTAATGAAGCTGTGTACTTCCTGCATCAGTTATTTTGCATTCTGTTTTTTTAGTCTTTTATCTTCCCCGCGTTAAGCCCACCCCGTTGCCTCACCTCATTGGCGCCAAATTATCTGAGAGCTGATCACTACTCAAGCTCGCTTTATCGTTTAAATCGCATTCATTCGATTGCTTAATTAGTGGTACTTTTATGGTGATTGGAATAAATATGGTTGCTAAGAGCCTCAGAGATCAATTTGTGATAATTATTGATTCTCAATAAATATCATGTCGGCGAAAGGTAATCATCCCGCAAAATTGTTTTCGAATCAATGCGAGTATTGTTGTAGCAAATATTTTAATTGGGTCCATTCCTTTTGGCGAATGCTGTAATTAAAAGGAAAATTGGAGAATTATAGACAAGCATTTGTTGACAGCTGGATTCCCCGCAGTTCAGCTCTACATTATGACAATGTTGCAAAAATATTTTGCTTAATAGACCAATAGAAAAGTTATGAGGAATTAATACCAATATAGCGATGACTTTATTGTCAGAGAACACTTAGGGATTTATGGAATTCATGTGTGAAAACAATATCGTGATTTGTTGTTTGTGGTTTCATCATAGTTTAAGGATATAGCTATCAATATTACATAATTGAGCAGCAGGAATGCAGTTACTGCACACATATGACAAATAATAACAACATAAAACTGCTTAAAAGTTGCACAATATAATCGAAATTATAACAGGAAAACTTAGTCGAATACTCGAATGTGGATCGTATATCTTACTGAGTACAGCACTGAAGACACCTCTGAATAAAAGGATCCAAATGCATTTCAATGCACTCAAAATTTTCTTCACAAAATTTCCGAACAGCCACAAATGCTGGAAACCTTCAAATTTGATGGCGCTGCTGCATTAAAAGCGAGGACAGCGGCAGCAGCTGAAAAAGCAATAGCAGCAACAACAAAGGTTACATGATCTCATGTACGGCAGCAACCTCTACATCCGGGAATAGCATCTTCATTCCTTCATCCATATGGATGTAGTGTTTACTGCACCTGCTGATGTATCCGCAGGAAGTTCACATAAATTTGAATTCCTTATTCAATAAATAATTCTGCAGTACTGTAAATTCACCCCCATAAAGATGAAATAGGGGTGAGAAGAGAGCTGGCCGTTATGGAATAAAATTCATCTGTGAGTTTCCTCATTTTCATTCATTGCTTGTGGAAAATTCACTGCATTAGTATATATTTTTTAAAATTTCATACAGGGAACTCTGGCTGCACCTACGGGTGTTAGTGAATTTTATCGCCCCCAAACCCACTCGGGGGCAATGGACGCCCTTTGCACGAATTCCTTATTCCGACACTTTAAAGGAAGGCTGGTGGGTAAGGGTTTACAGGATTATGTTCCACAAGAATTTGAATTAATAGTTGTACAATGATGTACATCCTCCAAAAATTTGTTTAGTAGCGATAATTTGTTATTTCCGTTATTGCAGCAGTGCTACCGTTACTTCACTGGTAAACAGTCTCTCGCGAAATTCCGTACGGAAAACGCAGGACGATCTATGTACTTCCTGGGAATGAAGTTTTCCAAGAAAATAGATTTCTCAAGCATTCCATTAAAATAAGATGCTTCATAATGATTTTTAAAATGCGTTAAAGTTGAAAACCTCTGACATTTCATATCCTTACAGTCTTGCAGAAAAAGAAAATCATTGGTTGACTTGGCTGATTGATCGTTTTGTAATTTACTAAAGATCAGCTGATCTGTTAGTGCATCTCTACTTCCGCAGAAAGTACAGAAAAATTCGGAAAAAGAATTTGTAAGTGCACACTGCACACATTACTTTGAAGCATCTTCTGCTCCACCATTTGCATTTTCCAAAGGGGAGTGTACTCGAGGGTTCATTCGCATCGATGTGCGACATAATTTTCAGAGTTCCAGTCCTTTTGGAGGACGCTGCTGCTTAAACCAAAGCGACATTGAGCCAGCAAATGTCATAAAGGAATGCAAATATGGAGTAGCAATCAAGACCGGCGTCTGATACCCGTTCGATGGGACGCTTCAATTACTCTCGTCGTTCAAATGAATTGCGCTTTCGGAACGGAACAGTGTTCGATTAAAGTCTCGGTCAACATAAATTTCATTTTTAACAGTCTGCGCCGCCAGCGCTCAATCAATGTGGGATGGCTAAAGTAAACGTTGCCGTGCATGCACGATAGAATCTGCCGCGCTCAAAGTCAGCTCCGGGGAGATTTTTCCGTGCGGGTTAACCAAATGAGCTTTTCGATGTTAAAATGTTTTGATGTTTGCCATTTTGGCAAATACGAACGGAGAGTGGATAGCTGCAGGGGATGATTTTTTTAAGTACCTACACCAAAACGAGGCTGATGGCTTTCGCATTATAGGGACGGTTTATGCGAATGAATATTACTGAACGTATCAGTGCTTTGCTCAATATTCCGGAGAAGTACGGATATTTTTCTGCAGAACACCATTTTGTCTCCTGATTGATTTCCAATTTATTAGTAATACTGAACCGTATTGGAAGATCGGAACGTTGAGATACCAGACAATATCCTGTGCTGTAACAGTAATTTTGATTTAAACCCACATCGATTTTTGGCATTAATTTGAAAAATGGAAATTGATTATTTGGATTTTTTTGTACTTTTTGCTTACTTATACCTATTTATATTTAAAAAACATAAACGATTTGTAAATGTGAAAATTGTATATTTCGAAAAAAGTTATGTAATATCAAAAGTAAATAAAACTGCGGAAAACTTCATAACTGTAGCCGCATTCCCGGAATCCGAAGGACGAGGCCGATGGTATCACAAATGAATCGAGCTTTTGCAAATAAATCCCGTAAATGCCATTATCCTTAAATAAATACGAGGAAAATTTTCAGCGCACCAATTAATTGAAATGCAAATTACACCTCAGACAAAAAGTGTTCGTGGTCTATTTCATAAATTGCTCATGTTTTACATTCAAAGATAAATAAAACGGAAGCACCAATGAATTTTCTTATCAATGAAACTGGAATTGAACCCTTTTTGTAAGCGCATTCATGTAATCCTTCCTGATTCTTTCCTCACGGTGATAATGTATGCATTTCAGGATTTCGGTAACAAACGGATTCATAAATTGTATTCGATTTTTCAACCAGATACCTACAGATATGCAAAATGTGAGCTATTTGCATTTGTTATCCTTTTTTCAGTCACATTGCGGAAGCTTTTCGTACATTATCTGAATTGAATGATAAGAAAAATACTGATGGAAGATAATATTAACCAAACTGAAGAACAGTCCAAATGTTAATTTCTGCCAACGAAAAAATATTATTTAAATAGGAAAAGGACATTTTGTAAAATTCGTGATAATTATTTAAACTCAAGCAAAAACTTTTGTTTTCGTTTTAGAAAATATTAATGGTAATTTTTATGTGGAACAAAAAATTAGTCAAATGCTAATTAACATTTCTCTTGTAATCTGGAGACGAAAGTTGAAGTAATATGCACATTTTAAATAGCGCTCAACTTATGAGCTATAGGAATCCTTAGAATGTTAGTGTATTGCACAAAGGTGAAACAAATTAAATGCTTTCGAAATATAAAGGACGACAGCATAATCGTAATCCGGTGCTTTTCATCACCTGCTGAAGCCATTATATTTTCCCTGAAAATCTCCCTCAACTAAAAATCTTCCAAAATTGAGGACATTTTGCCGGGTTTGCTGATGCCACATTGAAGCGGTGTTGCAGAACGTTCTCCCGCATATTTTAAGAGATTTACCACATTTTGGACTGCGCCTGAAACCACAGAGCGGCTGCATAATTTATTTGACCATCAGCTATGAAACTGCATTTAATTCTTGTTTATGAGATTCATTAAGACTTGCATGCAATTAAGGGTGCATAATTAGACTATAAAAAAGGAACAAAGTGATTTGCACTGAAAGTCTGCAAGTGCTGAGGAGTGCATCTTGACCAGGAGAGTTTGCTTTCTGTCAGTGCATTAAATGAGTTAATAAAAGCATCTCTTGCAGACGGAGCCATTTCTACGTGATTTTGAAAGCATACCTTTCGGAAGTGCCCTCATTGCTTATGCAGGCTGCAAGAACCTTTAGAGGGTTTAGATTTGAGAGTTTTATACTTAAGTAAAATTTGTACACCTGTGATATCCTTTCCAGTATATTTTATTTGATAACACTTTTGGTTTGTGCAATCTTATTTCCCAAGAACAAGCACTAAGTGGCATTTTGATGGGAAATTCAAAACAAAAACAAATTTAAAAGATGAATTAAATTAGCTGAGCGTTGGAACAACTTTGGTATATTGCAGATGAGGGTCTCTCTAAAATTTTTTATAGCAACAATTTCCTAATTATTATAAATTTGCAATATTTCCTAAAGCAGGTAAAAAGGATATGAATTTCAAAAAAACAAAAACAACCAATAAAGTACGTGTGCAGTTTTGTGTGGACTTGTTCAGAGCAGAAACAAATTACAGCTAACTCGCAAGCAGGATCCAAACCACTCTCTCAACCAACAACTACCAAAAGGTGAAAATTAAATTACTTAAATTTCCCACTCCATTCGGATATTTACAGTTCTAATCTACACGAACAAGGTAATTAAATTTCCTCTTAAATAAAATTTCAAAAGTTTACTGTTCCTGATACCAACTAGATACTTCCCTCGCATTGTAAAATCATCCCCATAAACCTTTGCTGTTCTCTAATTGTAATTCTGATCACAAAAATCGTTTTTGCGCCTTATCAACTTGAGTGCCTCATTCTGTGAATTAACTTTTTGCACACGTTCTCCGTCCTTCGTCCTTCATACTTGATCCTTCGCACCAATACCGGTCGCTATCAAAAATTCACCTCATCTAAAATATGTATCTCTGGCTTCATGTCTGATTTCCCATTAATAGGGGAGACACGATAAAATATTTTTGCTTTATCTACAGATGGGCGACCGCCATACGTAACATTTGTGAGCCCGATGGGGTTGGTCCTTGCCCATTTCGCTCAGGTATTTTGTACCTGGTGGACAGTCTTGTGGAAATGTTCGATGCTGTCCACTGGAAATATGATGACTGTAATCACGGACGCTCAACATTTATTGCGAATTTTACCTTCCTGCAGGGACAGATACAGTGGATTACCTGATAACTTTTGAATTAGTTCCCTGACATCGGGTTGACAGGAACAATACAGGCCGCAATTTGTATACGGAATGCCAGCTTGCTTTAAATGTCCGGTCAGCAATAATTTAAAGCGAAATGTGTTATATGTGAATGTGTTTTTCAAACGGCACCCCTTCGGATTGGTCCTTTGAATTACGAGAGAAATTGCTTCATAATTGCTGTATTCACAACTTTGAAAAGAAAAATCCAATTGAATTTTTTTCAGTTTCCGAAAAATATTAATTTTATTCTCACACTTTATGTAAAGTAATTGAAATCTACATAATTGCATGTAATCACCAACACGGATTTTCTGGTTTGGTATACATTGCAGAGTTTCTGCAGGGACACAGTGTCCTGAAACAAAAGAAAAAATGGCTGCACTTTTGTCCTTCACAAAAATTCATTTTGCAAATGTATGCACAAAGTTCTCCAGGAATTGCCGACTGTCTCATAATTACGATGTAAACTTTGAGCAAGTACAAGGAGCAGCGAATGCTGTCATCTGTTCTTGCAGAATCTTTGAAATATACTCGGGTATTGTGCACTTAGAAGAAGACAAATGAACTTCCTTCTCGCAGGAAGAATAACTTTCAGAAAGTTGCAAATGAGTATGAACTCCCTCAAGATAAATTTGCTTTCACCCCTTTAAAGATTCAATTTGCATTATCGAGATTAAGGACAGAGAATTAGTGCAGCAGTTGGCGTCTCTCCGCACCCCTCGGCCGTCCTCGATTCCCAATAGATTGCTGGTTGGAAACTCTGTTAATTGTTCCCAAATTGGTCGGTGCGAATTGACCAATTGCTTTCGCCTGGAAGTTTCGCCATTAAATTGAATGGGAATTGGAAAATTGCACTTTATTAATGGTCAAGAAATTGTAATCACTGCAGCACTTTGGGGCGGATTGAACTTATCACTAATAATTACACTGAAACTTTATAGTATACGATCTTAATTGGGGGTTCGTTTTGCATATAATGGTGAACTAGGATTCAACGGAATGAGGGTGCCAGCTGCCAGAACACCAACACTTCCAAAAGTGTACAATTCCTCTCTTAGCGAAAGGACTTATCGCTTCAACAATAACCGCATTATGTAACGGTACTCCTGTAGGAGGAGTTTGTACTTTACAGACATTAAGTAACAACAAGTGGTCTTAAAGCGAACTTTCAATTTGCGAGGCATTAATCAATCATCAGTTCTGCTCAAAATGACTTCCATATGCGTCCCGTGGAAAGTTGAGCAATTGTGGTGGAAAGATATTAATACCTGAATGCAAACAGTGTCACATTATTAATCCGCGAGGGCAATTTTGTAAACAGCGAAACACCATCAGTCTAATAGTCTTAGAACACTTTTTAATCACACAGGAATCCATTAAGCTATGGCGTCCTCATTACGATGATAAACGAGAGTATCCTTAATATTAATTATCCTGTTTTACGTTACTGTGGAAGACAAGTTGCTGCACAAACTATGTTGTAAACGCGCCAAGGATATTTCTGTGATAAATGATGCAAGCAGGTTGAGAAAGGATATCCATGCTAAAATGGTGTCATGTAAATTTGAAAAAATTATCTTGGGACTGCCTTAAAATTTTCTCTGTCTAGATTTGTTGCGGTAATCTCCGGATGTGGAGCTGCACAGGACCTTAATAAGTCTTAATTTTGATTATTTTCGGTATTTCGGTCTTACTGTAAGCTGGGGAAATTCTGCAGATTTGGTCCTTGATAAGCTGTGCTAATGCTGCTTTCTGCTCACATAAGGATTTTCGATGCTTTGCACGCCATTAAGGTATGAGGTGCTGGTGAAAATTCCTCCGGATAGCATGATGTCGTTGGGGGGTTCGATTTCTGTGTAGGCGGCGCGGCGCGGCGATGCCAGGCTTACTTGTATTCCCTGGTGGCGAAGGAAATTTCAAATTACGGTAAAACCTGATACCCAGGGTCTCTTCCTAATGCACACTTATCATCCTGTCAGTGCTCGGTAATACTTTTGGTACAACCAGGCATAACCTAATTGGGTTAAATTAGGCAAATATCAATCAATATCGGAAGGAACTCCAGAGTGGTTCGGTCCCTCGCCGGGGAATTAATCCATTATACCTGAAACGCTTTCAACGCTTCAATGAAAGATAACTTGAGCTGAAAATTGAGGATCATAAAAATATTGAAAATATGTTGCAGAAACGCGGTTCTTTCATGGCAACACGTATAGGGATGAAATTGCACGCTCAGATGTGATGGATGCCGAATTTTATTGAAATATTTATTCACCACCTGCAGCCGCTTTCGACTGGATGCAGCAGCACTAGCAGATCCTGTCGGGGGAAATTTGCAACCGGAACGCAGAGTCCTCGACAAATATTTGTTAGAAGTGATAGGATAAGCTTTTGCGTCAAACACTTCGGTGGAAGAGATATTAGATTTTACAAATGGATGCATAAATATTTTTGCATATACGAAAGGATGTCAGGTCGTTGATTGTGATGGGAGATGAATATTGTTCAAAACGACAACGAAGAAGATACGTTAGAGTAATTTTTTAGGATGCTCCCGGGTTGTGGCAAAATCAATAGTTTGCTTCCTAGCAAAGGAAATTTCTGTTGACAATTAACGCGAATGTAAGTGATTAATGTGGACAAACAATTACTAAGATTAAGTAGCACAAAAATGTGGGGAATCCCATGGGAGACAAGTAAAACTCGTTATCTTTGATCCAATGGAATATTCTATCGAAATATTCCAGACGATTCCTGACATGAGCTCATCACGGAAATAATTGCGCCTGGTTATCACCAGAAATCTGAGTTGGACGTGCAACCACATCGCACCCCATCGCCCACCATCATATCATATCTATCACTCAGTCAGGCCTGGATAACTTACCTTCACTGAGGTGAACTTAATTTCAGGATTGTGCTTAAACATAAATCATTTCCGTGTTAGGTTCCGCACGTTCACCTGCCAACGTGGCCGGATGCAGGGCGCCCTTCCCTAGTTTCTTGTGTGAATAATTTCGGTTTTGAGATAAACTTCGATAAAGTCTTCCTCTCAAGTTTCCTGTATTCTCGACAGCGCATACAACCACTAAAGATATTACCCTTTGAATGAACAAATTTAATTAAATTTCAGCACAGAGTTTTTGCTGGCGGGGTAAACGATAACACATCATCAAGGTACGGCGGCGGCTGCTGTGCACGCGGGGCTCGTACCTGCGGCTAGTGTTGCTAAAAACAACCCCCGTCGCCGAACGAAACCGAAGAAAGCCTTTGCATCAAGTTATTAAGGAGCAAATCCTATTAAACTACCGGGATAAATTAGATTATGCTGCACGAACTTTAACGAAAATCCTGCATTTTTACTTTGCATTAGTTTTTCATCTAAATTTGAACTTTAAACGAAGACTAATTAAAGGACTTGATTAAAGTTTTTGTTGTAATTTTCATGAGGCCCAAAAGTGGTTTATTCGGTTGATTAATTTGTGATGCTTCCTTTGAGCAAGGATAAACGATTGATCGGCATCGGAGTTTAGCAGCTTCTACATCTATAGGACATCTGCAGGATGTCTGTTGAGCTTGTTGAGACTCAGTTTGGTGAATCAATATCCATGGAAATCGTAATGCAGAAGCACCGGGAACTTTTCGCTAAAGCAAAATATTGACATTGTCCATTTGCAGCGAAACGGATTCGCTGAAGAGAAATGCGAGAAATGTACCCTTCCATGGGCCGAAATATAATTCTTTTATATTTTGTTGAAGAGTCACATCCGTTTCTCCGTCTTCAACTTTTCATTAGCACCAAGATCTAATTTAAAATTTTAGTGCTGAACTTAACAAAATGTTCATCCGACCACAAAAGCACAGATCTACTGTGGATTCCCGGTCTCCATAATTTATGCACCGCATAATCACATTCATTCATATTCATGAAGTTTCACAGTGAAATACAAAATTTATTCAAAACTCTGCAAAAACTTAACAATTTCAGTTTGAGATGAATTCCGTCTACATTTTGCCGCGTCTTATTTCTTGTCAGCATCAGGGTTGTTTTCGTCTTCATCCAGCTGATTACCCTTAAGTCCCATCAGATACGATGCCCTGGTACATTTTTTTGCATTTTTTTCGCTGGTCCGACTGGGTAGTGGGTATCTCTTGGCAACTTTTGTTCGTGGCACTTTATGCAGATCCTTTTGACACTCTTAATTCGCCAAAGCAATGGGAGTGAAATTGTAGCTGGGGGAATCGCTCTTCCGCGACGTCCACTGAGATGACAATTCAGGGTGGGCCCGTTTCGGGTGGAATTATAACTCTATTAAGAAGTTTTAAGTACCTCCGCACTCCGCAGTCCAAGTTACAGTAGGTTTGTGTAATTCAGGCAAATCGTTGGCTATATCTCTGATTACAAATTTCTTGGAGTTATCAAAGCGAGCCTGATTGTTGGAAAAACAGGAAGAAGTCGATATTGTCGTCCTTAACGTGACCTGCTTCCTTACATTTTTCGAAATTGAATGCATAACAAGGTCCTGTCGGTGATTTTGAGTGCCCAGGACACTACTGCGATTGTATATCATTTTTCGGCTGCTGCTGTAATGCTATTAAGTCGTAAAAGCAAATTGTGTGAGCATTTTATGCTCGCCATTATTGGCCATCAATTTTAATTAGACTCCAATAAATATTGCTTACCGCAAGGGCAATTCGTTTCGCGTTGAAATGGATACTACTTTTATCTGGTGGGGTGTGATGATAGCTTCTATGGGCTCGTATTCCATAAGGTAGCAAAATTCTATGGACGTTGACAACAACTGATGTGACCCCGTGGAGCATGCAAAAAATGATAGTATTTTTCGCCTATAGGTGAAAGGGCATTACCGAACTATGGTTGAGGTTGTAGGGTCGTAAAGATACATGTCCGATACAATTTGAACCATATAATCCGGCTCATAAATAGCTATCGATTTAACAGATAGCTGTAGTTTTAAAGTGGCACAGTTGTTTGTGTTGGTGGAGCGATTATAATATGTGCAAAAATCCGCTGTGCTAACTGTCTGAGTGTCTGGTTCACTAAATTATTCCATGCAGAATTTCCTGATGAAAAGAGTGTGAGATAATAAAATTAAATCCATTATGAATTCGATTATATCCTTTTATTCAAACGGTTGCGAGGATCCAGTAAACTTTTATCCACGTTTTCCCTTATATATTCCTTCTGAGGTCACGAGTAGATTACATCACTTCTGCTCCTGCCAAAATTCTTAGGATTGAATTCAGGAATTCCGTTTGAAATCTTCAACTTTTGCACCCTTTAAGGTAGCTGCCGTTGCGGCAGGACGAGCCAGGGATATATGTATGTGGTACGTCCTAGATTTTGTAAGATTCAAAGTGATTTATCTGATTACTCTGAGTTCGCAGTAGGTACGATTGAAACACAGAGACTGTTTCCACGTCTGTCGCTGCTATGAATAATGATATGAGACATTATGCTGTAAGATTGAATAAAACGCCTCCTTGGAGAACGGATGAAGGCTCTTCTCTGTGAATGCATAGGAAACTGATAGCATCAGTCAGGAGACACTAAAGGTGAAAAATGCTTGTAACCTGAAGGAGTGGAGCTGCTTTGTTATTATAATTCAAGAGATTCTAGCATCGGACGTTCATCATCCTTTTTTTCTAGCTTTAAGTGACTATAAGGAATGAACTGGATTTGCTATGGGATTTAGTGAGAGGTACGCAGCTATTGTTTAAAGTGAGAGCTCTATTGCTCTACTGTGCAACTGTTAATTGAAGTAGGAGCAACCGGTACTTGAGCCGGTTCACCAGTGTTGCTGTTATTATAATTGAAGGGAAGGTATTTCGGTACTTGAACCAAAACACCAAACTTTTTTCAACGAATAAAACGCGTGTCGATGGTGAAAGAACGACTAACTTTATTATTGGACAAAAACATATTTATATTGTAACTTAAAATTACTTAACAAATAGGAAATTCTTATTCTGCAAATTACTAATTTGAACTAGGTTACATGGCACGTGAGTTCATGTGACCGATTGTAAAATGCAACATAAGTTTTCGCAAAGTGACGAATGGCAAGCTCAGTAGAAGTGCGCTCGCATGAACTCACGTGAACTTAATTTAACTTAATGAAGTGTTTACAATTTTATATGACCTAGAACTATTCTGTTTACTCATAAGCAATTAATGACTATGACACAGTTATGATTTTTCCTTTAATTAATACCATTAACATTCTTGACCATTCTGAATACTGCTATTGGAAAATTTTAATGCAGTGTTTTCTATGAACTGGACGACTTTGAACATAGATCAAACTTAGGAAAAACAGCAGAACAAAAAACAATGTAAAGGCCCGGATCCGCCAAAGCTCGCGAGCTGTTTGCGATCAAAGTTTTGCACTTTGGATACACTACACAGTCCACACGCATGAAATAAATGTTTCCGAGCATTGTGTGCTCGCGATCATTGAATGTTCGCCGCATGTTCGTGGAAGAGTATCAACCAGAAACATTCAGCCCGCTAGCATCGTGTTCGCAAACATTTCTGTATCCACAGTATCCACTGCAGCGAACATGCTCCGTTTTTCTTATGAACGAACATCTGCACGCGGGCAATTTTGTCGCGAGCAGACGAACATCGCTTATTTGCTTCTTTGGTGTTTTGCACGTTTGGTGGAGACATACTGTGCACGCAAGCAAAATGATCACCGAAAAAGCTTTTCTGATGTTCGTCAAATGTCCGTCAAATTTACGCGAGCACGTATCCACCAAAGCAACATTTGCTCAAAACATGCTCGCGAGCTGCTTGTTCGTTTGGTGGATCCGGCCTTAACAATGCCTTTATAAAACATTTCCTGATTTCCTGGAAATTGCAAAATGAAATTATCTAAAATGAATTAATAGAAATTGTGGCATATACTTATTTAGTTATTTCAAATAATGGAAATTCAGATAGAGACAGTCGGGAACTGTTTTTATCTCATAAATTAAGGAAGAACAATTAATTTTGAAATATAGAAAAATTCCGATGAAGGAGAGAAACTTTTTAATTCCAGGAATAAACACAATTTGTATACCTACTTTCTACATATTACATCTATTATAGTGGAACTGTATCACGTGTCCTTGGCAAGCATTAAAATAATTTTTCAATGGAAAAACCATTTCATTTTCTAATCAGCCAAAGACGTGTCTTTCATAAAAGAGAAAAACCTTTCCAAGGTAATTTACCGCTAAATAATTTTACATTAATAACGCAGAAATTGCGTGAGAAGAGGCAAACTCCTGTGGATGCATTTCGTAATTAAATATTTACTCCATCAGTTCCCAGGCTTGCGATGCATTTATTACATTTGCTAAAATGGCGGTGAACTCCTGAGAGCGTTTCTCACCGCCCAACCAAGCATCAATGCGGGAAAAAGTTTAAATATCCCGAGTTCATACGATTGCTATATCTGGAAAGCAATCGAAAGCGTTGAATTGCCGGGAATTATGGGAAAAAGTCAAAGGAACAAAGAAAAAGTTGAAGTCGTAAATCATGTGGGGGTGGCGGTGGTTGGGTTGCGCCAGAGAACTGGCCTTGCGGAGGAAAGTGTGAGGGCGGCGGGAGTGTTTAACAGCATTGCAGCATTAGCAGGCAATAAATAGCACCTGTGACAGAGCACCGCACACAAAGGGAACTCCCACAATTCCCAGATAAAACTTTGAATTCAACGAACGGTTTTACGTAGATTGGAGAGTTAACTACTGCTACATGGAGGATTATATGTGAGATTCCGTTACAACTTGTCAGTTCAGATGCGGGGAAGATTAGGATTCGAGAAATCAATATTAGTTAAATTGTGCTCCAACTTGAACCGTTATGTGTTGAATTGTGGTTGAAGACTGTTGCCGAAGTTATCCACTTTGTACAAGTTCTTCCATTTGTAATTCAATTGGAATCGTTTTTGCTAATTGGAAACTATTTAATGGTTTTATAATAAATTTTGAAAAAAAAAAATAAATTTTGCAAGTAAAAATTATTTATTTTTAAATAATATTCAGAAAATATTCATGCAGTAAAATACTAGATTATTCTATTAATTACAGTAAAATAAAATGCAAAAATAAACAATAAATTTTCCATTTGGCAATAATTTTTGTACAATTGAAATTGCAAAATGAAATTATCCGAATTATCAAATAATAGAAATTGTGGCATATACTTATTTGGTTGTTCCAAATAATGGAAATTCAGATAGAGTCAATCAGGAACTGTTTTTATCTGTCAAATTAAGGAAGAACAATTAATTTTGAATGTAATAATTATTATTTAATTAGCCTTTAATTGAATGAAATTTAAATGCAAAAGTAATTAATTTACTCGCGGCTGATTTAGCGAGTATCGTAAATTTGGAATCATGCATCATTAAACGTCATTGAGGAATGAGGATTAAATTATTCTCGCCTGAGGTAAAAGACGCAAGGGTGATATCCTTGGCGAAAAACGAAATTAAAGTGGCTAGGATAATTAAATCTAGATTTGCAATGAGGTTTAATTTTAATTAAAGCGAATAAAATTAAAAGAAGCGATAAAAAGATTTAAAATATTTTTCAAAGAGTTTTTTTTTTTTTTTAAATCTAATGTTAGCTAGTTAGATTGCTTTTTTAATGCTTAATAAATGCATTTTATTTGTTTTGTTAACAACAATATTCTTGTGAATCTCATGGAAATGTGATTTTAAGGCAGCTACTTTTTATTTGTTTTGTTAACAACAATATTCTTGTGAATCTCATGGAAATGTGATTTTAAGACAGTTGTTTTTGAATAAGTTCAGAGCCGTAGAGCCTCCCATCGCTTCTTTCTCTTAGCTGAACTTCAAGTAAAATAGATTTATAATTTCCGAAATTCAATTTAATTTATGTTCACTTAAGAGCGATTTACAATGATGTGAATGAAATTAAGCAAATTTGAGATGCATTCACACAAAGTCCCAATGTATAATATACGGAAAATGCTGCCATTGTTTTCCTCGTCCTTCGCTCTTTTACACCCGATCTTAACTCCTTGCAAAAGTTTTCTAATGAATTGTACTGATTCAAGCATCTGCAGAGGGCTCTATGTGGTAGTGGAAGAGACGGAAGATCCTCACCTCCCCGGATCCTGTAGGGTTCCCGCAGGGCTCTGTATGAATGCGCCAATGTGCATTAATATGTATGCAGCCAAGTAAAATTGATTTAATTCAGTTTGAAGAAGTTCATCGTAAGGAGTTCCGAGAACTTCTTCAAGAAGTAAATTATTGAGGCTGAGATTCTACACCAACGTAGACGAAAAAGTTCATTTCGAGATTGAGGGAATTATCTCTGGTTGCACATTTACTTTGGGCATATCTGCGAAGATAAATATTTGGAGTGAAGAGGGAATTTCCCAGAAAATTTCTTGACTTGAAGATTTTGCGAACGTGATAGGTTTATAAATGATTACAGACGAGCTTTTGGGAGGAATTTTCAGTGCTATTTTGATGTTCGCAATTGTAAAATGGGCCTTAATTAGAATTTTTATTATTCAAATATGTAAGTGCTTTTTAGAGTCAGTAATTTACTTTGGAAGTTCTGCAAAAATGTCTGCTGAAACTTTTATAAAATTTAGAAAACCTACTATTCTAAATAGAATAGAAAAAAATGGACCCATGAAAATCACTTAGTAAGACATAATTTTCTGGATTAATTTTAACTTCAAACAAAAGTTAATAACCATTACCTTGAGAGTTATACGTAAAAGATTTCATTCCTTTTAATATGTAACAATTTCTTACACAAACCGGCCAAATACGATAAATTTTGCACGACTTTATGAATAACAATCTTGTGATTTCCGAAACATAATTCACGTGTGCAGAAATCTACGTCCATTTTTGATTGTGGCATGTAAAACATTTGGCAGGCTTTCCGGAAGAATTTTCGTTATCCTTATGGCTGCGATCAATTTTCAAAAGCCATCAAAAGTTACCGTTGAAAGTAGGCCCATAAAAAGAATTACAAGATGCCACATTTATCTTATAGCAAGAAACTGAAAGGTAAAAGGATTAGATAGCCTTTGACCCTACAACCAATAAATATTGTCCTTTAATTTAAAAAATTCCAAAGAAAAAACAGGTTTCACCCAAAAAAAAAAGGAGATCGATTTTCACTGCGATGGTATTTCTTGTGGGCAAATTGAAAATATGTCAAGGATAAAGAAGGATTTTGTTTATCTGTGAACCAAATCCGAAAACCTGAAACCAACTGAAAAAACCATCGACATATTTTCCGCTTGCTTTGCCTTTTACAATTTATTAATTTCAATAATGGCGTTCGTTCGAATTGCGTTGGTATAGAACGAAATGGAAGAAAACACTAAACATCCCCATCCTATCGTCGCACAATGCGGAAACGTTGCGAACTGTGCTCGAGTAATCAATCAAAACGTTTCAAACACTTCGAACTCCTCCGGCTTGCTAAACAGAGCCATTTGGGGTTCACTCCAGCTCCGCACCATCATCCATTATCTCGGCCAAAGGACCTTCCTGCGGTTTCCATAATTATCACCGCAAAATGATTATTATGACCCGAACTCACCTGAGGAATGCGAGTTCGGTGTGTAGATCAGGATGGATAAGGGGTGTGTGGGATCAGCCACAGCCATGGGGTGATCATGGCTTTTGGTTTATTATTCTCTGAATGATACACCTTTGTAATCGGTTCGGAAAAATTTTTTATAACACTCCCTCAAATTTTTTTCTTTTACGTTTCAAGATGCGTAGAGTCCAAAACTGCAATGTCTGTCCGCCGTTCCCCGTGTCAGCGATATCTACTTTAAATATCGGTCGAAAAAAATCGTTCTTTCGCATATAGGCTACATTTGGACCATAGTTGTGTCCCGAAGCTCGGCAGCTTGATCGGAATACATCCTGGAGTTTTAAGGGTGAAAAAGGGGGGTTAAATTTCGCATTTTCAAAGTTTTTGTGAACTTGGGCATGTGGGGTATCGTTTTTTATGTTTTTTAGGGTGAGGATATCGAATATGAAGTCGATTTTGATGAAAGAGTGAAGAATTAAAAAAAAAATTTAAAAAAATTTTAATTTTTATGTTATTGTATTATGTTTAATGTTATTGTATTCTGTCAGAAATAATAAACCCATGTGTAAAGACATTGCAGCGTTTTAGTTGTATGCGATAAAGATTTGTCGCATAAACATGTTAAGATATTATTTTATTCCTGTATTAAACAAAGCAATTCATTCAGTAAATAATTAATTAAAAATATTTGAAGAATCCACAATGAAGATTTTTTGCAAGGAGCCAGGACACATTTTTCTGGGTGCAACGGTTTCTTTAAACATTTCAGTTCTAATAACTTTTTTTTATAATATAACTTTTCCTCGCCCTTTCTCCGCTGGTTGAGCCTCAGAGCAGCTTTAATTGTTGCGCTTAGAAAACGTTTGTTTGTCTTATGCAGTGGATAATCCAACCACCCCGACCGACGGATCCACGCACGAACAGCTTTGATAGCAATTTCTCTAGATATTTCTTCAACAGCCATTTTCTCTAATTCCTTTTCATTAATTTCTTTTGTGCGCTCAGAGCCGATAGATATTTATTGTTCCCAGAGCAGAGCCCATTTAGAGGCGTTTATTGTTTCAAAGGTACGGTTTAATTTTCTCATGGATCGCCATTGCTTTTCCAAAAATACCGCAATTGTGTGAAGCAAGACACTGCAAAGTTTTATTTTCGAGTCAGTTATTTTTAATAGGTAGGTATTTAATTTGTTTACATTTGCATGTGCAAAAACATAGAAACCAACAAACGAATCCCATTAAACTCATTAGTTTTTGATCTAATTCAGTTTAAGATGGGGATGTGGCTCAGCAATGTGGGTCTCTGAAGGTAGAAGGACGTTATATCCTTGTCACAATCCAGAACTGCAACCGATGCGTTCTGGCGAAATTCCGCGACTCACCAACGGAAATAAATATACTGGTGCATTTGCAGTCGCTGCTATTCTGTTCGAAAATAAGACGTCAGGAGTGATGCGATCCTGCTCTACCCAATGCCATCACGTAGAAGTTCAGGCGTATGCAAAACAGATATT
This sequence comes from Leptogaster cylindrica, assembly GCA_963082835.1. NCBI lineage: Eukaryota > Metazoa > Arthropoda > Insecta > Diptera > Asilidae > Leptogaster > Leptogaster cylindrica. Next base: position 22,401,292 of record OY720105.1, on the reverse strand, counting down.
TCGCCCTCTGCCTGCTGCTGGGAAGTCCCCGAATTTAGACTCGTCCGTGGCGTTTGAAATGTCTATCACTTTTGTATGCATGAGATAAGACGAAATTAATGCATGACTGAATTTTATCTGATATCAGCATACATCAAGTGCTCGCAACTTTCTCCCGCTAGTTTCTGCTACTTGCGCGGAAAGGGTTCCCACCATAATTAACGCTTAAAGCATATGCAGGAGCGAGCATTGCATGCGCAAATATTTCTCAAGAAAACAATTTCGCGCGTGCTGGTTGTGCTGCAAGTTGACGCTGCTCCAGAGCCGTTGGTCTTATCCTGCCGGAGGAAATGATTTGATAAGTTCCGACGGTTTATTTAAAGGCAGTGTTTGCAATCCTTCCATGCCAACATATAGTATTGCCATATAGCAGTTCGGTGCTCGTTGGATGACGACTGAGGTGAGGAGTGAGCTGTGGATACCCTCTGCTCGCCCTTCCGAACGCCATAAACACCTGCCCTTGGTGAGGAGCGGGTGCACACATTTTCTTGCGGATACATTTTGGTGTTATAGTTTTGTTGAGAAACTTTTCGTATATTACTCGCAATTAAAGTCAAGAAAGTTTTCACAACGGCAAAAATATGTGTGCAAGAGAGCTGGGGGCAGGAAGTTCTACTGGATAGCTATAAGAATTACCGTAGTTTGCTTGATACGTAATCCCAGGTAAGTATTCTGGAGTATCATTTTGGTTTTGTGAGATAATCTTGGAATTTTCAACATCAAAAGTTTCGCCTCAAACTTTACGGCATTGTTTGATTTTACGATTTCAGTGATTACAAGGAGATTTTGTGAAACTAAATCTGAAACTTTCGACATGAAGTGGAGCTCAGGAAGTTGCAATTATATCCAGTTAAATGGTTGACGACTTTGTAAACAATTAATAATAATATTTACTGGAATTTTATGATTTAATATTTAATTAACATTGCTTTAGATCAAAATGAAGAGAATCAATTGAACGGGAATTGTTGTGAAGAAAACAAAATTACAGAATTCATTCGCAATTGACTAAACGAAAGGTTTGTGGGATTTCACTCAGGACATTGTTGTATAATAGGTAAACATTGAAGCGGGGCCGGGAGCTCAAAACTGGATTCCTTGCTGCTTTGTTATTCACAGAAGGAATTAATTGGAAACTCTGAAACCTTGTAATTAATTACATCCCTCTCGTTAAACGTTAATCGATTGCTTTTTGTCACCTCTCCCAGGAGGCTGTCGGTGTTTCACTGAAGTAATTGCACCTGTAATTCGTGCCTGTTTAATTGCAGAGTTCCTTTCCATTTGAACGCAGCAATCTTTGAATGGGATTACGGAGCTGTGGTCGACGGTATTACAGGCTAAGGAATCCTGCAGGGTATCTCCCCGTTGACCTTAATTGCAGGTGAAAATAAAGGAACACACAAAATGAAGGAGGAGTGCAATAAAGGTTTCTCGAAATGTGTAGTCCTTGCACAGTGGCATAATCGAATATAAAAGGTCCTTGAGTGGAATGCTCCCGGCGAATGCATTAAAATTCATTCTGTTGATGCGGTGCTGTGAATTATGCAAGTTCGGCCGAAATAATCCTGTGAAATGGACGCTATACTACACGGAATACGGATCGTGTTTCGTCCTCGGTGATGCACGTTCTGCCCTACCTGAAAAGCTTCCACTATATATGTACATGGGATGCGATTTTCACTGATTTTTCCCAGTTGGGCTGTCTTTGAGCAATTTTCCAAGAATGAATATAAATATTGAAAAGAAATGTTAAAATGAAAATCTTGCAACAACCCCACCGTTTCTCGTTCTCGAGCGGAAAATAGCAAGCGAATGGCTCATAAGCGATTAAGGACCGGAAACGCCAACAACAGGATATTTCGCCAATTTTGCCCGGAACATGGGGATTCTTACCTTGGAGAAAGTTAAAGTCCCTTATCCGAATTCGGAATCAAGTTAAATATTTCGAAATCCGTATCTATCTATTAATAATCCACTCCGAAAATATTCGGAACATCTACAAAAATATGTTTTTGTTCTTTTTTTAACTATAAAATCGATACTGAAAACTCCGGCTTATATTTAAATTTCGTTGCGATCAAATATTAGTTTATACTTTCTGTAGCATCAATATTAATTTATACTTTCATCATTTCCCTTTAAATTAATTACTTGTTGGTATTCATGTTTGTGCGCAAATTATTTTTACTGATTGTGTTTTCGTATCAACCACTGAAAATATGCAGAAAATGCCATGATTTCATTTTTGTTCCATTTTGCACGATTTGCTCGCACACCATGATCATCAATTAGACTAGAATTGTTTGCATTCGTCCTTGTTTATAAAAGTGCTCTAGACCCACAAACACGCGTCTATAAAAGTTTTTTAAAAGCAAAATTAAGATAGGCCGCAATTTATTTTCAATCATTTTGTGTGTGCATCACAAGAGTGCTAGAAAGAATTAAATGGATTATAATTTATAACGGAAAATTGTTGAATCAAGGTTGCACTCAGCATTATTAATACAAACACTAATTAGTTTAGGCAGGTTGAATTAATTTTTTTCAAATTTAAAATTAATTGATTTCTTACTGCGAAAATATTTACATGAACGTGATCCAACAATTGCAATTTCGCTAATGCATAAATTTCCACTCAGTAAATTGCATAAAAATGAATTCAGATTTCATTTTGTTATATACTGAAATCAGTATCAAAGTGGAATATTTATTCGGAGCAAAAGCATACAATTACAAATGATTAATTGCTGATATTTATTTTATCCTATTTGCAGGGAAAGATAACGGAAAAACAAAAAAGTCAAGGAAATGGGTCGACATATTATTTTGAAGTGAAATGCGACTTAAACGCAATTTATTCCACTTTGAACCAAACGTTTTCTTTCCGCATTTGTAAATTGTCTTTTCTAAAACTGTGAATCGATACTGTTAGCCCGTTAATAATAATTCAAAAAGACTCTCAGGAGTGTCATTTTCAATTTGAATGTCCTCCAACGAAATAAAGCCTTTCTAAATCCATATTCTCTTGTGATACTATTTTCACACTGTTCATTTAAATAACAAAGTATCTCTGGCCTTATTCCGACAGAAAAGAATCCGGAATTAAATCCATTTCACATCAATAAGGGATGAAAGCATGCCAACATTCCCGACCGCAGAGGTTGTTTGCACACGCCCAATGTTCTGATAAATTAAACCAAAACGTCGGGATAACCTCAATACACGTCACCTATTCAACCAGGAGCTGAACGACGGGTGTCAACCTCATTTCGGTAAACAAATTCGACAGGAAATCAATGACGGGATCCTTCGACTGTCGTTATTAGTGGATGTTGATGCTCATGTGATTAACTCATTTTCTTAAGGGTTTTTATTCATGAGATTAAGAGCAGACACGTCTTTGCCCCCAGCAAAGTGGGGTGGAGCGTTAATTGGAAGACATTTGGCTTATATGTTCACAGAATAGAATGATTTGAATTTATGCATAAATAAATAGGTTTACAAATTCTTCATCTAAGAAGATGCTCATTTCGGAAGAGGATGAAACAAAAACTGTTCTCTAAAATAGATACTTTCAAGTGGTCCTTTTTGACTGGAATTGGATGAAGCTTATGTATATGTAAAAAGCAATCACGATAATTCCACTAACGAATCAGTATAAAAATCAAAACAGAACTGCTTTATTAGTAAAATAAAGTCCTCGAGGCACATATATTATATTTCGTAGCTGAGATTTGTGCTTTGAGAAGTGATTAAATTTGCTTTTAAAATGCTTTCCTCAGAATAATGTCACCACACAAAAAAAAAGGGTTCAGCTCCCCACTACATTGGCCATAGTTACCAACTGCAGAGCTGTTGATGAATAGCGGCAACACTATCATCGGGTATAAATTGAATCTCGGCAATCAATTAAATTAATGTTGTCATCCCCCATGACTGGTCGGGGGCGTATACAAATAATTTTGACAAGTTTAAAGTGTACCACTTTGTTGCTAAATATCCAATTCGTCTTGATTTAGATCCTTCCCAGCATTATCCTGCCACCGCTTAATGGATTGCAGTCCATTTGACTTTAAATCATGATTAGGTGGTGGAGACAATTCGCTTCCGGAAACTTGTTAATGGCTGCGGGCAAAAATATTTCACTCACTCCCTATCTCAATGAAAAGTTTCTTGGCTGACATCGAATTAATGAGTTTTGGGCGGAATATTTTGCAGAAAATTAATAAATGCAGCGGATGCAGCGCGCTCTGAAAATAAAACATATTACAAAATTATAAATGAACAGTTTATTGTCGCTGAATACTCGAAGAAGACTCGGACAAGCGTTGCATAAAATCACTGAATTGGCGCGTTGAACAAAAGATGTTGCCGAAACGTTTACATTAAAAGACACAAATATTCCCGCCACATCAATTGACGCCCTTATTCAAAGTAAGGACTCCGAAAATGAGTCGTAGATAAGTGGTAAAAAATTGTGTGAATGCAAATAGCTCGTGGGGTGGTGCCTTAATTCCAGCCCAAAGGCAGTTGAAACTAATCTGAGAAAGTTTGGAGTAGTTAAATTTCCCCCAGCAACACAAAATATGCAAGAAGTACTTTGAAAACAAAAATAAATGGCCGTGTAGACCAAAAATGCATATCGCTCGAGACGCAGAAGTAGCCATGCATTCCGGGGCCGAGGAAGGAATAAGAAGGCCATTTAGTCTTGAAAGTGATTTGTTACGAAACTCGTCGGCGTCCTTGTTGTTTACTATGTAGTATGTTGTATGCTCCGTTGCCTTTGCAAAAGCCTTATCCATAAATCAGGATTAATTCCCACCAGAAACACGGCTCCCATTGCCGGGAACGAGGCAACTTCTGTAAGCACAAAATTGCTTAATCCGCTCAATATTGTTCCTTTGGGCACCGCTAGTGTGGTGGGAAACTCCTTCCTTCAGATTCTGTTATCAGTACCTGGGTGGCGGGGAGCAGTTCTAATTGTTTGCATATGAGTTTCAGATTTATCCAGAGCAAACCCGACTGCTGGAATCGCGGCGAATTTATCGCGTGCGATCTGAAATCAATGAACTCGCCTCAAACATAGGGCAGACGGGGAAGCTGGAGGGGATTTTGCCATTCAGCAATGTTTCAAGAGTACAAACGAATCACCTTACACTTATAAATCATTTCCTTATCGCGGAGCGGCGATTTGCAGAAGCAAGGAATCGTTCATTCCGCGCTGAGAAAATTGCCGAAATTTAACGGTCTGCACTTCGACAGAAGGCACGAGAAGCTGCAGGACACGTTACTTTGTTTGCAAGGATTACCGTGGGCCAGGCTAGCGTCGAATTGGCCAAAGTGTCCAAGTGGCGGATTTATCTTTGGGGTTAATGGGGTTAAGACGCAGCAAAATAATTTAGGCAAACCTGATAAAAATGACTACAGTTTATTATATTTTTCGGCTCCGAGTGTTTACAGGAAGAAAAACAGCAACTTCTAAAATACAGAAATTTTTTTTTTAATAATTTATTTTTCGGTAGCTAGTGCAACATGCAACATTTCCCCTGACCTTACCCCTTTGACTGATCAGCGATCTGGACTGAAAAGTCCAATTTTAATTCTTTGTGATTTGAGTCGAAAGGAACACTTCTCTTCATGCGCTTGAGGCCCGCTATACACATAAACTACGCTATTCGAGCAAACTTTTCTGAGTTTTGTAGCTTGACATTCTTAGCTGGTCCCCGCTGCAGATTACAACGAAGCATCGAAATCGAAGCTATAACAACTGTTTGCAAATAAAAATATGAGAAGTTGCGACTGATCAGCTATTTTGCAAATAAGACACTGGCTTGCTTTAAAAAAAAACTGCTTCTCAGCGATAACTTCTGACGCAAGTTCCAAATTTTGTAGGAATCGGTTCAGTGGTATCGGAGAAACAGTTTTCACCCCTTTTCACCCGCTTAAGGGTTAAATTTTAAAAAAACCGTTTCTTAATTTATTGAGCTTAATACAAGCTGTATCACAAAAAAACAAAAGAAAAAGAAAATAACAAAATAAAATTAAAAATAAAATTAATTGTAAGAAATAAAAAGAAAATAACAAAATAAAATTAATAAAAATACTAGTAAAATTCATAACAGTAATCATAATAATTAGAAATTAAATACTAAATACAGTCAGGAACGGTGGCAATCAACCGGGGAGGGAGATTATTCTTCTCAAGGAAGATTTACAGAGGTGGAAGTCGAAGGATGGGAGGGAGTTAGCCTTACGAAGCATTCTCGATAGGGGTTCGTTAAGGCCGTAAGCACCTATGGGGTAAGTTGTATATAAGTTTTCGAAATTTCATTAAAATCGGTTCAGTGGTTCCGGAGATTCGCTGATGTATAAGTGAGTACGTGGTATTTCGCTTTTTTATATAGGTACATATAGATGACAGTATCACGATCCACGGCTAGTCAAGGAAATCCCTTTATTAAGCTACATATGAGATTTTATACTACTTCAAAATCTAAGAAAAGCCCTGTCAATATGCCATGTCCTCTTTGATGAATTTTCTAATGCTAAAGTTAGACTAAATCTTTAGGTTGTTCCTGGTATGTTCAGAATTTCTCTTTGTATGTTGAAAATAATTACAATAAACTGTCAAGTTCTTAAAATTTCATTTAATAACAAAGTCGACGGTTTTGGTAGAAATGACGAGAATCTTCATTTGTTTAACTTGCAATGTTCGAAATAGTGCTTTGTGCTTTTCTGTGGTAATTATACATCTCATATTACATCTAATCATTGTTCCATTCAAAACTCCCAAAGCCTTCGACTCCCACTCGTTATACTTTAACGCACTCTGGAATGCCTGCGGACCATCCATAGAAATAGCCGTTCGTATAATGCCCGAGCTTAAACTCATCTCGGAACGTGCTCGTGTTTAGCAAAGATAACCAAAAGCGTCTCTAGTTTTGCTTTCTATCTGGCCAAAATTATCAAGAAGCGATTTGTTCCTTATGTCTGCCTAGAAGACCCTTCTAATTCCATTACAAGCAACATAATGGGTCCTCCATTCCCACAGGCCACCCTGCACGATGCAAAGCAAAGATGAACTGTTAGTGGATAACAAGTAGATTCTAACCGACAACAAACCAGCTTCCCGGCACACAACAGTAATAATCTCTCAAAGTCTACAAACTATACAAGAGCACTTCTCTGGACCATCTAACCCTTCTGGGCTTTTACTTATATTATAATTAGAAGGGTTGATGGCTTACCATTTGGGCATGATAAGGAAACCGCATTTGTATGTTAATTCTCATTTGCATTCGGAAACTTAATTATGTTATGACCGTCTATCATGGGAAGCAATTACTGGAACTTAAAATGAGTTGTCTTGGAAAACTTGCCAAAGTGGTTTGCCATTTTGGGCACGTTGTTACGGCGGAGAGATTGACACGATGCTATTTGCAAACATTGAAATAATTGCAGACTATAAAGGGTTTTCACAGCAGAGTCACCATACCTTGATGCAGCACGAATTTAAAGAAGATCCTTTGGCAAGTCAAGTTAGCACTATTCGGAGACAAGGAGGAAAATAATTATCAAAATCTCTGAGTGTCATTCCAGTCTATGCTTGAATTTTAAAAAGCTGAAAATGTTGAATCTGTATCATTTTGACAAAAAAAAGGTCATTTTATTGTTATCGACGCAGATTGGAATACTTTTGCGTCATCCTGTCGCAGAGAATTTGCACCCCTCCAACCTGTCTGTGCAATGTCCGCAAACTTGTATAAATTTAATTAGTGTCGCAAGCCAATCACAATAGGAGCATTATCTTTAATTTAATGAAGTAAAATCTAATGATAATAATTTTAGGAGCATGGCAGGAAATTTAATACATGTACACGACAGGATCTAATCTTCAGGCAGACTTCCACTCACAAATTAATAATTTAGGCTAACACAGATGTAACCCAATTGAAGCACTGAATAGGCAGCTATCTAACAACATTTGGTTGTTTATTAAATTTCCTTGCAAAATGTTACCTGGCCGAAGACAGGACCTACCGATGCTTGTCTAAGCCACACTAACAAAATCCCCGTATGCCTCAATGGATATTCCATTTCGTTGATCTCATTAAAATTTCCAGGGAATTATTCCCTTTATGCCAACGAGCCTTCACAGTTTACATCAAGCCTGAGATGATGCTGTATCCGTAAAGAATCCTGTTGCCGTAATGGTATTTTGATAAGACGTGTAACGAGTATTGGCACGCAAGCCTCCGCCTAAGAATTTCATTTTTGTCTTTATTTCACCCGGAGATGAATGAATATCGGGACGTTTTTGTAATTATTCCGGGTGGGGTCGAATACTCCAGGGAGGGGTCAATGGAAATTGAATTGTCAGCACCGAGCCTATGTCTTTGTCTACAAGTTTTACATTAACTTGGCCTCATGCAAATTTTAGTGTCGACTGCCAGTAATTTTGGCAGTTTCGGATGACGAAAACTGCGCGGGGGGCGCGACGCCGCATTACGCTAGGCTGTTGGGGATACATTCATTTGCATAATAAATTGAAATAAAAATCACTGTTCCTCGAAATGTTGCAAAGTTTTCAGATGTTTACTCGCAGCTCGGATGTTAACGAGAATGCTGGAGTAGATTGAATACAAATTGAAGTTGCCAGCAGCTCAAGACGTTATTGTTATGTCCTTAAGTTTCCAATCGTAGGCATCCGTGTCAGGCACTGGAAAAGTTGGTTAAGAGGCTAAGAAACAGCAGCGACTACGTTGCCGTGTTCCATGTCAATTGTTAAGACTAGAAGCCAAAGAGCAGAAAGCATATCAAAATTATGTCAAACAATATTCATATTACAGCATCCAGGCAAGTCCTTTTGTGGCGATTGCAGCCCGAGAAAAACACTAAAGCAATTCTTTCTATGGTTTACTCCACTGAACTTTAAATCCTTTTAACTGTGAAATGCCGACACATTTACCTGTCGATTTATTTCCTCTTAAGCTCTTTGACGGGTGGGAAAAGAAAATCGCCTCTAACACCTTAAGTTCCTTTTGTCGACATCCTCAACGGAATCGACATGCACAGGTACAGCACACCTGGAAGCGCCAGGACCGAGGTACTGATTTCGCCAGCCGCCATTGCCACAGCATAGACAAATCCGTATCCAGCCAGTGATTTATTCCGTTTTTATTGAACCACTTTTATTGGCAATAAAAACCGGTGGAAGGCAGCAAAACGCTGAAACTGGGTGAAGCCATTCAATACCTTGAGCTGGGAATCTGAAATGATTGCAGGTAAATAGAATGCATTTTCTTACACACACGACATGATTCCTATTGTTGATTTAAAGTGGATTTGCATGTCGTAATTTTTATCGCTGGCAGTCTGCCGGAAATTTTTGCACTCTTGTTTTTACCAACCGACGCCATTGTTGTTAGATTGATTGCTTCCATTTAAACGGTGAATTGAATTTATTGGAATACAATTAAAGGCAAATGATGCAGAAGCTGTAGACCAACCAGAAGTTTTATAGCATGAAAAACGATCTCATAAAATATTGGTGATTTTAGCCCCACAAAAAGTTTAAATCCGCTGTCGGCTTTAAGCTCGCCGGGCTGAACTCTCCTCATTAGAAATCCATTGGTAAACAACTTGTTCCAAGTCCCCATCAAGATGTCACTTAAATTTGAATCGCGGCTGGAATACTTTCGAAACCGAGGAATCTGGAGTAACTGTGAATAAAAAATTTTATTTGTCAACAGCAGCGAGAATGTTTGTATCAGACGGAAAATCTAATTTTTGCAACAAAATAACTGAAATGCAGACTTCAGGGAGGAAAAACAACATAAGAACTCTGAGTCCTGACACAAACAAGGGACTAAAGTGTAAACCACATACCCGAGTTCGCTAAAAGTGCTTAAAATTCCGCCCATGTTGCACTCGTAATTATGGACAAAGGTTTCTCTATCAATATCGCTGACATCAGCATTAACTTCACAAAATCCTCTTAACCACACACTTAAACAGCAGCAGAGGCCAAAAAAAGGGAAAAAAGAAGGACCGACACAGAGTCAAGGAGCAGACCATGATTCCACTTTTGAAGGCAAATAAGCGTAAATGAAAAAAAGGCAAACAGTCACATCCTTTTTTGCATTCCATTACCAATTTTTCACTTTAATTTCACTGCGGCAGGACTAATTTATAAGCAGGACTCGCTCTGCCTTTCCTCGAAGAGGAGGAATCCACTGGCGGTGGTGAATTGTGCTGGACTCGGAGCTGGAATGCTCACTGCTTCGCCCACCAGTTGGGATTGTTGCTGTTTGGGGCCCAACTAGTTCGACTTAATTAGAAAAAGGATCGCTTAGGATTGTAGAGACGTGCAGTGTACACTGTACAGTCGGAAGATAGATAAGTGCCGGGCTCTTTGCTTTATCTACTTTTCCCATTTCGCCCCTGAAATTTGATGACAGTGGATCCGCATTGCCTTTCCCGTTGGCTTTTCCTCTTCTACCGTCCTTTCCACGTTTTTTTCTGAGGCAACATTTGGAGTTTTTTCTTTCGTCTTTGTCGAGTGGAAATTTAATTTTTTTGTCCTTTTGTTAAACACAGCCCACCTTTCTGGTTCGTTTCATTTAAATTTCTGGGTCTAAATTTAATTGCAAATTTTTTAGCAAAAAAACTGATTATCTTTGGGTTCGGATATTTTTCTATTTGTAATCTACACGGTCTACGTAATTTGGAAGTGCCACTCAAAGTGTCCTAGGGGGTGCAGTCCCCCTTCCAGCAAGTGTGCTGGTTTCTCTTTCATCAGTTACAAAATGTGTGCAGTAAATGTTGTGTTCTTTTGACGGTGCCGTTAGAATTGCATTTGTTTATTACAAAAAAAAAATCATTCTAACAACAAAAACCTGAATATTTCAAATAATGAATAGATGTTTCATTTGCGATTGTTTACACTAGGTTTTTACACATACTTTTACGTCAAAAAATAGCATAGAAAAGTTGACTTCCTTGTTGTTTGTTTCGTAAAACAAAAAAACCGATTTCCTAGGTTACGGGAAAATACTGAAGACTGTTTACATCGGATACATATTTTTTAATGCTGTGATGATATCAAATACCACAATATCATTAACCTTAACCTGAAACTGTGTTGCTGGTTTTGATTGTGTTTTGTTTTATTGCAGGAAATGAGAGTGTTTATTATTCAGAATATCATAAAGGTTTTTATTCTTTACAATGTTAAAAAAATTTGCCTCTACAGCTGAATATTTTTACCTTTTAATATTACACTGTTTGTTTATTTTTTCATTCTTAAATTTGAACAACTGCCTTGGGGCAGATTTTTCGTATCCTCTTACCGATATAATTTTATCGGGTATCACGAAAAAAATATCAAATATAAAAAAATATTTGAAGAGCTGTTTCTAAGTATCTACCTTCGATCGTTGCGGTCTTCTAAGCTACTCCTGTATCAGTCTTAGAGTCCGGATCCCGCCTTGGCCCCAGAAGCGATGACTCCGAGCTTAAGGACACCCCCATCCTGGGCGCATACAAATTTAAACTTTGACGGGATATTCATTTTATATCTCTGCATTGTATGGAGAGTATCGAAATCCTGATAAAACGCTTCAGGCTGAACGGGGATAACTTGATGTAATCTGATTTCATCGATATAAGAAAAACATGAGAGGGTTTTTATTATTCGCTCGCTATCTTGATGGGACAGGACCCGTATTTATGCAAATGGTTCCGATACGTTGTTAACAAAGTGGAGTTTTTATCGAAATTTGTTAAGTATATAAAAGTGAGCATCCGATTTTGAGTAAAAACAAATATTTTCATAGGCTTTTCCCTTAAAAATTTGGCGCGTGTATTCAGAAAAATCCTCATTGAAATAAGAAGAAATGTCTATTATATATATTTGTTTATTTGTACATAAACTGTGAATACTCTCACATTCACTATTGTTTGAAATAATAAATTAGAACTGTTACTTTGTGTTGTTGAACTGCGTAAAGTGAAACGATACACATTTAATTACAAGGATATATGACTTGAGTAATTGAGTTATTTACTAGGAGTGATGGAATTAATTTAATAAATACACATAACACATGTGATGCAGTTAATGCGAGCAGTGCAGTGAATGCACCGACTTAATTTAGGTAATTTGCATACCCCCGTGGGGTTCTCGGGCGGGGTGTAATGCAAATGCTCCGAGGCGTGTAAGTTTGCAAATTCTCACTTGGGATATCGATTCGAGTTATGACAACTTGTTACTTAATGTTTGCGCCTAAGCAATTAAATCGGTTTAATTAATTTCTTGAAGGGATGTGCAAGGATCTCAGAGTTGGTGATGACATTCCGGTGCAAATGTCGAATAATGTTGCACAGCAACAAACAACGTGAGCATTGTTGTGGATGCGAAATAGGTTGTGCTTATGAATATTATTCATGTGCAACATTATCGCGTTCAGAACGCAAATACGGCATTTGGAGAAATCTTTGGCCCCAAACTGTTCTGTGATACAAAACAGTCTTATCGGAGGGTATGAGAAATTTCACCTTTTGTTTTTGAAACCCCAGTGAAGGTAAATCATATTATCATAAGGACGTGAGACAGTTAAAATTCTAAACACGTTTTTCATTTCATCTCTACAAAAGGGTATAAGCAGAACTCTTAGGGAGATAAGCAGGCAAGGGTGCAGAAATGGCATACCAAAGATCGCTCTCAAATTGGATTACAAAAAAAAAAAAAGAATCAAATGCCGTGGGTGGATTGCCTTGAATTTGAACGTGGCAAATAGTGAAATAATTATTAGAAAGTTTTCATTGGGCATTTGTTGTTGACAAGCTTCATACAAATTTTAATGGAGATCGTTAATTGCTAATACTTAAGCACCACCGTTCAATTTATTCTTGGAAATTCTGTTCTCTTTTGATCACACTAAGCCCCAAAGTCAGTGAAAGTTTAATTAAAGCGTTTGAATCTGCAGAGTGAACGAACGATTTCTCATTCGTTGTGTACTTACTGTGTTCTGGAATCCTTTCCCGATTCCCATGCTATAATGAATTATCAACAACATATAATTCTGACAATTATAAATAATTCTGCTGCAAGTGCTAAACTTTTGAATGCAGTAACGTAATTTTTCAGAAAAAAATGTTCAAACAGCAATGTATTATTTCTTAAATTCATGGACCATTTTTTCCCCAGTTTCATTTCCGCCGTTACAATTCGAAGTTATTCCGAGGCGAAGGCGAATAAAAGCCTTTAATGTATGGCTATCCTAGATGACCGTACGGAAAGGATAAAGTTCGTAAAATTTCCGGAAACTCCATTGACCATGAATACTAATTAATCCGGTTAAATAAATTTTCCATTAAATCAGACAGGGTACGTGTGTGCAGGCCCTGGAAGATATGAGAATAAATGAGAGCCCTGAGCTTGCACAAAATTTTAAGTTAAAGTGATTTCAGTCCTTTGTAGTTTTAAGTCACCCGAATGTACATTTGTTCCCCCACCCTGCGAATACGGTTTGATAATATATAGGTACTAAATATGTTTTGGGTACTAACCGAGTTGAAATTTTTGTTCAATGAATGCTTGTTGTGCACGTATCCCAGAGAAATGAGAGAAATATCGTAAGGAATAATTACTTTTAAACTTAACCACTCTAAAATGGAAGTTTGATAAACAAGTGCACAACAATTCAATTACTGTTTGAAAGTATCCGACATTTACCTAAAGTAATGGAAAAAATTTTCAACTAATAGACAGAATAACAACAATTGAAAAATCTAGTTAACACTAATTGAATTTAGGTCCATTTCCAGTCAATTGAGAAACTAAATTATTTCCTTTGAATGACGTAAACAACTTTCAAATAAAAAAAACTAATTAGAACACTTTATAAAATCCTTCAAGTGTTAGATTTAGTGCGATGCCACAACGTTTAAGTCGGACTTAAGCAGATGAATAATTCAATTTAATAACTCAATGCAATTTGCTCGAGTAATATAATTCGAATCTAGTGTTCATGGTCCTTTCAAGACCCGGCGATGGATAGAGCCCGATTGGTGGAGGATGGGAAACATCGAAAACCCATTCACTTTATGGGATGTGCAGGAATCCCGCACCGCCTCCATGCCAGCCAACGGAACTTTGCTGCTGAGCAAAACCAAAGATATCATTCAGGTTGAGATTTTGAATTGTATTGAAAGTCATGCAAGTAATGTAATTTCCGTCTTCCTCTTCGGTTTCCTATTTGGTTGTCAAAGCTTATAGAAAATCCGTTTCCCTCGTCTCGATTTCCTGCCTTTCCGCATCCTTGTTGAAAGCTAATCCACTACAGGACCTCGAGTCGACATGCTTGCGCCTTTGATATGGTACTTAGCACAGTTCACTTCGTTGTCGACTTGCCAACGCTAGTTGCTTCGTGGATACACCGAAAGGAGTTTGTCGTCCTGTAGTATGCTTTCATGCAGTGAGTTCGCTAATATCACTTTAGGATTAGAATTCATAATCTTCAGTGATTTCCTGAGTTCTTTCAGTGAGACATATACATTATACACTTTACAGTATTGGGAGAGTTACCAAACCATAGCATGAATCAGGAAATTACATTCAATTGAAAGGACAATCAAATAGATTACAAACACAATCAATTCATTCTTAATGCATATTTTACTCAATCCGGTAACACGAAAGAGTAAGGGGCACAGCATCCCTTGTACCGACTACCTACATTGGCATTCCGAATGTATCACCGCCAATCAAGGATCTCAACTAAATATTTATCGGGACTTGCACGAATCAGACAACAAAAACTGAGAGCTGCTGGGATGTAGGGGCAATTAATTTAAATCAAGGCCGTCGTTAAGCGAGACCTCACCTTTATACTGTCACCCCACTCCAAGAGCCTGTCTTCTCGGCACAGTGCCTTTGTTAACTATCACATCAAGTCCCCATACTTCTTGTTTTCTCGTGTAACATGTCTTAATTGAATAAAATCCCGAGAAGGAAAAATTGTAGAACTTCGCTCTCCACATAAATTTCAATTTCCTGCCTACATAATATGTCCATTAAACATAAATACATCAATTAATCCGAAAACAATTTAATGCCGCTCGCTCTGAAGACCCGTCCAGAAGGAGTAACAACACGTCCAGATAATAAAATTACTAACAAGAAGCCTCAGGCAAATACGTATTAAGAAGAACACATCGACAGGGAGGACTCAGCTCTACGTGCTCTCCAAACGTTAGTTGTCCTTTGAAAAAGCTGCTGACTCGGAATGTCTTCTAATAGACACCTTCCAGCACTTAGCTGGAGATGTGGGCCAGCCACACCGTTGGCATACCAGGAAGATTACAATGGACCAACCCGAGTAAATGCTCTCCACAAAAGTGGAATAAAATTAAGAAATAAACCACTGGTCAGCAATATATTTCACTCAGTTCGAGCGAAGACAAAAAAATAGTTAGAAGGTTGAAGTTGGTGCATGGGAGAATGGTGGGGATGAGAGCGAGGATGAGTGTTGAGCCTTGGGCGCTCAACAAGGATCTTGGTACATTAGAGCATTGGACAAAGGAGTACGTTGCGAGAAGTGACGAACAAAAAGTGCCCACTTGACGACGTTCCGTCCTCATCCACTTTAGTTAATGGGTGTACGTTTCTGGAAGGGCATGCTTTATATCCGGCAGTGAAGTGCCGTGTACTTGTCTTTGGCATAATTTCAGTGGTAACATTGTAGCGAAATGTGCTTCCTTCCCGGTACGTGGGAGTGGTAGACGCCGGCACATAAGGAACACAGAGGAACAATGCATTTTTCTATGCGATTTCAATTCAGTTCAGTTCCCTTTGAAGGAAAAGGAACTACTGCAGCCAAGAGCACATAAATACTTCAAGACGTTTGACAAATGCTACTCCAAAGGTATTCCTTGAATACTTCGCAGCTCGGCAAAGATCCGTAGCTGTCATTTAATATGATTTTTGTTTCGTAGTCCTTTCCGTTGAAATGAACGCCAGAGCTTTGTAGGCAGCCCCCATTGAAAGCAACCCTTCAATCTTCAAAGATGGTGAGCCTTCGTTGAAGATGTGCTCACTTTCGCAGAACCAGAATATTCCCAGAAGGATCGGTGTTCTGCGCAAAGCTTCTATTACTGGGTGAGTCTATGATATCTGCTTCTTAAGACGTACGAATAGAGAGACGAGATTCTTAAGAAGTCTACAAAATAAGATCTGCTACTTTTGATAAGTTTTTGGTACCTTCTAGGTACATAGCACATTGTCAGATGTTCATTTTATGTGCATTATTCTATAGTTGCTAAAACTTTCTCCTTGATAAATTTTTACTTTGCGGGTTCCCAAAAGCAAAGCTTGCGTTGAGCAGTCTCAACGAAAATGAACGTCTTCACATAAAAAGAAACCAGAGGTAATCTCTGCTTTTTGATCTCCGCTTTAAAACGCATTAATCAGAACAATATTCAATATAAACAAACATTGATTTGATTATAATATAAGGTACAATTTTTATTTATGGAAATACCATTTCAATTTAGACAATTTTCATCCCAATTCCAGAGAGTTTATATGATTTAATTTGTACTCGTATTACTATTTTAAAAATAAAGTTTGGTGAATTTTCAATTTGCTGGAATATTTTTTAATTTGTTATATCCTCTTCTGTTATCCTGTGTGGTTATATGAAGGGCATCAGATGAATTCGTTCATAAGTTTTTTTTTGTCTGTGTCGAGCTCGTGGCCATGTGAAAACTAATAGTTTTGGTGAAAAGTTTCATTTCTCTTTTTGCTGTTTGTGTTTACGCAAAGTTTTTGTATTCAATTTTTTGAATGAAAAACATACATAAAAATGAAAACGAAAAAAAACTGCCTTTTACAGCCATGATAATAGATAGATATATCCCGGCGTTTCCTTTTCCTTTAACGGATGAACAAAATGAAATCTAACTGGTTTTGTTCGCTTCCACGGAGGGGAGCGTTATTGCATAAAATTCCCACCTCCAAGAAAATTATTTACCATCATGAAAAGCGAAATTCTCTAGGACCACAAAATTGTTCGCCAGAAAACCGAAAACCACTTAATCCACGTTTGTTCATTTTGCACCAGTGCAGCGTCGCCGTGTTTTCCATGAATGTATCTGGACTCCTTGCCCCACGCTTGCCCCACGAATGTCCGGAGATACATTTTACAATGCTGACCTTTTATTGTTCTATATTAGAAATGCGAGGAGGAAGCTTGCAATTTTATTCGGAATTTTCAGAATGATATATGTTTGTTTGTGTGCAGGAGCAACACAAATCCTATTCTTCTGCTGCTTTCAGGCTCCAAGTGATTTTCATTTATTCTGGTTCCCGAAAACAATTTGATATGCATGACTACACCTCACTATGATTTATTGTCCTGGTCTGAAAAACCGGCACAACTTTTTTTCCAGGAGGAATCGAAACAGGATTGATAGTTACACCACCGATTCTATGCACGCAGGATAAAAAGTGATGTTGCAATTAATATTGCGGAGAGCAGCAAAAATTAAATTACTTTCTGCAAGCAATGAAGTTGAGCGGAAAAGCGGGATAACGACATCAGTTGATGGATATCTTCTTGACCTAAATTTTGATAACTGACACTCACGCTCACACATTCAGAGAAATGCCTACATAAATGTTTTAACAATTTTAAATATCCTCGTGCATGAAAAGCTCCCAAATCTCTTCCTCTACGGTGATAAGAAAGGATGCGATTGATGATGAATAATATAATACATTCCCGACCGCACACAGCCCTTTTCCAATTACCCCGCCTCACTTAAATCTATGGCTTTGCCTTGACGAGTATTTTGCAGAGGTATTTGATTGATTCGCCAAGACGTGTCTGAAGGATTTATAGGGATGTTTATCACTTTTAAACCTAAAACGTATTCAATCACTGGGTGGACCTGGACAAACAGCAAACTTGTGGCCCACTCCAGACAAGGCGAACATGTGGTTTGATATATATTGGGGAACTTGTCCGCTGTCCCGAAACATCTCATCGAACAACGCCTAACAGAGACTGTCACATTTGTTTCGATTCTCATCACAGAAGACGTGTGACAAATTCCGAAGGCCCGGGAAAGATTGACACATTATTACGGTTCCCGCTGGAGCCACATCGCAATCAGTCTCCGCCATGATTGTGATCGTTGGGACGTTTCCGTCGACAACAATAAGAACAAGGTGAAAGTTATCTAAAAGCAATAATTTTGAAATGCCATGAAGATTTACTGTTTACTAATCTATAAAACTTTTATCTATACTATTTGAATGGGAATGGATCGTGCGGAGAGCGATCAAAGCTTTTGTAAAATCCCTGGAAGGATACAATTTCATAAACGCTTAAATTGAAATTCTTAACTTTCTTGCATTTCCAACTCCTGTCTCGGTAATTTACTCCGCTCCATACGAGTATATATCAAAACAGGTATTGTAGAAGAAGCAAGGACAATTTCTGAGTTCTAAAATTCATGGGAAAAGTTTTGTGAGATTAAATTAACTTGAGTGAATTGTGTTATAAGAGCCTTTTATATTTTCATGTCGTCTTTGAAGTAAAAACTCGTCAACATGAATTACGTATTACAGTCATTACATTCAACACCACGATTTCTGGTTGAGTTACGACACAAGTTAAACAGGATAATTATTACAAGGGTGATCCGCAATCGCCGGAGAATGTCCACATGGTCGTAAAGTGAAATAATCGATGTTGCTAGATTATGAGCAATAAAATTGCGAAATAACTTTTACACTTGGTACTTTTGGGCACTGGAAGTTAAAACCCTTTTCCCGATAACACCAGTGCATTATGCCTTTATTTCAATTTCTTCTACAGCTCCTTATCAAGCAACAATAAAGCACAAGGAAAACTTGTGACTGCTCATACACAGTGGAAAAGTTCACTAGAGCAAAGTTGGCAAGTTCATGTTTCTGGAAAAAGGATGCTTGTCGTGTCGGTCTCACGAAGCGCCCAGATACCGATAAAAAACTGCAATAAACACAGAAAAAGCTAAGAAAACACTTGAGGAGCGTAAACTACCAGCCGCGGAACAACAAAAGGAAAGTTTTTGAACGACTCAAGTTTGTTCTACGTAAGTTCTTCTGGCGCAGGATAACATCGCCGAGCGGTAAATGGGTTGACTGGCGAGATCCTTCAGACGGCGGGCAAACAGAGAATGGGCCCCATTGGAAATGCAAACAGACACCAACCAACAGAGCAAGCTGTTTCCCCCGCCTCCCTCTTGTCAACATTAATCAACTCAACTGCGATTCGTAGACAAAAAGCGATTCTAATGAGATCAAAGCATCCAGCATCTGGGAATTTTCAGAACTGAAATCGTCTGGCTTTAGCCTCGCGGGTTCCCGATGAGTCTTTCTTGATCGTCGCAATTAATAAAGTAAATTTAATTTTGGTTTCACCCAACCTGGCTCTGTTGAATTAAAAGGTCAAATGCGAGTGTAATTGGTGCTTTTTGCGAACGCGATAAACATATTTAAAAAAAAAACAAGTGCAAACACTCAAACTAATTCGACTGAATTGCGAATGCTCGAGTCCTCTTTGTCGGCGAAGCAAACACTACTCATGTTTAACAAATGAATCAAAAATTGCACACCCCCGAAAGGAAAGCCGTGAATTGCAGGGACAGCTGGGATAATGGGTCCCATAAATCTAAATAAATCTTCAAAGTCTTCAGGACGGCTCCCGGAAAGAAGTCTAAGAGCTGAACAAATTTATATCTAGGATTTAATCTGCGAAGTGGGGCTGCATCTAATTCTCCTCTGCAGTTGAGCCAAAACCAACTGCCGGGCACTAAGACGCTGTGCATTCATCTAGGAAGATGGTAATTAAGTCCTGTCATAAATCCTGAGACAGCCAGAGCACGCCATGTAAATGCAATAATGAAACGAACGGAACGCTCTAATTAATTGGTCCTACGTACAAATATTTAATTAGCGGAGGAATCGAATGGAGCAAGGGATTTGGAGGATGCAGCGGTGTCTCTAAATTCAAGCGTCATTTAATTCCAATTGCTTCTGGACAATTATAATAAAGTCCCTTTCAATAATTTCCCAGTTTAGTTCAATTAAAAACGGGACTTTCCGCTTAGCAGAAGCACGATATTTTCCCTTCTCTGTTGCTACTCGAATTAAGCTCGTCGCAGCTGTTTTTAAAGTCAGTTTGTTTCGTGGATGTTAAATTCACAAAAAATTAACCAGTTCTGTTCGCTTCGCTGCCTCCGCTCCTGGTCAATGTAAACCCCAACGTATATGAAAGGATTCCCTGAAAGTTTTTACTTCTTTGAGGGCTTCGAGAGGATTCTAGGGATCAAAAGTTACCTTTAAAACACTTAAGTTTAATAGGATCCTCATTTACATGCACAATTCACAGTCGTTTGTTTTTGGGGTCTGGTGTGTACCTGTCGGGCGCACAGGAAATAATAAAATGGGGAAAAATCTGGGCAGGGACAATTCCCACAAACACCTTTTGCAATAAATCACCAAAACTCTCAAGGCTTTCGGCTTGACTATCTCTGCGAAAGTTTCTAGTGGCGAACATAATTTCATCCCTCTTAAAAGTTATTTTGGGGAGAAATTGAGAAGGCCAAGAATATTGCTCTTGTTGGCTCAAGTGGGTCATCGGTTCAGGACGAAATTCAATACTAACAAATTATGTAATGAACAAAATTTTATTCAGCTTTCTGTAATCCTTTGATATAATTAGAAATCTATTTTAGCTCTGCCTCTGGAATTTGAGGCGATGGAAAACGTCCTTCGATTAAGGCGAGATCATTTTTTCCTTGAAAATGCGGTAATTCTTTCATAAAGAAGTTAAAATTTCTGTGCTATTTTATTAAGAGTAATCACAATTTGGCAGAAGTCGATATTGATGTTTTATTCGCTAAAAATTGAAACGCAAATTAAGGACATTTTCACTAAATACAGAGAATCAGTTTCTTAAGGAATGTTATGGTTCTTTGAGTTAATTCTCTAAAAATAGAAATTTGGTTAAATTAGCGTTTAATCTGAAAAGTGCATGAGTTAACTTTGAGCACGCGTGTGCAACAAGTATTTCAAGTTACGTTTCCAGGAGTAGTGCTGGAGAGAAACGGATCTAGTAAGGAACTTATTACCTGCAACTACTAATTAAGACAGCAAGGGAAATTTTTAAGAAACACACGAACTTAGTCTTGAATTATTCAGCAACTAATTAAAGTTCAGTGATGAGAAATAAATGCTTCTCAGCTCCGTAACATTGTAAACGAGGACTAAAGTCTCCACTTGTGTATAGTAGAGGTCCAGCAAGTTCAAAAATGAAGTTGCTTTTTACTCTCCACGAAAATAAGAAAGTTCACTTTTTGTTATTTCGTTAGTTTCACTCCTTCCGAAGTGAATTTAATATTCCATTAGCGAATAGCGGAGCGGCGCGGCGTTGCCACCAGAAGGGGTTCCTTATTAAACACCCGAACAGGAGAGAACTTTTGCAGGTTCGTTCGTATTCAAATACACTGCTTTGCAAATGGGAATGTTTCGGAGACTGGAGAAGTGCATCGAAACTCGCTTTCGGTGAAGTAACTATGCCCACGTTTAAGAAAGAATTCTAAGTGAACTCACCCGGAACAAAACGCTGAGTGGTGCATTTTACGAGGAACTTCTTTAGAGCTTCGTGGAGGAAGAAGTATTCTGAGCTAAGTTGAAAACAATTGGACAACGAAAAACTAAGAAAACTTTTAATTGGCCTACAGAGAATCGTAAAATTGGTCGGATAAAATTTTGACGCAAAATGATAATGACGAACGACGTCAGCTTTCTGCCCTTTCTGGAACGCCACCAACGATTTGAAAAAGTTGTAACTATGAAATTATTACTAGAAGTTTGTCTTTGGCAGTATTTTCTTTTAAATCAGCTCATAATTCTCATGTAATACAGTAACTCTTAATTTAAAACAATCGATTGGGATACTTCCAGAAGTAATAGTTAGTATTTGAAACCGCGATCGACCCACAATTCATGTTGAGCCTTCGTGTGAATTTGCGCTAATTAATTTTTCAAAATTAGATACTCAAACTCATTAAAATTTTTAATGAATACCAAAATTTACGTATTTATGGTTTTTGGACATTTGATTACACTGCCCCACCAAATAATTGTTTTACTTTTTTTTTTCAAGTATTCACGATTCCGTCGTGGATATCCAAAATGGGAAATTCGATCATGCGGAAAGATACCTTAGGTAAGGAAAAATTAGAAATGCAAACAACTCGCGTCGAATAACGTCAAAAGAATTCTTCCCCGAAATTTCAAAATGTCCGCTTGATTGAGTGCCTTGAAGGCTTTTCTATTCCGGGACCGAGGGGTGCCATTGCAGGGGCATGTTTGGTACGCACTTTTAATTTCCTGCAGGGAAACACTCCTCGTGAAAATTGGAGTTAATGCGTGGCTCAATTAATGAATGGAGTCATGGAAAACCGTCAAAGGACAAACAATTGCAGAGAATCCATTACACTGGGTGATGAGGTGTAAACCGTCGAGTTTTTCTGGCTTCCGCAGCGCTCGTGTGGTACGAGAGAAAATGGCGTTGGAGCGCTTTAATTATAGTAGATATTGGTGCTCTATGGATTTTGTGTGTGTAATGCCGGATTATGGGCAACAACAATTTCCCGAAACCGGTTCCAGTTCACATCCCTAAACAATGGCAGTCCAACATCAGCGAATTCCTCTACATAAAAATTTCATCTTCATATTAAAATCCATCTGTAAATCTCTTTATCCTGGTAGACATTTTGATGACATCATTTTTCCGTAATTTTTTCCAGCGATTTTTCACTCTGATAAACTTTATCACTTCGGCGTTTTCGAATTCAAATTGCTTTCGGCTAGAATGTAGGGTTTCGAGGGGGTTGAGGGCTCGAGGAAATTGTTTTGAAGGAAAGCCTCAAAATTCACGCACGGTTTATCGCAAAAGATGCTCGCCGCGCCGCCAGCCATTTCAGATGCTGAGTTAGCCCATTTAAGATTTACAACTTAAATAGATTACGCCGAAATAAACCTATCGAATGGTTTATTCGGGTTGCAATATTTTCAGTTTAGCATCAAGTAATCCCCATACAATATGGGGATGATTTAAGCTTAGAAAGTTTTTCAATTTTTCACATTTCGCGAGTGTTCGACTGCTCGCGTTGATTCGTTCACGGGCCTCGCCTCCACCCACCTGCATAGTACGTCCTTTTGGACCTGCGGTATATGCAAGATGTTCTGGGTTACTCTGGCAAGGATCGCGGTTTGAATATATCGATTTTCCAGGTCCGATTATGGCTCCGGAAGAAAGTAATGGACAATGGGTACATTCGAAATAGCCAGTGGGGGATAATCCGTAGGAATGTTTGGTTAAAAACTGCAAACCAGCCTTTGCAATCTAGAAGACTCGTTGGGGAAGGCGCGCCGGTATCAGTGTTGTTTACAAATTTAGATATGTACTGACAGAGTCCTACGGAAATCATCCGAGGCAAAAATTTCCCTTCCCTGGGTGCCCCTCGCTAATTAACGTGGGAGGCGATGCCTTCCCTATGGACCTTTTTAAGTCGTTTACTTGCCCTTTTGTTGGAGAAAGCCTCGACTTCTTTGCAACGGGTTTTCCAATTCATTTCACTTGGTCTCTAGTCCCCTTTTGCTGTTAGTTTTAATGAAGTCCTTTGGGGATATAATTGCCAAATTTTTCCTTATTATTATTGTTAGTAATAGAGCAATTAATCAATTCACTTCCTTAATGGCGACAATAAATTTTATCGCTTTTCGCCGCAATCCCCAATAATTCCGATACTCGAACTGATTGTGTGCGTCTGGCTGTGGAACGAGGCTCGTTTCTGCGCGGAAGAGATGTAGAGGTATTACAAAATTAGCCATTTTGATCCGGAAATTGTTTCGTTGATTTAGAGATGGGAAATTTTGCTGCGAGCGTAATTAATAAGTTCCTGTCGTCCAAGGAATTTAATTCACTTTAATGATTCCGATTTAAGATTGTCATATGCTCAATGCCTTGTGATCGATAAGGGTTGTCTGTTTGATTGGGGGCGGCAGTGCTTTGCGTGCGGCTTTGTTAGTTGATGATATTTCGGAGAATTGGCTTCAATCGATGATACGATAATTTTCTATTTAAGGGTAATAATGTATATAATCAAAAGAATATCGAATTGACTCTCTCGGAATGATTCAAAGGAGGAGCACAAAATGAACAGAACTAAATCAGTTCAGACGTAAATTACTCATTCATGGTTCAAAGGGTTCGTAATTTGAGCGGTTACGACATTAATAAGCAGCCTAACTTTAGCACTGTATACTTCTGTAAACTGAGATGGCAAATAATATGTAAGGATTTCATTTCATCTATAAATTTAAACCTTATTCATTGCTTGCAGTTCAATAAACTGCAATATGAAATAAGACAATGCGATTGTTGCAAAGGGGATGCAAAGAGCTTGATTGCAAACATCTGCCCAAAGCGACTGTTCTCTAAACGCCAACGTCTCAAATATCACGTCGCAAGCCAATGCATCGGATCTAATTCCGCCCCAGAAATGAGCAAAATGCTGTTCTATTTTTGAGGACCCGAGAAAAGGGTTACATTGTGGGGGATGAGTAACAACCAAATCACATGTAATCCCGACATAGTTTCTTTACCCATAATAGCTTTGTTTGCATGAATTTGCCAATTTTGAAATCAGGAAATGTAAAACATTGAACACAAAGTGTAAGAGCAAAGTGTATTCAAAGTAAATTATGACGTTATTGCTCCGTCTGGATGCGAAAACAATTGACGAGGTCCGCGGATTGCGAGAATTCTATGATCTCGATCTGTAGTACCCCGATAGTTCAGTTTAAATTATTTTTGCAAGTTACAATGTTTATTCTTGTATTGAAAAAAAATCGCATTAAAAATAACAAAACAATGTAAGATCGAAAGTTGAATGCACAAAATATAATAACTTCATTAATCCTCAACATGTTCCCCTACATTTCAGCAAACGCACACAAGAACAACACTTTCATAGAAAAAAAAACCCCTGTGAAAAATTCCGAGTTTTTTCAAAAGTCGTTTCTGTGTAAATAGGAGCAACATCATATTTCATAATTTCGCGCAAATAATTTGCAGAGCCTTCGTAAAAGCGGAATTGCGTTCTTTGTAAAATTGAGCTTTTCTTGGCGAGAATTTCTCTTTGTTTCTTTGATAAATTATAAAAGAAGTTTAAAGAAATCCTCCCTTTTTCAAAATCATCTCATCGTACCAGCAATTTAATATTGTATAACGTTGCCGTACAGAAACAGGAACCCGGAGATGGGATTCACCCGACGACACTGTGGTAAATGTGCTTCTGAGAAATTATATCGTTCTTTTGTCATTTGTTACTGAAAATTCAAACAACCTTGCACTAACGAGACTTACTTAATCCTTTTGTGTTCATAACATGAAATAAGGTAAATATCTTTTACCATTCCCTAGTACAGAATAATCCTGTTAGCGGGGCGCGTGTATTGGTATTCGAGAGCGTTGGTCCTGTGTGCAAACAAGGGAACAAAAAAAGCTCCAGTATTGAGGACAGCCGGAAGTCAGACTAAAAGAGCAAAGGGATATTGACAATGTGTAAAACGTTGAGTTGGGACAACAGCCTTTCCGACCACACAATGGGTCCTTGCTTTTTGGGGTTACTGCGATGACATTGTTGGCACATGGAATTAGTCCTTGACAAAAGGGTAGAGATTCTGTAGGAAGTCACGATGGCTAAGCGATTGTACTTTCTAAAATCCAGCCAAAATCATTTTTGCTTTCTATTTACAAATAATGCTGATAAATTAGTAGTGAATATTTGAAATGTTTTTATTCACCTGAATTCAATTATTTAATTGAAATTCCTTATTTTGAAAACTAGGTACGTATATTTATTATACATAGCAAAAAAAAAAATTTTATGTGTAATTGTGTGAAAAAACAACAAATTCTTCACACCCTAACTTGTTTCAAAGGAAAAAATGTGATACATGTTGTATGCTGCGATGCTCACCAAAACAAAGCGGTTCGATCCCACCCCCTTTGCGGCTTTGCTCCAAGAAGAGGAGCAAACACCATAGCCATTTGTTTGAGTTACTTTATCCAGCTCAACTGCAAACTTCCATCGGCGTAATCACGATACAACCCGCATGTGGGAAAGAAGATCAATGGAAAAAGTTTTACTTGATTCAGTTAGCAAAAAGGAACCATTTGTGGTCCCCGCATAGAGTTCTACAACCTCCCCATAAATAACTTCACCTGTCATCAGATTTTAACAAGTTTTCGTTGCTAAATCTACCCCCACTCAATAACTATTCGTTCAGTTACTGGTGCGTGGCTGGCCCCCCGATAATTCCCCATCCACGTAAATATAGTATCGAACCCTATTTTTTGTTTTCGAAAACTAAACTGAGTACCAATAAGATACGAACTAAGAAAATCTCCAGAATTATCCCAAGTCCATATTTTCCAATTGCTCTGTCTTCGCAGCAAGGACTTCCAATTCTAAAGAATTTGTTTCTCGTACACCAATGAATAAAATTAGACACAAATTTATGTTAAGGGGTTCAATCCACAGCGTTAGCGGGGAGATAAATTAAGTGGGCCGGACCCAGCCGCAATAGGCCCAAGGAGGTGCCGGAGAAAACAAATTCTATCGATTGATTTATTGTAACGAATGAATGTGATCTCGATCGAGAAAGGGTTTCATCCTATCCGGTCCGTGGTTCAATGGATTTAGGCACAGCAATATTTCACCCGAGTTTCAAATTGTTTTTGTCTCGTTCAGAAATCAAAATACGGTTTCCGATGGCCTTTGATGTTTGAAATATTTTAATTATTTTATCGCAATTTATGTTTCGTCCTAAATTGATTTTCATTGCAAGTATTGATTATGGTTCAAGTGCTTCCCAGCAAGGAAGGACACTACAAAAATCTAATGGTGTGAGGGTTGAATTAAGAAGTAAGGCGCTGATTCCGTAGCACGGGTGGATCTGGATACCCCTGCACTTCAAGTAAGTTTGCAATTCTATTTCTTCGCATTCCTATTTCGTAATCGCATGCCAAATATTGAGCAGAGGCAGACAGGTGAAATGGATAATAGGTGGGTTTTGACAGGACCACTCATCCAGGTTTCTAAAATAAGCCGAGCCGTCAGACGCACGTCAGCGAGCATAAAAACAGCTTTATTAAGAGCTCGGAATCCTTTCACTGACTCGAAGGAGCCGTGTCTAACAAGACAGCTTGATTCGTGTTCGTTTGACGGACACGGAGTATTCGCGAGTACTACATCAGGCGCGATTAGAACATGAGAATGCCGTCGTGCCAATCCCCGGCGGCGGTAGTAATCCAATTCAATTCACATACGATCACGAATTGCCTAGGCCGAGTGGGGGAGGACGGAGAGTCCTTGCGCAAATAGCATGTTTGCTTCAGCACGGCAACTACTAGAAAGGTGTCTTCCAGTTCCCAAACGGCGATAGTTGCCAGTCCGAGTTCGTGTATGCGGCCAACTCCATTTTAATTGCAAATCTTGCCCCATTCTTGTTGGGGCCACTGTTGCTTCGAGCTGCCCGGGTGCTGGCATTTCGGGGCTCCGCGGCCGAGAACTGCTCTGCTGGGCGATGACCCCGACACCTGGTGAAGTCGTTGCAACTTTAACTGGGCGCCTTATAGGGAAGCAAATTGAGGCAGATAACTGCGAGAAGACATGTGAGTCTAAACAAGAGCCGTTCTGAAATGGGGCATTTATGAATTATGACGGCAATATAAGACAGAGGAGCCTTAAGGTCTAGGAGCACGGAGCATTTCGCCTGCAAATAGCCTTTTAACGCAATCCATTACCCTAGTTGATAAGTATGCACCATAATGCACTTGACTTGCACTCTCCCCAGTGGGGCTCCTTTGAAACCACCTCTATAAAGGATTGAGAACGCTGCACCGCACACTTGAGCATACATCACCCAAGGATGCCCCAGCACTAAGGTACCCAACTTTTAACATAAATTTGTGCATAATGAATAAATTATGCGGACGGAGTACACCACTACTCGGCAGAGATGTTGCTTAGCAAAGGATGTTTTTATAGCGCAACTTCTGAAGTTTGCGATATGTTCAGGCATGAGGATGCAGATGTAGCGCATATCCTCACATTAAGGAAGTTTCGTTGACGTAGGAAGCCTTGAAGAAGTTAATTACATCGCTCCAGCCCCTGAAACAGGGAACAGCAAGGCTTGGCCGGAATCGCACTAACTGTCTGCGAAGGTCCTTTGCCGACTGAGGCGACCGAAAAACAAACAAATATTTAGACCAGGAGATTCTCAATGGTTCATTAATAATATACATAATTACATACACAGATTGTGGTAGATGTAGAAGTGCACATATCGTTTCAGTAACAACTATTCAATTTCTTCCGGACTTTGCAGAAGCCTTCCTCTAATGCAAAATGGCGGAAAGGTTTTCGTTACCTTTATTTATTCCTGCTTTTATTTCTGTTTACAGTGAAACAAACAAACGGATTGTTGCCGAAAAGGATGAATTGTATTTTTTATTTTCTAGTTTCAAATAGGTGCTGAGTAAATTTCATCATATCATTGATTTTCTTTTATATCAGGACGTATTATATTTGCCAATCAATCAAAAAAAAATCATGCAAGTATCAAAACGTTGTACTGTCGTGAGAAATCGCTGAATCTGGGAAGTACGAAAAGAAAATCTAGTGGACCTGCTTGTCCTTTTGCTGCCGGCTGCGTTCAGGAAAACCTCGTTAAAATGTAAAACTACCTCCAACATTTATTATTGTATGTAATGTCCGGCTCCTCTCTGTGCAATATGCCAACACTGCAGATTGCACTTATATTTGTGAAAAATTATATTTGGGCATTACTCATGTGGCTGACAGTGCTATCAGAATTACAGGCAGTGAAAATGACACACACCCGCTGGGAATAAGGGATAATAAACTGGGGTCAATAAAATTGACTCATGTACTCATGTGACATATCATTATTTAGTGGCCATTGTGAAGCGTTATTTGCCTTGGGGAAGTGTGACAGGATTAAATGCAAATAAAAAGGATTTTAAAATATTTTCAGAGCATTTTAATTATGACCTCTCCCCGGAATTTAAATAATGTCCTGCTTTGTTGACAATAATGAAGTCTGACACTGGTCCAGGACTTGGTTGAAATACGAAACTGCACGTGGCTTGATGCAGACAAAATGTTGTATTACTATCAATGTACATTGTACAATGCTTTTATCCATCAGAATTTTCATTGAAGTTAACGATATTGTGCTACATATTGGAACATAAGAGCATTTGATGGAAAAGGATCAAATTTATCATTATTATATATGGTTTATGTTTTGTGGTTGTTTTTAAGTTCAAATATAATCAATGAAATTGAAATATAACTCATCTAACGTTGGTCGGTTTCATTGTGTCAATTTGTATTTTCAATTCAAAATCCTTTTCACGTGGACAAAATTTTCCATTAAAGCAATGAAAACTAGTTTTACAAGGAAGACATAAAAATGGAGTCCCATTCCCCAGATTGAACAGATCCGCACATCTCACATACACAATAGAAACGAGAGGAAACTACTTTGGAATCGTATTAAATCGGCTTCAAATCATATCGCACACCAAATCAAATTTAGTTGCTCAAAGAAAATTGTTTCCACTTGCAACTGATGAAAAATTGAAGCCCTTTAAAAGTCATCTTCTCGAATAAACGAAATTGAATTTTCCAATAAATCAATTCATAATGGAATTCCCAAGTGCACAACAATTTTCAATTTACAATCGTTTCATTGCAAGCTGGTTATGACATAGAAATGAGGACTCAATGGGTGGGAGGAGTGGGTTTTGAGTCGCGGCTCCTAAAAGTATAATTTTTACATCCGGTCAAGGTATGCTTCTTTGGCTGCCGAGAATTGTATTCAGGTGCATTTTATACTGCAATTTGCTGCCAGAAGTGCCTGGGGGTGGCTCGAATTCTCCCATTCGAGATTGAAAATCTGTAGAAGATAACTATAAGAACATAACTTACCCCTGGCTTCACACTGCAGATTTCACATGATGTTCTGGAGCATTACATATGTATATGTATTATGTATAATATTACCATACATGTCAACAATTTTCGAAGTCATGGTATTTCGGATCTACTGCAAGAACTATTCGCGAGATCAGTTCCCAGAAATTTTCTGCTCACATTGATTATTGAGTGTGCCAAAATGAAAGTAAATTGCAATTGGACAGCAATTTTCAATGGAACAGTCAATACCAATAAATATGATTTAATAACGACAAAAATTCTAATAGTCTTATGAGTATATGTATATGTAATTCAAAATTTTTTTCATGGCATTTGGGTTTTGTTAAATGCGTGACTCCGCAAATAATTTATATTAAACTTAATCCTCTTTGGCGATATGAATTTGTTGAAGCGGATGATGAGAAGCAAACTTTCAAAAACCTCGGGAACCGAAATTTGTAAACCTTCAATAATGGAACTAAACTGTGTGCTAGAGTTCAATGCATAATTGAACAATTGCAGCATCCTCCCTCTACTTCCGCAGGCACCACATCTAGGTGTGGATTACAAATGCTCCAAACTCGTTTGTTCTCTTGTTTACACTTATGACAACACTGTTCAGCGAAACAGGCATTGATGAATCTGAATTTGGCTCTGCCATGACCTTGCATCGAGTGCTGCAACCTTTGTGCATTTTGACGAAGTGGTCATTGTGTGTCATGTGACAAGTGCTGTAGACTTTGCGAAATATAAGTTCCACTCTACGGCTCCTTTTGTTTCGTCCACATTTTTAACTGCTGGAGCTTTGCTCTTCATTTTGAACTGAGGGGAGTTTGAAAATTCTAACGCTACTTGCACTTGAGGCCGAGGGTATGACACAGTAGAACAACCGGGAGCATATTTAACTGTCATCTTGCACTAAATACCATAAGTATTAAAGGACCAAGTGTCTACTCTCCGTTCTATTCATCGGGAGTAATGCGAGTAATCTTTTCTGGCCTGGAATGAACACTTCCCGCCATTCTATCAGCTCACACGTCTTGACTCCCTATACAGACCCTGGACAACCCTTGTCCCTTAGCAGCTGAAGATATCATTAAAGCACTATCAGGAAGTGAGCACATTCGGGCGTAAGAAGTTTTTCAAGCAACCTACAGTAAGTTCTAGTATGGAGCTGGGCTTTGCTCCGGACAAACCCGCGAGGATACACTCCCGCCCAGTTGGAAATAAATCCCAACCCACTCCACTAGTTCCGACAAATCGGTGGCTCATGAACATGGACGCTGTGCAAACATTTGAGCGGAACTCAGCGGTACACTGGAAGCGCATTTTAAATATCCAGTCTCCACATTAGAGGCGGAAGTGAAGTGGTGCTCGTATTTACTTAAAATACCTGACCTCTGACCAGTTTGGTACGTGAGAGGCACGCTATCAACAATTGATTGCGGCTATTCAAACGGATCCTTTCAGGAGTAAATAAAATGCACAAGTGGTCGTTCGCTTATACTCAGCAACTTAGCAACGAAAATATTTCATAAATATTGTAAGCGGAAAATGGCATTTTCAAACTCCGGCAATTTACGGCTGAAAACGTTTTTCATCGAAAGGACACCACAAAACGGAGAGCACTTTGAGGCAAGTCCATGGTATATTGGCAAGGACATGAATATTATGTGGGATTACAGATTGAAGTGGGCAAATACCTTGTCGTTGAAAGAGCACTTTAGCTTCTCTTATCTACCTACGTTTAAAAAAAAAAATCCTTAATCACCGAAATAAAATTCTAAAATGGAGGCATTGCGTAAAGTCGGATGTGGGATGCATTTGTAACCCCAAAACTTTTACACGGTTATACTTAACAGGATGCAATAGACAGCGTCGAAATTCTTATGAACAGGCAATTAGATTATCGCAATTTGTAAACACCATCACAAAGATAATTGCTTTGCATAAATTTGGAGCTAAGACAAACAGTTTCTACAGGCAAACAACAAATAAACAAGAGAGCAATTCCATGGGGATTCTGAATTGCTTCCGAAATAGTGTGCCCGGAGCGGGAGTAGATGCTTTACAAGCATCCCGCGAGACATTGGTAACATGGTTTTATTACGCTTATCTATTCATCAAGATCCTAATCCTTTGCTAACACCTCGAACGACTCCGCGTTTGGTTGGGAGCATCGCGGAGCAGCTGCAGCCGCAGGAACGGCAGCAGGGCGTCGCCGCCGCGGGTCCCAAATTCGATTACGTTGTCAACCGTTCCGGCTCCCACGTTCCCCATATAAAGAAGCGACGATTGTTCACATCTTGATCGGCGAGGGGAGGCATTCCGCCAACCCATCACGTTAGAATTAACCGAAGGAATTTGCATTTAAAAGCAATGCACCATGCACCAGCATCAGACAAAGGGTATCGATGTGACACCAGAACACGGAGCGCAGCTCGCCCAGAAAGGCAGCTCCGAGGAGAAATGTTGCTGCAACTCCAATTTGGACAAATTGCATTTGAAATTGCAGTTTTGCTTAAGCAGCCAGATGTACATTTTCTTTGTGCATTCGGCCAAAAGCGTTGCCTTCCATTCTCGGGTCTTGTACTTTTCTGCACATTTCATTTATTTTTTCTTCGGTTCACAGTTTATTCCTTGAGATTCGCCCGCCCGCCGCGCAGCCTCAACCCGTCCGTCGTTGCTCTAATTCCGCTATTTAAGCGCGTTCTCCGGATGACATCGGACTCTGTGACACGAATTTTAATGAATTTTTGATTTATTTGGTTTTTTACTCCTTCCAGCAGCTCATGATACCCTCTCTGGCTTTATTTACCATCAGAAGGGCTTTAATGGAAGTCTGTAAATTTACAAGAGACTCGTGATTTGAATTGCGATTGCCTCTGGAAAAATTTGTATTATTAAGTTTCCTGGATATCTACCTGCTATTGAGATTTATCCTTCTTATCCTGCCCGGAAGACAGGTTTACGCAAAAAATTTTATTTTCATGTAGCATTTTATCAATTCCATGACATCTTCTCCCATAATTTTCTTTATCCAGTTTGCACTACAAAATTATATCCAAACAGTTTTAATAATTCACAGAATTTTGAATACATCGAATAGTGAAAAAATAACTGAAAATCATCAACTCTGTTTGATGCTTGCAAAAATCAATTTCTATTTTAAACACTTTACTTAAACATAAAAAAAACTTTAAAATTGTTAATTAAATAGTATCAGTAAACTGCGAAATGTTTTTGTTTTAATTTAGAGATAAAAAATAATACATTACAATTATCTCGTGTCGATTTTATAGAAAACTTTTTGTCACAAATCGGGAATTATATCAAGGAAAATACTTTTAGTACCTACTAAAATTTACTTTTTCTTTAAATTTCTTAATTTTTTAAATAATCCATGTACGACGGTGAAGGTTAATGTGGAATTAGTCCATGAAATTAATAAGCAAAACATTCGTTCACATCAACAGCGCCATTAGTCAAACTAGTCGGACCAAACCGAAGGTTATTCTTACCTTAAATATAATTGATGTGCATAAAAACTGCAAAATATTTTCACCTTTCGATCTCCAGCAACGTGCAATGAAATATTTTTCGCAATAAAATTGCATCCCGGGGTGAAATGTTGAAGGCTATCGTGCAAAGAACTTCCCACTTTGAATAGTGGAGTGCCGTCATAAATTGCACTCAAGGATTAGAGCGGAAAATTTATTGCTAGCCAGGATACATGGAAGACCGTGTTTCACTAGGCAGCTTAATCGATTCTATTGCATCAGAAGTTGATGCGACCCTCAACAGAAGGGTCGTTTATATCTGCAAATCGATGGGAAGACCAGGCAACTTCATATGTGGAAGGATATCATGCCCTAATCAGGACATAAATTCTGATTTGGCACGTGTTCCTCACGACATACATTTATTGATCAAACGAATTTTCTGATTAATTTCGTGATTGAAATCTCAATGGTGGACATCACTTGCTGCTGCCCCCATCTGATCCCCTATCTCCAGAAATTATGGATGGCAATAAAATTGGAGCAAATTGCTTTGTCCACTCCACATTATTAGCGGTTGTGTTAAAAGACAATATGCCAAGGGATTGGCCCAAACAATAAAAACGGGGTTACAGGGGCATCCTGGACATGCATATTTAAACAGCGATTTAAAGAATAGAAAACTTTTGAACATACTTAAACTGAATGTTAAAAACACATGTTAGAGTTTATTGTGTCAGTCTCGAAATGTGCTGTGAATGTTTTTTATGGTGTTGTTTTAAAAGGAAGAGTCTAATTTTTAACGCCACTTTCGTTTGTAAATTAAATTTTTTTTTCCAAAGTAGGTGCTCAGTTCACGTATTTAAAACACCTTCCACACAAAAACAACAAACCCATCATAATACTGTATTCAAATGTAATGGAGCTCTAATTCTACAAAACCAAATCAATATTATCACAGCAGGATCTAAAATCTAAATGCCGGCTGAGACCTCTCAAAATCATCTCCATTTTGACACTTGGCAATGGAACAAAAACAAACGTCATCGAAATCCACTTCTCCAGACAGAATTTGTTAACCCATTAATCTTGAGCGCGGTGATTTAGGCGCGCGGATCATTCATAATTTTATCCATGTTTTTCTAATTATACCGCCCGACAAATTGGTGCGCCCCGAGTGCTTTGAAGATGTGGGGCAAAAAGGGGTAACAAAGCGCTAACTACTCGTCCTGATGGTGCGGATGACTCGTTTTAATCACGGCAATGTTGAAAAGAAGAAAAAATGGCTCTCGCAAGTGAGGACATAAAACAGTGGCACATGTGCCACTGTGAGATCCTCCAAATCTGGACCAGATCATCGGCAGCGAAAGTGAGGGCATCGACTCCCTATTGAAATTCGACTAGAAATGACACGTGAAGTGAAAGACAAGCAAAACAAACGGGGAGACATGGGACCCTTGAGGCACTCCCGACTTATGATATGCGGACGCTGACAGACAGGCGCTGAGCACTATTCGGGAGTTGATGGATTTGTTAGCACTTCTGGGCCCACAATTGATGCAACGATCACCGCATGAGACAATGATTGCAATTG
This sequence comes from Leptogaster cylindrica, assembly GCA_963082835.1. NCBI lineage: Eukaryota > Metazoa > Arthropoda > Insecta > Diptera > Asilidae > Leptogaster > Leptogaster cylindrica. The sequence goes on along the minus strand of OY720105.1, from coordinate 22,366,024 downwards.
CGTGCACTGCATAATAAACACGGTAGGTAGCTCGCAGGGCACTGTCTGTAAATATGTCCGAATTTCAATTGGGTTTTTCTCTGTTTAGAGTTTACTTCCGCAAGCGATGCTCAAAATGAGTTTTCCAAGGCGTCTCCGCTCCATTCATACGGGGTTATGTTTTCTTGCATCTTCACATCATAAAAAAATAAAATATTGAACACAAAATTAAATTCAATTCAAAATGTTTGTTGTTCGAACTCATTAAAGTTCGACAACATCTACCTCAAACCCTTGTCAAAATGTTATAATATAACTCCAGCAATTAACCACAGCAAACGTTTCTTTTGTGGTTCCAATTAAAACATTTAGGAACAATTTGAATATTTGGTGCTGTTTAAAAAAAACCATCTCTAATTGAACAGCGAAACCACACCAATGTTGTTGGTAAAACAAAAGCGATGTAGTTCTAACGAATTGTGAATGCGAACAACAAATATTCTCCCTGCCTCACCTTTCAGAGGGTTGCGACAAAAATGTTTCCATACAGAATTCAAGGAAGTGTGGTTTATTCATCATCAACCGTGAAATATGCAACTCGTGTTCGAGCTTTTTTATTGTTTTACGCTCTCGCAAGTGACATGAAATTGCCAGGACATTTCATTTAAACGACACACAGCCTGTTGTTTTTTGTAGCCATCCTGATTTTCAACGCCCTCAGGAAACTGACCGCATTTTCACATGTGGATAAATGGCGTATTGATTCCTGGAACAATTTGTTTCGGACGTCAATTTCCAAGTTATTTCTATCTCAGACAACCCAGTTCTGTCCTCGAAATGATACTGGTCAGTTTTAAATTCTGTATTTTTACTGTTGATTTTGTTTTAAACCACATCCTGTTCACTGCATCATGAATTTTGCCGCGCTTTGAAGAAGCCGTCATAGGTTTTCTATAGAATATTTTTTCGATGGGGGAATGATTTTTTAAATGTGACGGATTAACCGAAGGGCAACATAACAAAATCTAATTAGCACACAAAAAGTAAAAGGATATGTTTTCGAATGGTTTGGAATAATTGTTGATTTATCTTCTTCTGGAATTATAAATTTTTGAACTTTAAAAGTATTTTAAGCAGTTTAGTAATTTAATTTTCAGTGCCTGTTGTGCTGTTTATTTCGAGGTCCACTTAATTAATTGTTTAATCAACCAAATTCAATCGCTCTCCATTCAGTGATGACATTCAGGACAATAAAGCTGTTCCTGCCAGTCAACCCCGTCAATGGGGCATTTTGCGTGGCATTTCAGAGTAAACTGGAAACTGTTATTGAACAAGTAAAACTAATTAGTCTAGAACTCGCAGGTTTGCAGGACGAATGGGAATTTTCATGACAGAAGCAGGACTAAGCCCGTGCGCTCTTGTTGCCCCAAACATCTGTCAAAAGCAATAGAAATACGCCCAGGGGAAACCCTTTTGGCTGCAAGTGACGGCTTCTGCCGTGGCGTCCATTGATACAATTTTAGACGAGGGATAGTGGCGGGGCTAATAATAAAATGTTTGTTTCACAACTCAATTAACATAAAGGACTTTGTTGCAACGAGCTTAACAAGGTGTTGTGGGCACTCTAAGGAAAAGCTCTTTATTATCGAAATGGTTTTCAAAATACATATAAACATTGCACTTAATTTGTCACTTTAGATTTGCCGAAGAATTGGAAGGAGGAAATTTGTCTTATTTAAAAATTCCCAAACTAATTTTTTAAATTTTTCTCTGGGTTGGTATCACATTCGAAAGAATATTTTAAAACGTAGGTGCTTTTGATAACGAGAATAGCATTAATCACCCCCGCCCACTGTCAATTTATGAATATTTTGCCCATTTATTAATAACATTCACTCTCCTTCTGGCGTTGAATGATTTACACAAGTTGGGCTCCCCTTTCCCGACCTCAGAACAGCACATCTAATCACAAAGTGAATCATGAACATTAATAAAATAATTTAGCCCCAGTGCAGCACCCTTGTATGGCTCGCTGGCACCATGCTCCAGATTTGTTTTGTTATTACGTTGCCATGTCCTACCTCTCCCCTCGGTCTATCAACATCATGTCCTCGAAGCTGACGTCCCTTCTTTCCGGGGCTTGTGTTTTTCTTGCTTATAGAGTCTCCCCGGGAGGGATCTCCTTGCTGTAATGGAGCACCCATGGAAGAAACATCGAAAGACAACTGAAGGTCCATCAGTGAGCAGCAAGCACCAGTGGAGCAGCTGGGTGCTGGTATGCGGAGTAGGGAGAGGGAAACTACCAGAAACACAGTACTGATCCCTCTAGAAATATCGCATATAAATCTTAACCACACTTAGGGCTTTAGCGATTGATTTATGGGCGTCTTTATAATTTAACTCCGAGCTTCGCTTGAATTAAAATGAAAATGAGAAAGACCCGAATCGGAATGGAGGACTTGCGGAATGATTGGGGGATGAATGCCGCAGCGATGGGTAAACATCAAACAAATGTGGTTGCTTGGTGCTTTTGTTGTCATGTCTAATGGATAATTCAGAAAAATCAGAATTAGTTAGGCTGCTGGGGTGGAAAGTTAAATTGCCACCAACCACCCACTTGCCATCGTTTTTAATGCCCTGGAATTTAAGGACAATTTTATTCCGGACGATTGTTCGCGTTGTCTCATAAAAAACACAAAGTCATTGACAATGAGTCCTTTGTTTTTAAATCAACTCGAGCAGAAATCGCGATTGGTTTTACTGTAAACAGCATTATGGAACATAATTGTTATATATTTTTCAAGTAATTGTCATTAACTCAATTTATTGGAGTGCCACAATTGCGTCTTTGTGTAAGAACAAAAAAGTACTGCACGGAATTCTGGAGATTTTTTTCTACCAAACAATATTGAAACAAAGATTTCAAATGCGAAATGTAATATGATTTTTTACAATTCATTTATTTTCAACATCTGTCGTTTCAGGAGCAATGTCTTTCGTGAGTCTTGTTGCTTAACAGTTAAAGTTGATGTAGTTACATTTGTTTGAGTCATGAAGGGTCATAAAAACTGAAGGATTGCAAAATGCAGCTGAACTTAAGAAACTAAAGATCCGGCAAAAATCTAAAGAAATTCTCATAAACATAAACAAACAATTGACCCTCAAACCTGAGCTGCCTTCAACATCTGCTCCTGGAGAGCCTTTTCAGAGCCATTTTCAACGAGGAAGGCATTCAGAGGATAAATTGAATTTAAGAATATAAATTAAGAGCCCTCGTGGCAAATTAAAAACTATTTAAATCTTCCTTAAGATGGGTATTAAAAGGAATTGCAACAAAAATACAATAACACTCGGGAAAACGGCAACGAACCATGAAAGTTGAATCAATCGGCTACAGACCCTCCCTGCCCTCCGCAATCCCAAGGTAGTGCAAATAGAGTCAAAAACAGGCAAAAACCCTCATCTGGACAACAACGCTGCGCTCGGTGGGTACCGGGCGTTGCAAATGGCCATTTTCAACTTTTGTTTAACTTAAGTGCAATTGCAACTTTATAAGTGCAGTGCGGTCGCATTGGCTGTGGCAACATGTGAGGAGAAGGGTGCTAGCCGGACGGGGTAAGCAAATGCGAACAAATGGTCGGGGAGCACGTTTGGTGATCCTTGGCACGAAATGGGAAAAGGGCTCAAAGTTTTATAATTGCATATATTTGCCGGATTTATGTTGTCATGCGACAGCCAACTTTTTTGGACAGGATGCTCCAGTGAACTCAGTGCAGGGCGGACACTACTCTTCGGAGCAGCCACTTGTTCGTTCTAATGAATGTAGATGAAGTGCAGCGTATCACTTTTAATGTCCTTGCTCTGGTGCGGATAGAAGAACTCCCCATAAGTGAGAAAACTTCCGTTCCACAGGGTTTCTGATTTCAAAGAAACTGGAATGTCGCGAATAATGTGCTAAAATTATTGGGAATCAAAACATGATAATCCCAAAAGATTGATGTAATAGAGGAGAGAAGAATTCGACTCCGGGAAAATTAAACCATAAATTATAAGCATTCAATTCCTTGAATTTGTCTTCGATTTTAATTATCAATTCGCTACAACAAACATCGACTACTGTCCTAGTTTTGGATTCCTATAATTAATTAATGATTGTCATTATTCTGTAACGAGCAGACTACAGTGTTACAATTATTATTGGTGCGATCCAATTCTAATGCCGTAATAAATTTTACACGTCTTTGTAACAATTTAGAACACACAATAAATTCTTCATGCGTTATTTAATGCCACGGGAATGTCGATCCATATCCTTTGCATATGTTATGATCCGACAACATAAGCCTTACATTATCCTGAGCCCGTGTTTACTGTAACCAGCATTCCATTCAGGACTTCAATGGCAGCCAACCTTCCAGGAAGGCCGGACAATGTTTCCGTGCTCCATTGAAAACGCGCAATTATGTACTTCATGATTGCATACCATAAACAAAATCATCGCAAAATGCTCCTTTAAAGCGGGAAGAGTGCGGATGGGTAGCGGTATTCTTTAAAGTTATCCTTCATGCATCAAATCAGGATAGTTTAACGACGATAATAAAAATAATGCAGCAGGCGGATGAAATTTGTCATGCGATCTCGGCAACGAAGGAAAACGACGCTGCAGCGCAAAACTCCGCCATTGCAATAAACCTTATCAAAATTGGTGAAATTGTTTTAATGACAAATGTGCTATAATTTGTAACTGGAAGGGAGTTGTTTTACATTTTAACAAGGGGCAAGCAGGCCGAGATGATATCCAACACGTTCGGGTGCGGGGCGCCCCCCTTTATTCTGAGCGTTTGCACCATGAACCCGCAAGCCTTAAACTCGTGATTAAACTTTTGCATACATCGGTGTCGACCTCGGGTGGAGTCCTGTTGAGGCTCGTACGTATATGTAAGGCATCACTCATCAGATCAGGGCCCACGGATGGGTCGCATAAAGCCAACTCATAAATGGAGCCAATTGTCCACAGAAAAACTCTGTGGTGGGATACCGACAATGGGGGATGACAAACAAAAGGAAGGGAATAATAGGGATTCAATGGCGGCAAACGGCTTTGTGTGGAAAGGTCATATGCCGCCGGGCACGAAGAGTTATCCTTGTGATAATCAACCAGAAAAAGTCAGCAGGATGCAATTGGAGCAGGAAAGTGACTGAGCTTGTACGAATTCCAGACGACAGCGGTCCGAAATCCGAATCACAACTCACAAGAACTTAATTTTGTCTTAATCTGAAGTCTGAACGAAATATTTGGAATTTTTAAAATGATCTCGCATCATGTGAGACCATTACTTACTTTGTGTTCTCAATAATTGCTACTAAATGGTAATTTCAGATGGATTTGTAATAGCGATAAATCACAACGAAAGGGTTGATTTATAGCCTGAACTTCAAGTGCAAAAAATTTGCTTAACAAATTCGGCTGTTCTTAGGAAATAAGCAGCGCAAAAACATGCAAACGAATTGAGTAAATTTGATCATCACGAAGGATAGAAACAAGACAACTGATTGTTACAGAAGAATTACAGATTTTGTAGGTATATTATTTTTGAGTAGGTGTGAATCTAACGATTACGGAAAATTTGATTATCTAAATGTGTCCTGAAATTTTCGAGTCCCAATCAAATTTGAGGGTTTACGTTTGGTATCTTTGCGGTTGGTTAAAGTCAGAAGCACATACTATATGAGAACGAACACCAGGATCCATTATTTAGCTTCGGTAAATATAGTAACCAACCGAAAGACAATAACGGACTCTAAATTATCAATACTGTGGACCATTTGCTTTCGACGTTGTTGTGTCAGATCCTTGCTTTATTAAGCTTACACAATCGATTTTGGATGCTTTCAAAAGGTTGGAAGTTTACGTTTTAGCCCGGGAAGTGTAGCTGGAAATTGTTGTCGACTATGGTTGTGTAAACAGGACATAAAGGTCTATGTTGAGCAAATTGTATAGAACAGGGTCCTCTCCATAGCAGTCAAAGGTACTATAACCAATCGCAAGCCAATAAATTATCGAACCGACCCCAATTGATACAAAGCAAGCCACCGTCTCATTCACAAAAGCCCTTGAATACTGCACTTCGGTACAATACCATTAATTATGTCGTAAATTAAGCATCCTTTATGGTCGTCGTAACGAACGATCTTCGACTTCGCAGACCGGAGTCCTTGCCGAACCTGCATATGTTGGAGAATTGGGCGCTGGATTTCCGTTCCATTCGGATGACAGAGCCACCACCGAAATTGCCAAGGTGCAGTGCGTGTGACGTGAATATGTATCCATTTGCTTTCCCTAGAGTGTGATTCTTCGTGTAACAATGTGTGGTTATCCGTATTTATACAAGTCCTTGCCAATTGTTTACACCCTCAATATTTGATTTTGCAAATATTTACGAAAGTAATAATACACATTTATGTACACTGCGGAGCTGAAGACAGCAAGAAGTTCGCTTCGAATTAAAATACACATCCCTTTCGCAAACAGGACTACGTCTGGAATTTCTCATGGCGGCTCGGCATTTGGAAGTGCACATTTGTTTCGTTGCGTTATATCGAAATTGTGCCCGATATCCCCGCATCGACAGCGGATTGGATGTTTGGGGAATTTTCAAGAAGGGCGGCACTCAACAGTGTTGAACGGCATTCATGAAATATTAAAGGGAATCGATTCACCTTAAGTGAACTCGATGAAGTGGAAAAACAAAGCTTTAAGTTGCCTTTCAGCTCGCAAATCCATTTGTCAAAGTCCCAAAGGGCGTATGTGAACTGTTAGCGTCAGTCAATCAGGAACACCTTAAGTAATACTGACAAATGCCTCCCCTTCTTGCGGTTGATGGCATCGTTTTGTTTCGCCCTCGAAGGCAATCTATATCTCTCTATTTCTCACCTATAACAGTTGGATTTTCTCGCATTGCTTTCGAAATATTTCCCCACCGTTGCGTCGGTTGTGTGGATTGCGAAAAATTTCCGTTTTCTCAAAAAATGACCTAACGGGCAACACAATTAGATCCTTACTTTTTGCAAGTGACGATAAAAGCCAATAACGGAAGCATTATCTTCAATTTTCATACGCATTTGACTTTGTTAGGTTGTTTGTGTTTCTAAGGATCACTTTTGGCGTCAAGGTTTAAATATTCCTGTGTAAGTTTTCCTTCAAATGACTGAGAATTCTCTCCACTAGCCAAGTAAAAGTGCAATTGAAATCTCATTTAATAGGGATAATATCTTTTCACTTGCGAATCTTAATTGCGTGCGGATCACTCTCGAGTAAATCTTGCAAAGAGTTTGAATCGAGTAGAAAGGTTAAAGTTTCGCAATTTAAGTCCTGCAACAAAATAATTAAATCTCTGGAAATTGTCCTGAACCGAACGACAGCCTGCTTGCCTGGAGCGAGGATTAAAATTCATGTATTCCACTCATAACTACTTCTCGCGATTCCTGTTCAACTATTTAGGACAAATGGTTGACCTCATCAAGAACTTTTTCTAGTCACTAGCTAACCACAATATCTTGAGAAATTGTTGCTGAGCTTAGCTTGCCTCAAGGTTTCATAAAAGATCAAAATAAATCAACTTCAAAAAAAGTTTCAAAAGTTAATTAAAAGTTTTCGTTTTAGCCTTCTCTCGAGTACTGCGTTTGGTTGGAGGAAAAGAGGGTAGGCAGGTGGCAATGGCACTACACAAAAACTTCCCGAAAACAGAAAACCGGATAATGACGAGTTCAAAGTCATAAAAATTCCCCAGGGGTGATTTCACAAGTAGTGTGAATCTAAAATATTTTCCACAAAATTGTTCGAGGGTAGAAAAGGCCAATGACAAACGGAAATTTAAAGGGTTTTTACTTTATCCACTTAAAAAAAATATCGTAGTTTGAGAAGGGTTCCATGTTTTGAACACTTAAAATTCTTTTTTAAACGCTCCCATAACTGTTTGCTCTTCAGTGACGTTGATTTGAAGGCGGACTTGTGCGAAGGACAGCGAAACTTTAGTTTGTTGTTAAATATTTAATTGTGAATGCAGCAAATAAGCGACCGAAATTAAACTTTCCTAACCAAACTTCGCAATCGATGTTTCATATTTGTTTATTTGTGAGGGAAAAATAATAATAAGAGAAGTTTGTCGAATATTTTGTTTGAATGTTTTTTTGTTTTTATAAAAGTACAATGTACAAATACAATTATTTTGAACTTTTGACAGGCACATGTCCAATTTTCTTTTTTTTACTGTGTCTCGAAAGCATTACCAATTTATGATTACAAAGATTCTTATAGAAACTCTGTCTCATTTTTGGAAATACGACGCTACAATGTAACTTACTGTTATTTAAAACTTTTCTTAGTGTTGATAACGACTGTCAATTTGATTGACATTAAAAGGCATATTGCCTAAGGTATAAAAAAATATTTTAATTTGCAACTTCATATGAAAGAATATAATTATTGTATTCGTTCTTTACAAAATGCAACTCATTTCACAAGAAATTTAGCGTTAGACGAAAATATAATATATAGATTGTTATTCGTTTGTGATAAGAGTCTTGAGTAGAGTTACAATAAAATGTTCTAATTAGCCATTCTCTAAGAGTTCATTAATTGACTTGTAAGACTTCCATTTTCAGAAAAGTGGTGGGTGGGCTTTTCACCAGTTCAGTGTTTTCTCTTAAATTTGCGCATAATTTATTAAGAAAATATATTTTCTTCGTTCCCGTAATCATATGAAAACCGACCTAAAAGGAATTTGTTCTATTTTTGCTGCTTTATGTAGGTATAAAAAATTGTTATTAAAACGTCAACAGTAAAAATCTCAGACTCAAACGAAAAATGGAAACGGTATGAGGTGAAAATATGAATGCAATATTCTGGAGTGAATTCCTTATGATTATAAGCCTATTGAATTAATGCTGTGTTTTTTTTTTTTTTTGGTGTTGATGTTGATGTTGACGTCACGGCCACGAGCAGCATACAAAACGTTTTAGGAGTTCTGGAGTTCTGCGATATTGCAACAGCTTCAGTTATATAAAGGACAATTTCCCAGCACTTAACAGAAGTTCCACAGCCTGCGATTCCTTCCTCCAAAGGTAATTACAGAAATTCCTGTTAGCAGTCTATGTACTTGGGCTGCAAATTATGCATCTCTGAAAACAGAGCTATTTTGCACCTATTTACGAAGTCATCTTAAATTGGAGAATTTAATTCCGGAACGCAGCAGGACGATATATATATTTGCATCAAAGTTTTTTGCACAAGCAGCCAACATTGAGTTTTAGTCGAGGGAAAATAATTACGATGGCTTCAAAGCAATTGCATTCTTAGAAATATTTCATTTAAGTGCATCCAGTATCTTCAAAGTTTTGATTAAACCTAGCCCCGAAACTTGCCGGTTATCACCGACAGCGTACTTTAACTTGCCGAAATTAAATTTCAGTTTGTTTGCGAAAATTTCGAGAAGGGAAAGAAGTCCTGTTGGTAAACTTTTTCCATACATTTTCACAGATTTCGTTTTTGCAGTTCGCCGCTCCCTTGAATTGCGGAAATAGTTTCGGAAAATTAAAACGAACCCCATTCACCGCCAATGCATCCCGCCCTCATAACTAGCTTGCTGCAGTATATGCGAATTGCATTCCTATTTCCCAACCCCTGCACAACCATTTCACGCCATTTCAAGCCAGAGGGTGCTTGCCTGAATTGCACAGGGACTCGAAATTAGAATAAGAGCAACGACGACGGCTTTCTGTAGTTAAGTAAATATTGCGCAATAAATTTATATCCCGAACTTATTGAACTTCCTATTATATCTGGTGCACACGTTTATTAACTTTATGGTGCAATTTATGGGTATAGATTGGTCGAGATCGGCCAGTTGCATTTGGTTCTAGGGTGCAGATTGCAGCTCTCCGCCCATTGCTCAATTAGTTTTATTTTATTTTTTCCACCTTTCCCATTAAAAGTTTTCCCATTTCTAAGAGCCACGTGAATTTTGATTTAGATTTTCACAAAAGTTTGGGAATTTATGAGGCCAATGCTGCCGTGTGAAAATGCAATGGAGGAATGCATTTGGTTTGCAGATGCGGCGGGCGTTGTTGTGCTCACATCATCCCTTGAATTGAGAGATATGTCCAAACGAAAGAGAAAGACTAGAGCAAGGTGAAGTGGTATTGCTCTTTACTGGAATTTAATTTGATTTCATAATATCGTAGCTATATTATTATATAGTGATAAAAAATCGACTGATTGGTGCAACTAATATATTGAAATCCATAATCTGCTTTTACCATAACTCCAATGAACTGATTCTAAAATTTTCATGGAGCCCTTTTTCCTAAGAGGGTTGCTTAAAGTTGAGATCTCCAAAGACCTCTTGGAAGTAATTTTTTCGAAATAACCATCTCCTTAATGTGATCTGCTCCACCCCCTCTCATCCAATTTCCCAAGACTTGATATCTTAATTACAACCGAATCGGATCCGCCCGCACTTTCAGACACATTCAATTCTATTTTTGTAATTGCTTCTCATGAAATCTCATTAATTTTCTTTCAGCAGCTGAAAGACAAAAGGAGAATCAATGGGCGGCGAACTCCTGATGTGCACACTCCCTGCACCTGATTCCAGGAGTCAATTCCCGCAAGTTTATCACAGAGAAATTAGCAGGTGGGCGACCATCAGGTGCGATCGCTTTGAAATTCTCCAAACGTACATTAACGGCAGATAAATCATACATGAGCAGTGAGTCGGGAAATAAGGATGCTCCAGCAGAAAGTCCAATCAGGAATACCTTTACGGGGGAGGCCATTCCAGAGAAGGGGCTACATTCGGTCCCTTTGCCAGATCGATTTCGGTGGAATGATTCTATTTTTGGGCCTCTTGAAATAAGTGTGTGACTGTTTAGGGGGACCCCAATTCGGATTTAAGGCAACCGAATACCTCCACGCCATTATTTTTACCTTTCCACTTGGCTTCCACATGTTGATTCGTCAGCAGAAGATTGTCGACACAATCAGACCTTCTTGAGGTGAATTGCGGTCGTCGAAGAGGCGATGTGGAAAATCCACCATTGGGGCATAAATTAAGACACGTGACACTCATTAGCATTCATGCTGCTGCATTTATTCAGTGCTTTATTTCACATGCAGCTTGCGGGCGACACCTATTTGTGTCCGACAGTTGTTCTCCCCAATTTCTGGTCTTACTTTTCATTCTTCCGAAGACACATATCGCTTTATGCAAATTCGATTAAAGGAGAACTGTAGAACTGTTCGGACTTCTTACAACCCGCCTGGGGCCTGCCTACTCGGCTGCATTCCGGCCTGCAGTTCGCTCTTTGTTTGAGTCATGCAAGATATCCGCACCTGGGGAGCAAGTAATTGCGCTGACTGTACACAATGGAACGGTTCATTTGCAGCTTATCCGTTATATATCGTGCCGTTCAGCAAAGATATCCTCTATGATTCCCATTCGGTCCATAGAAGCCATCATCAGCCTGGATGGCTCGACTGCAATTAGTCATCCATATCGAAAACGAGAATAAAATGAGTCAGTCTGGAAATATTGTGATTACATAAATTAATGCGCAAGGACACCCGGCCGGGCTGAGCGAAACGGAGACGGGACGGTACAAGCCTTAAAGCATCCAGGATTTCATTATACGAGCAAAAAGCAACTATAAGCCTTGAACTAATTCACTCTACATGAGAAGTCGACACAATTCTGTACAACGTATGGAACCCAAAACGAACTAAAACGAGTAATGAAAAGGAAGGATAACAAAGAACTGTTAACTTAATTACAAAAGTGCTAATAAAAGGAGGACAAGAATAACACGAGAACGAAAATCATCTGAAAAATCCTTTTAAGCCAACTAAATACATCAGAGATCCCTTAATACTGGTTTGATTCTGCATACGTCTAACTCTGGGCGGCACACCCTGGGGCAGGGGGTGGGGAAAATATGTTTACAAACTCCGTTTTCATGGCGTAGTGTGAACCCAGCCGGCTCCAATGAGATTCCGCGAAGTGCTGATGAACGAGTTCGGCAGGATCTGCTCTGCGAGAGTATTCAATGAAATTCCTTCACAGATTTTGATATTGTGGCGAAAATCCATTCCGCATGCTAAACTAATTAAACGCAAATAAATTCCACACGTCCTGCTCTGAAATGCACTAACATTAAATCCAAAACGTGGACAATAATAATGTTTATTGCTTGTTCTAACAACAATTGCAATTTGCAGATCCGTTTGTTCCTTAAAAGTCTCAATTAAATCAAAATTAAAAATAAATGCCGCGAAAGTCGACAATTGCTAAGTGTACAAAGCCGAGAAAGGAATAAATGTTTTCCAACAATCGTTTACAAGGGTTTCTCTTTGTGCTCGAACCATCTAATTAATGCATGGCCGGGCGAGGGGTGGGCGACGAACCAAAGTGATGATAATCAATTCAAGCGTGGCTCCTAGAATTCTAGCGAATTTAATTCGCTTTAATTGAAATCATTTTCTCCGCAATTAACCTCTTTGTTGTGCGAAAACTTGCCGCCTCACGACTATTGGTGAATCGGAGGGCAAAGTGAACCCTTTTCAGACCTAAGGTCTGTCTAGCATTTCCGTCTATCTAACTTAGCGAAGGATTAAAAGGCGAAAGTCGAATTGGGGTTGATGCGAGACCTCCCTGAAATTTGCTTCATTTCCCGCTTGATCTGGAGAGCGACTGTCACAAAGTGAGCTTTTCCACAAGGATAACTTTAGGTTTTTTCACTTCCCTTGGAGGTTGTGCCCGCACACCCGTCGCTCGGGTGCCATTTAAATGTTTGAGCAGGGCGCACTGTGATTAATGACAATTGTGTGACATCATTACTCAAAAGGGCTGCGAGGGAAGTTTATTATTCAACAATTTACAACTTCCTGGCAGTTGCTACAGCACAGAACCCAGCAAATTCTTTTATCCGGGAAGGATCTGCCCTTCTTAACGGCAAGGTGCCATCCTGTCCCGTCCCGTGTCGTGCCATTTTCGGTAGGCTGGCTTCACGCTTCTTATGCTCCCGATTGGAGTAATCCTCGCATGTTTTGTATTTGCTTTTATTGAAAGTGAAATCTTCGAGTTTATGTTTAATGTCAGGGAGTTCCTGGCGCGAAAGGAGGCTGCAAGGAGTCGATGGGAACGTTTTTGGTGATATACAGTTTAATAATAATACTACTTCGTCATGGGGATTCGTTAGATTGCTAGCGCTGGAATTGTGCCTTTGTCGAACTGAGACCCAGCACTCATGTGCTGGCAGGAGTCAGGATTTGTCCTGGCAGGTAAATCATTCCCACATTTACAGTTAGTGGAGTGCATCATCCAAGTGGCTCATCACAAATTGTAAACATTGGGAATATATAGACTTTCGCTGGAGAGGATTTTATTCAAGGCCAAGAAATTGAAGATGCCAGGATTGCCAGGCATGAAAAGCGAAATAATTTATATGAATTTGTACAAGAAAATTGATTTTTTGGTGGGGAATAGAGTCTTCCTAATCATTATAAACGACTTCAGCACAAAGCGAACAGAATTTCATCAACGTCATGGTGGATTATGTCGTTATTGATTGAACTTCCTTCCGGGAAGATGTACACGACTTAATCGAGGCATCTTTGGTAGAGAGATTCGCACCAGGGAACACAAAAAAAAAGAACACTAAAGAAAAAGTGCACTAGCAGTGTCCAGGATATGAAATGTCTTAAATGTGGCATTGCAAGAATTATTTACAGTTCGCGGAGTAGGTATAGGATTCCTACTTTTCATTTTGCAACAATTTTATTTCGTCTTCTCGTGCTTCAGCAGACAACTCTAAGAATTTCCCAACGTCTTCCGAGCTTAAGACATTTTATCTAAAGTGTTCTGTGTCTATTTAGGGATGAAATGCAGAACAATTATCATTTGGAAGAATTTCTCAACAATTGCTCCAATTGTCCCGGTTTGGCGAAATCTCAGGCGAGTATCAAAAAATTGATTCTCTTGTTTAAGTCAAGAATGAATCAATGAAAAGCATTTTGGTGGTTAGAACTTCACAAAGTTCCCCATTCGCTGATCTAATATGTAAGTGAATTCAGTTATCCCACATTTGCAATTTAAATCCCCGACCCCTTTGCGCTGAACGACGATCATTCGTGCCCAGCAAAAGCGCACAGCTCCAAACTCTGGACCATTTCGCAGAAATCCAACGACTTTCAACGGGGAATGGGAATGACGTCATTCCATTGATGCAAAAGGTTTTAATTTCTAATTTGCTAAAACAATTTGAAATTAATGTACCGGAAGCGCAAATTTGGTATTAATTTTATATTGCAATAAAGTGTTCGAGTTCCAGAATTTTTCATACGGCCCTCTTGCGTTCCCCAGATTTATTGCGACACCCTTAGAAAGTTGCTTCAGGGATGAGCAAGTTCAAATTGACCAAAGCGGGGCCGTTGAGGAAGCACAGATTACAGCTGGAAGTTAGCCATTTGCTGGTCTTGCTTCAGTGGGGAGTAAGATTGGCGACACTTCCTAGAATCGTCCTCGAAACTCAATTGCGATTGCGAATCGCTGAGAAATTTTAATACCTCATTAAACTGCGATGTACATAATTCAGAGTTCCTAGAAATGGCGCACAACGAAAAAGAATTCAGATTCCCTTTCATTTCGAAAATTCCTTCATTTTGTATCTCAGGAATCTGTTATTGATCGGTTATTTATTCTTTCCAAAACAAAAATATTGGCTATTTTTTGCGAGCTTTAATTATTATTTCTCCAGCTCTAAACCTTCCTGAAAACATTTATGTATTTTTGAACGGAATTATGTCCTTCGCTACAATGTCATTTGGCACTAGTTTACGATGGCTTTCAGTTTCTTCAACAACATTTTCTGTGGTTTAATGAAACAAGAAATTGAAAAATATTTATTTTGTTCTCTCTGTGATTTGCTGGACTTTTCAAAAATGTCGGCGGGACTTATACGATTCCCCAGTGTAATTCCTGTTGGAACATAAATCACCTGTAAAAATTACATCGCAAAGTTGAGGAAGAACTCTGAGCGCAAAGGGCAAAATCAACCTCCATGATTTACGCCGTGCGAAATTGTTCAGTGAGCGGAAGTTTCTAAACCTGTCAATGCTCACCCAAGTATGCTGGAATCCCAAGGTGCGCGGGACACGGCTTAATCGTGCACCTGGATGACGGAACTCAGTTAGCAGATGTTCTGCAGGATCTTTCACCTGCAGTTTCCCCACGACCTGGACGATGTTGATTTTTCGTAGCCGCAACGAAGTCCGATTTCCCTTCATCGTATTGGAGCCATCATGGCGCCACCGTTACTCCCCACACCTCGCAGGTGGATTGATTCAAACCACGGAAGTAATTCTTCATCTGCGCCGGGGGCTTAGAGTCCTAGAGGTATTCGCTGGTTTTTTACTGGGAACCGCATCTGAATTTCGGATATTGAAAGGATGCCATTGGCACAGTGAAAAGCACTCCAAAACGATATTGTTTATGTATGTAGAATGAGAGGAGTGTGTGATCAACAGGACTCACGTGTATTCAGAGTTTTCCAGGAAACTCTTCTCCTGGGTAATCTAGGAGCATAAAGTTGTAAACTTCTAAGCAATGATATGTAATTTCGGTGACACGATGTGGCACGAGTTTTTCCAAAACTGAGAAAATTTCGGTGGCCGTGGCAAAGAATATCAATTCAATTAGAATATTGAATAGATATTCTTTGGTCGTGGCGTTGCTCCTGTTTCGGGCGACAAGAGATTATCCAAGTCCGTGCTGGATGTTATCTGAAACTGCACCATAAGCATTCCTTGTTTCTCACCTGTCGCTGCGCCTGATGACACCCAGATGACCGAAGGAAAGCAAATGTGCGACAGTTGGCACTCACACGCCAAATTGAGACCTTCTAAAGATCCAATATTTTATATGAAACAGGTGTTAATTGAATTTTATCTGCTGAAAACATGCCTAACGGCTTGAAGCGTCTCTTATTACAAGTTTTTTAGTGGAGCCGACTTAATTCGGCTTCCGGAAATATCCAGAATACAGATCATAAGAAAGTTGTTTACATCACACGGAAAATGATCAGGACAGGAAGTAATCCAATTTGCTGCAGCACTCGGTCAAATGGAGATATTGCAGAGCTGCTGTTACCAAACCACATATCCTTTAAATGGAGCAGGCTAAACCGAAGCAACCTCGAAACGCACGCAATGCCATATTTTACCTCTATGAATTTACCAAGAAGGATATATCCTTGGCAATTGCTATGTTTTAGTTCCGTCTGTTGCGCATTTGCTCGTGTAATTCCATTGGCGAAAGGTAGACCCAAAAAGGCTACCCGAATTCAACCTCACTTACAGAAACTTATTCCTTACAAGGCTCCCGATTTTAGAGTTCGGTCAGAAGGAACGAAAGGTCCTGCTTACCCACAGGATGTATCAAGTTATCAAGTTCGAAAACCTTGGGAATAAGTCGTCATTTGGAGAAGCATTCAAAATGCTTGTTAATTTTCCTTACCAATGTATTTCGGTTGAAATTGATTTTAATTTTCGGTGACGTTTTTCCTGTTGTTCTGCAATTCTAAAATTTATATTAAAAAAATATATCCACGTGTAAAATCTGTTTGTTTTTCCTTTACAATTTAAAGTTAAATGTAGTCAGGCAACGCTCTTTAAATACACGCAGACGTATTTTTGAAAATTTCTTCATCGTTCTTTTAATGTTTGTGCTATTTGAACGAACGGTGCATTCTCATTGCGGCTATTAGCGGCGCTACGCGATCATGTGAATGCTGCCAATTTGCAATCTCGGAGCCGAGTATCCTTCCAGTTACTAATTAAACCCCGCCAGCTGCAAACTTGAAAATCAAACGTGCGGCAAGCCGAACTTGACCAGCAAAAGTTATGGGCGTTGTGCATCATTGACCCCGAAACTCACAACCCGGGAATATCCCGCTGCTGTGTGCACGACCGACGAGGAGGATACAACAACACTAAAGGACAGCAATAAGGCAGCAGTAATTTCCCTCTTTAATTTTCAGAAAGTGAATTCGAAAATCCAACTTGACTTCTCCAGCGTCGTAACTGGAGAGCATCACAGCATCCCCAGTGCAACTATGTGGCTACAAAGTGCGCTGGGGCCGCGGAATGCCTCAATATGAATGCAAGTTAATAGCTGTAGTGCAGTAAAACGGAATCCGACACGGTGGCAGCAAACCCCGCCGATCCAGGAACACCGGAGCAGACCAAACCGAGGCTGCGAAGCAAGTACAGAAGTTATTTCGTAGATTTACAGACGTCAACATAGTCCTGCTCGCTAGCGAGGATTTTATGAGCCGAATAGCGTGATCATAAAATCCGCTGGCTAATTTGGCTGGCGTTATGTCTTGATAGCGAGAGCCAAATATCAAGGAGTTGAACTAGACTCCCAGATTCCACTGCAACGAGGAGGTGTCAGATTGTAAGGGGGTCGTGAAGGAGGGGGGCGGGCGATCCGAGGGTCCCAAAACGACTTTAACGACCCCAGCAGATGTGACGGAGTGCCTTGTCGTTGCACTTTTTGGACGAATCCTAAGTGTCCTCCAGCGGTTACTGGAACGGAACGGAATTACTTTGCGTAATGCCAACCAAGCAATAAAGGGGCAATCTACAAGAAAATACTTTCATAACGTACTCAGAATTAGTGATCAGAAATCGATCTAATAAAAAACACATGTGTCAAGGTCTGTTCCCGGAGATGACTGCAATCTGAACGGGTTGACATGAAATAAATGGTTTTTTTCTATATATAGTAAATCTAATTGTCTAAATATAGTAAGTCTAATTGTTCAAACAGTAAAAAGTTATTGACAGAAAATTCTAATTTTCGTTAACAACCAAATACCGAAACATAATTACTGTGATGGGAAGAATGATATTTTACGCTTGAATTGGTTCCATATATAAATTTTTTTTTGTGACACAAATACATAGTCATTCATTTAAAACGATTTGTTTATATTAAATACAGACGCTTATTGAGTCATTATCAGTTTGTTCGGGCTGCACTAAATTAGAATCGCTCAACACTGATGAGCTGAATGAACCCGGAGCCTCCACACCTCGTTTCCTCCCGGCGGCGGGGCGTTGAGAACTCCAGCGTCCAGCTGTCGGACGCTCTAATTAATCAAACGAATTCCATTGTCCATTCAAATGGCCGCCTCCGACAATGCTGCTCTGCACATCGCTTCTACTTCCACCATTTCCTGTCGATTTCTGTTGGTCTGGAAATCGATTTGTGTTGAAATTGTGATCGTCATCATCACCCCGCGCTGTCAGTTGTCGAGCCTCACACTTCCTTGCCGCCAAAATGAGGCTCAGAAGCCGATGAAGAGCTCCGCGGAACATTAGTCGGCCATTTGGGATATGAAGTTTGGTCGCCGGGGACCACTTCTGAAATGGAGTAAAAGAAATGAGCGACCGCGCTCCGGGGAAGAGATCAATCATCCAGAGCTCAAAAACAAAGGCTTATGCGGAAATCCCTTCTGCCCGGCCGTCAACATTTGTTCACTCGGCGACGATTAATTGCGCTCTTTCCGTGAATCCCCGACCGTTTCCATAAACTACGCCTCATAAAGTTGGTAAATTGAAAATATTTACGAGATCGAATCCGGGAGCTGCCATCGAGCCTACCACAACCCACACAAGATCGATTTGAAAGATCACTTTGATCTTCGAGTCGGACTCTTCGTCAATAGTTGGACACAAATTTCATCCTCTGGCAGCTGGGGACCCGCAGTTTTCTCATGTTGAGAAACAGAAACAGAATCGTGGTTCCCGTCGAAGCCTAGCATACAACAGTAAATGCCACATCAACATCAACCACATTCGTCAGTCAATGCTTTTTGGATCTCGAATTAGTTAGAATAACATTGCATCGTGCGATGTATCTAATTTCTGTTTTTTATATTGCATTGCGAATTAACAGTTGTGACGTCGTCTTAAAAAAGTGTGATGTGATTTCCTTTCTTATAGAAATTCCTCTGCAGTCCAGTAATTGTCTAATTATGCAATTCGAGGGGGCGGCCTGAGCGTGTCTTCCACTGCGACGGAATACCACAAAAGAAACTTTTTCTAGTCAGTTAGAGACAGCAGAGAGTTCTGCTCGATAACTTGAGAAAATAGTTGTTAATTGGTGCAATGACATCAAGTTAAGCTGAAAGGTTTGAACTTTCCTTTCCATCAATATTTCCGCGAGCAAAATGTGCTCCAGAGACGAAAGCAAACAACGGCACCGACTCGATAGCACCGCAGCCGGACTCTGCTGGGATCCCCAACTAAAATTTGTTTTCCGAGAAGCTCAAGTGCAAACTGACCATCGCGAGTGTCGATTACGATGAGGCCTGGATGTTTAATTGATGTGGCATGTCTTCATGATAAACAGGAACGATACCATCATCGCATGATTGGAGAAGTTGTTAAGTGATTACGAGATCTGCTAGGGGTTGTTTTATTTGGCCAGCCGCCGCCGGGGGATTACTGAGATGATGGTGATGGCTCAATAAAAAGAAAACTACAAGACTAATGGCACTGCCTTAAAATAGAATTCAATGAAGACGAGGTCGGCGCCCCCAAGTCCTCTTCCTGGTGAAGTGGATCAATTCGTCCCATAGACAACCGTTTGCCAGGACTCCAACTATTTTAAAACGACGTCGGACTGAGTCTAATCGGGACGTGCCGTTCTTTATCCGACAATGAGCCGTAATAACATTTGCGATAAGGCCAAGTAAAGTTTTGCATGAAAGAAGAGGATTTCTGTGCGTGTAACAAAATCGGAGATCCTGAAAGATAGGCAAAGTTAATGTAATCGAATAATGGGCAACAACTACTCAACCGAAGAGGAGCCGATGTCGAACGGCAGTTTGTACTTGTTACGCTCTCCCCTCCCCCACAATCGAGTCAACAAGGGCAGCAGATCCTTTCCTGCTGTTAATGTAATCTGCGATTTGTAGAGCACGATAAGGACCAACCGCAAATACTGCCCTGATCCCCTGTACTGACAAATAAAAATCAATTTCGCTGGAAAAGGCGACTCTTCCTGAAATTATCTCGACAACCATAAATCAGCAGTAAGCGGGAAGGACCTCCAAGGACTATCTTATTTACCCCATTGTTGTGGCTGAGTAATGCATTTACCCTCCACTGACGCCATCAATTGATTTTCATCTTATCTCGAGTGCATCTCGCAGCCCGGGGCAAGTGCAAAATTTACGACTGTTGACCCCGGGGAGGGATTATCGACAACGAGATTCGTAACGTGCCCGTAGATATGGAACATTTAATATTGGATGTTCGCCTCTTGAGCAAGCAAATTAGAAGGGCGGAGTCATTAGCCGCGCTGCGATCCTTTATCAACGGAACTGACCCTTGGCAATTTCCATCGTATTTACATACACACGCAGAGCCGCTTACATCCGGGCTTCGATTGCTGCTTTATTGGTTGAGCCATGCCAAATGACTCATTGGGAGTCCACTTGAACCAGCCAAGCCAGGACTCCCGGGGTGGACATGCTAAGCGCTCCACCGGACAAACCGGACCGGAGGATCTCTTGAAGGGAATTGATTGACTACAAATGCTGCCTCTTGAGGAGCGTGGAGGTCGATTAGATTAAAGCGCTTAAAGCAATCGATATTTCCATCAGGGACCGAAGGACTTCTCAAATGGTCGGAATCGATTCGAGTATTTTGTGGAAATAAAAACCACTAGAGTCCATTTTTATTTTCCAAATTCATGATGATCTGAGGCAATCAATTAGAGAGAAGATGCCAAGGACGGTTTTAATCGAAAGGAATTTCGTTCCTGCTGTTCAGCTATTCACCTTTTTGGAACGTTTCTAGAGAGGTCTCGAGTTTGCTTTAAGGAACATTGTGTGGGAACTTTTTAATACTGATTAGGGATTATACCAATACATTAAAGTTTCCTTAATTTCTGGTCGCGTTAATCAACTGCCGTGGATATCATGCGATAAGAGTTAAAAATGCCGCAGATGCACGCATAGGACTTATCAAAGGCAGGTGTCAGAGAAGAAACTCAATTCTTCGGCTATCGATAAATCAACGAAGTCCTTGACAACATCAATCGCAGTCCCCAAAGGCGTTGCTGACAACGGCAAGATTTTTCCGAAGAACGCTTAACCGATCTCTGGACGCAAACAGATGATAGCCGAGAAAGAATATCCGTCACAGCCGAAATCCTTTTCAATTTACACCTATCAAATATCATACAGAAGTCTGTTCCCTGCCCTGACAAATCAGGATCAGGGGCTTATCAGGAATCGGTCTGCCGTGGACTTGTCAAAACCGGGTGCGGGTGCCTAGTGCGGAACAGGACGTGTGGCTGGCACGCGTATTCCTCTTAATGTTTACAGGACTCTTTATTGAACGGAGATAATCGAACAGCGAACATCTGCCGTCAGCACAGCGGCAGACGGAACAGTCTCACGTAGGGAACGTGTTGTCTCGGCACCTGACTGAGATTGACAACATAAATTGGTAAGCAGACAAGCAACTGCTCCGGTGCTCCCCGCCGCCCTGCCACGACCGAAGGAAGGTAACCTTCTTTCTTCCGATCGACATTCATAAAGACAGTCGAGGGGGTGGGACGGGGCGGCAATATGTGGTACTCGGCATCGCTTTATTTTGCCAGGCATTCTCTGATTGCCATTGTTTCGTCCTCCGCCGCGTTGGAATCCATTTTCATCTTATATTCGTTGCGCTAGTTCTGCAAAACTCCAGCAAGAATTTCCAGGAGAATTGAAATAAAAGGCAAAATCCTGCTTAATGTTCAGGAACATCAAACAGGCGGTTACTTATTTAAATTTATCGCCAATGGTGGGGCTCGAACGTACCTAACCAGTAGGTTCCTCTGATTGTTATTGCGCTACCCTGGAATAGTCCTGTTTGGTTTTCAGCGTTGCTGCCGCAATCGTTATTCGGGATTTTCTTATCTATGGAGGGTTGCTGAGGAGACTCTTCGGCGGAAGTTGTGTATTTCTCGTTTGATGGCAGCCCAAGGAGTCCGAAGTGAAAGTTTTATGGTCTGTGTGGACTTTAATTGTTATTTTCTTGATAATAAAAACAAAAGGGCAGCTTTTGAAAGGCGTTTGATAAGGGACAGGGGTGGCCGCAGTTGGAAGTGTTCTGTGGCTTGGCATTGATAGCAATGAGTTGTTCTTTGCTTAATTGCTGAGCTTTATCGTTGTTTGTCTTTGATGCGAATAAAAAGGATTTTATTGTCTTGTACAGCATCGTGACTCATGCTGGAAAAATAAAACGACTTGTTTAGACAAAGATTTGTACAGTTACGAGGTGCATAGATGAAATATGACAGCAAAGTTCTGTTTTCTGTACCATAATAATTGTCTTCTCATTTTCATTTGGAAAGTTTAACTAAAAATAAAAGAATTCCAAATGCTGAGGACGAATAACACGATTTCGAAGCAAGATCTCACCGACATTGCTTGCATAACGGTCCTCGTAATTTAATTATTCTCCTGCCTTCATGCCGTAACCGCAAATTAGAAAATCAAATTGCACAACTTCCGATGGCGGCACTGCAATCTTATATCCTTAAGGATACAATTGTAAACAGGATAGAAACGCAAAACTTTGTGTAAATTCATTAGTACTGAAGGAAACCCGGAGGAGTGCCAATTGCCAATTGCGGGCCGCATCCAACCCGGACGCACCGGAATGCTTTCCGAAAGTGAATCCATTTCCCCCCAGCCTAATTGGAGTCTTCACGTTTTACCACCCCGGCGATGCTCCTGGAAATTCGCTTGCCGCCAGGCGCTGCCGTTTGCTGTGAGGCGATGGAGAGCCTTCACGGCCGGGATCTACAGCCACCGCATAGCTCCTCATAAATTCCCTTAATTGACTAATAAGTCAGTCGACTAATTTAGCGTTCAGACAACAAAGAATTGAGAAATGACGTGTTGAGCTGAATTTCTGCCATTTGTAAAAATTTTATCTCCACCCTCGTGATGGGTGTTTGTGTCGTCGTGACGGTGGTGGTCGGCTGCTTGTTGCGTTGGGCCCGCAGATAAGCGAATGCACAGGAAACTTTAAAAGATCATCTCAGGATGAGTTATTGTTCCAGATTCGTTTCCCCGTCGCTCCCCACGTCAGCTTTCCTTCCCAGATGGGTCTACCAACGGAAAACCACTTTGACAGCTGATTTGTCACACGGACTGAACTCTAATTAATCCTTTCTATCGTGGCTACAATTAACGCGTGGGCCAAGGATGAACCGGGTCCTCTCAAAGATGGGGACTTTATGGTACCATTCTTTGGCGACCGAAATCAGGTGGATTTCTGTTCTCGTGGAAAATTGTTGGGCGAAGCATCATCCGCCGTTTCATGCTGGAAAGTGAAAGCGAAAGCAGTCAGGAAATCAACGTCAGAAAATTCATATTTTTCCCTTTATGACGTCATTAAATGTTACGATATCGTGCATGTTATTCTAGTTTAATATCTGCGGACATATTTCATCTGGTTATTGGAGCTATTTCTACCTATGGCGCATCATAGGCACAAGTTACACTCACTGCGGGGGTGGATGACAGAGGACAAGGAGTGTCTTACTTCTTACACTCGGTTACTAGGATTCACGCCACAAATTTCATGGAATTTAGTAGTAATGGCCTGCGGGAGTTATTGAATTTGCCATTTACACAAAATATTGGTTTTATAGCCCCGAGCAGAAGATAAAAACAAATTCGAGAATGACAGAAGATTTTAATATAACATTATACATGTGCCGTGAGTATATTCCAAAGACCGGTAGTAAGAAACTGATTAAATTTGTGTTTTAGGTACTTTTTGGAACGCAGGAGAAGTTGTAATTTGTAAACGATTTCTAGAATTTTTTCTTGCTTTTCACGAACTGGTTAATTATATAAAAACCAATCTCTAATAATTAATTAATTTATCATTGGCCTCTTTTACTTTGTTTTATCTGCTCTAGCGTTGGGGCGGATCAGCATCAGATCAGCACGTTCCACATGGAAAATTTTCCGCTAGGTAGTGAGGCGGGTCGGGCGACTTGCCAGCGTCCCTAATTTATTCGCACTGCGGTGTGTGAACAACTGGTGGATAATTTCGGGAAAGAACAGCGCGAAATAATTGTAAAAATATCGAAATTTTGCTCCCCCAACCATAAAACACGGTCCTTTCCATCGCCGCAGGGGATGTCTTGATTCGCCTTTAGATTGGCTCTGCTTTCCCCAGTTCACCCTTTTCGGAGTCGTCGATTGAGCAAGGGTGCGATATGTAATTCCCCACGCGTGGAACACATAGCGCACCAAGAAGTACAGTGAGGTGGGGAAACGAATTCGCCGCATGAGAATGGTTTTCTATGTTAATAGAACAAAAATGTGGTTTCTAGGTTCCCCTGCTCTCATCACGGTACAATATGTACTTCTCCTCCAGCGAAGGGCACATGCTCATCCATTTTGGGAGCCCGATGCCCTTGTTTGAGGGTGGGTCGAGACTCGAGAGCGATTGTCGAAGAAAACACCGAGAAAAAGTCGACTGACATGACGTAAAGGACCCCAAGGCGCCTGCGGGGGCGGCGAACGAAGTCCCAACTCAGAGCACGAACGCAAGTTGCTCGGCAGCCAGAGACCGTCGGCCGTTCTGCTGAGGGCCGCGATTCACGGCAAGTTACGGCAGCTGCCAGTCAGTCGACGCGTGCTGTTAGTGACGGTGTTGTGTGTGTATCTCGTCTTCGTAAATCGTAAGCGCCAGTGGCATTCGCCTTTCGTATTTCGTGTGCCGTGTGACGTGACCGTGCTCACATTAACGGAAGGTCGGAAGGATTCCGAATTTACTATTTCGCGACTACGAGTTTGCGGTTGCCTTCTTCCGTGGCGCGGGAGGCTACGGTTGAAGCGACCTTTGTGAAGTGGCAGGTTCATGTAATTGACAAATGGCGTTCCTAAGTGCGGGAAAGTTTTAAAAATTTGCCGGCGGTATCCGCCATTTACAACAATGCAGGACACTCGCAGTTACTGTTAATGCTACTCGGGATGTTTTACAGTGTAGAGTGAGTTTGCAACAGTCAACGTTAGTATTTAATTGTAGTGTAAAAGAAATAATTACGCACGATAACGGCGATTCATTGAAGTCACAATTAAAAACAGCGGGATTAATCTTTAGTCCCTAAAACTTGGCAGTCGTTGCCGAAGGATCGCGTGACCACTTTCTGTTTCGCAATTCGCATCGACACGCTTTTCTTACAAATTTAAACCAATTTTCAAGCTTTGTTGAGCAGTTACACTAAAATTCACGTTCGTCAACATAATCCAAATGAAATCGTAAGGAATCAGCACGTCCTTGGCGCAAAAGACGGTCCGGAGGGAACATGAGAATATTCTGTTCGTTTTTCGGAAATCACAAACCTGTGTCGTGATTGTAAACGTGTCGGCACGTGTCGTGCTGTTTGTTCGGAAACTGTTCTTGAGTTCCCTCATATTCCCGCGTAAATTAGTCATTCCACTGCCGAAATCCAGTGACAGTTTCCAAGAACTCCCCCTGCAGGGTAGTCAACTTGGTTCCGTGTGGCCATTTTATGAAATTGGAGCAATCGTAAACGACCGTGAAGCAAGGATTCCGTATAATGAATGTCTTCGTTTCTGGTTGAAGTCCTTTTGACTATTTCTAATATTAAAGAACGAGCACTGAAGATTCTCAGAAATCTCAGGCAACAGTAAACGTTGATTTCGAGTACGTCCTTCAGACTCGCCAGAGACATCAGTGTTGAGTGTAAGTGACGCCAAGGAATCTAGTGATTGCGTGGAGATCTCCCATCGTGTTCCGATTGAAACCCGATCCAAGTATGCTGCACTGGATCCCAGTACTCCTGGCCCTGGTCTCTCTGCAAGGTAAGAGGATTCTCTGGAACTCCATCTTTCAAATTCTTTGCTACTCCAATTTCAACAATTGTGAGATTTGTCCTTCATCCCTTTATTAAGTTTCCGTTCTAGTCAAACAACAATCACAGCAAAAGCAAATAGTATGAAAACTTTAGATTTATTTAAAGTAAAATGTTTAAAAAATCCAATATAGTTTGGTAAAAATGTTTCCTGTTTTTTTAAAGTTACTATTATTTCCATTAAAAAAATGCAACAAATACAAAATTAATAACAAAAAAATGTTTTTCGATGTGTTGTTTTTTTCTTGGATTACCTGCTTCCTAGAGAGGAGAAAGGGTATTGAGGACTACAATAATTTCCAATTTGCTTACACTGGGAACATTGGCAAAGTATCAAATAGGGATGTCACGATCGTGATGTCAATGAACTGCTGATGTGACTGACTTGCCTCTGCACCTGTTGAGATGTGGGAGTATTAAAACTTAATTTGACTTAAAGGAGTCGGCAATTATTTCTATTGAAAAAGGAAATTACCGCTAGTTCGCCTTGTACGCAAGTGAGTGCTCAGCACCCGTCCCCTGTCGGACACATATCCTCTGGGGATTAGTTTTGATGAGGAACGTACTTATAAGAACTTCTTACAGTACTTACATAGAGCATATGAAATGCAAATATGTTTTCTGCCAATATATATTAATAAATCAAACTTAATTGTGTTAACTTATAACTAGTAAAAATATTTAACCTGAGTTTAACAATTTCAAAACGACAACAACGTTGGAGACGGTCAAATCCATAAAGTTAAATTATATTGAAGAAATAAAGAGACCTGAAAAATAAAATCTGTTTTCACCAATTAAGAATCCTTGGAAATCTCAAAAATGGTTCTCCATTCACTTTTTCTGTGTTTTAATCGAAATTTCCACAGATTGGAAACTATCGCTTTGTTTTTTGTAAGAACAAATAATCAAAACCCGCTTTCATATCAAAGGGAATTGATGGAGTTTCCATCTCTGAAGCTCACAAATCGATATCGGTCATACAAGCGTTGCTGCACTCCCAGAGGAGAATCGATTTCATCGAGTTATCGATCTAAACAACAATCACAGCACTTTATACCCGAACTCCTAAGCTAAATATTCCTGAAATAATAACGAGCGTGAGGAGTCGACAAAATAGCAATTACTTTGTGAACAAACTTAAAAATGAGCGAAGGACTGAGCAACTGCAATTACGAGTACCTTTTCATTAATCGCTGTATTAATGCATTCCTCATTTGTCAACTGCCTTCAATCATTTTCGACTGAAAAAAAGAAGGATTTCCGATAAAAACGCGGACCGAGGTGCCGGATCAGCCCTAAATTTCCTTTGATATGGTGACCCTGCGCAATGGGCATCCCTCCACCAAAGCCCGCTTCAACAGACCCGGCACCTCTTATCAATTAAAACTCATCAACGAGTGACATTCTCGAACATCCAAATACGGCTCCTGCACAATTCATGTGACAAAGTGAACATCTGAACAAGCAGTCCTGTCATCTGGCCGGGCGGGGGACAGCAAGGGAACCATACTCCATGGGTTCCCACTGACAGAGCCATATGAACCCTTAAAAGCGTTTCCGAAGCCCTGACAAGGAGTGCACTTTCATCACAATACCAAAATGGCCTGCAATGCACTCGAGCTGCAACAATAATCACTTTGTCAGACACCTACGACATGCCACGAGCACTGCACCCGTGCGCGGCTGCAATTGGACCTGCTCCCCACCGCACTCTTGCACTCGCAATTCGTCTGATAAATGACAACCCTTCGCCCGCGCAAAGCCTAATTAAAAAGTCCTCATTTTGGATAAGGTGCGAGAATTAATCTGGCGGATTCTGCGGTATCGGTGCAATAATCATCCTCCTACAGGAGTCGCCTTTAGTGGGCTGGAGAAGGAAAACTGCTGCTGGTGGCACAAACGGAAGCAATAAGAGGATATATCGATAATCAAATGTGGCTTTTTAATGAAACATTTTCGTGAAAGTTTTGAAATATCAATGACCTCGGCGTTCTCAAAAACCGCGAACAACACGCGAGCGGGGAGCCCCCAGAACCAGGATCTAAAATCGGGAAATCAATTCTCATTTGTTATTCACGAGGCGAAGGGCTCGATTTTCCTGAATCGATCACAATCGAGCAATTTCACTTAATATTTCACAATACGGTGCAAGTCCAACTGCCTTGTATCTGTGCTCCCCGACAGGAGTCTTTACCCATAAATTTTAATGGTTTTCTAGGGAAAAGGAAAAGGATTTTTGATGGGGATTGAACTTCGCCGATTGCAAAAACAAAACCTAAATTGCTTCGAGAATAGACGAAACAAAAACAAATGGCAAAACTGAAGAGCAGGAATTGTTTAAACTTCTTCTGACTAGTTAATAATTTTTCTATGAAAATTCATTTATTATTAATTGAATTATTTATTTTTTTGTAAACATCATTTCCGTGTCTTCTTAAGGAACCCATCTGGACAACTTTGGAGTAGGAACTTTGGAAGTAAATATTTTATTTTAAAGAAAATTGACATTCAAATTCTGATAATATACCTAGACTTCAGTGGAATTCATAGGCTTAAGGACTACGCAATTGTCACGAAATATCTATTATAATTTGATGCAGGATCTGTGAAGCTACATCTCATTTTAATGTGTCAGTTTAGAACCAAAATGAGTCTATCTTTTCCTAGATTATATTTGCTTTAAGTTGCAGGCAGACATTAGAACAGCTCGTTTTTTAATTTGGGTACACTTTCCGATTGCCTTCCGGCGTTTTCGGCCATCGTTGGTGCTCGCATCTGGATGTAGTTTGTTGCAGAATAGATTATTTTTGTGATGTGAATAGAGTCGTAAAAAAAGGGACATTAACATACGAAGCATTTCGAAGTACTATACAGACTTCGGAAGGCAGGTCAATCAAGTGCCAGCTGCGATTGGAGCAGAATTGGCAGAACAACAAATGCTGCTTGTTTAGTTGCACTAGAGAAATAAATGGTTCGATAGCTCAGGGACTACAGAAATCCTTTCATGCACTACTAGTAGAAATCCTTTATCTTCACCTTCAACTTCTATCAGCATCATCCATATAAACACGTTGATCGGTTTCATTTCCCTTCCAGGATTGAGATCTGCTGATCTCGTCGGATTCATCTGGAAGGATGGAGGAATCAGAAAAGTTTTCTCGCGGGGCATTTATTTCCCTAGTTAGGGGTTCATCAATTTCGCAGAAGTGTGCAATGCTTCTTCTCAGTTAGTTATTTTTCCGCTCAAATACATCGCTATCAAATCCAAGAAGTGTATCGTCCTTCGCTTACATGCAATCGCGGAACTGGCACCGGCACATTTTGTTAAAAAGATGAACGACTTCCAGTGTCATCCCTCGTTGCTTGTCTTCTGCCCATCCTTTGTACACTCAGCTGTAACATTTTGGGCGGGGGGATGCGTAATGACTGGGAAGTTATCCCACTTAAGTGATTTTCAAGTGACGCTTGCTGCACGTCCTCGGATTGACTCGGCTCGGTCTCCTCTTTTTATGAGGCGCGTCATTAGGAGTCTTATGAAGTTATCTCCGTGTGCTGAATTGTTACAAGGATAACATCTCAGGGAAACTGCCAAAGGGCGCTCAAGTTTCTTGACGTTTTAGAAATTCAGTCTCTTTTCGGTGTTATCACCCTCTGAGGTGTAAAACCCGTGCGAAAACAGAGGTGGTTAAATGGAAGAAGTGTGTTTACACATCCAATTGTGGGCCCCCAGCTCAGCCGCCCTGATGTAACTTTATTGCTTTGATTGCGTCAGTGATTACCGCCATTACCACGTTGCGCCCCGGGGACTCTCCTGCGTTGTCTTTGAGATGATATCATAATTCCCTCAGAGTGGAGCAATTCTCCCATGGTGGCTTAATTTGCGGGCTCCGGTGAGCAGCACGACTCCACATATGGGCACCCGGCTCGACGAACTTGTGCCCTACCGTACAACTTTTGCACAATCTTAATTACTCATCGGGGGAGTTTTCATTTCGATTAGACTTGCACCATCTATCCCCGAATGCACCCTCAACTGCGCCAGCCAGTGGACGGCTGGGCGGGTGCGGGATGCCGGGCTATTCTATTGATGTCCAGAATCGCCAGAGTGTATCTCAGCTTGTGACATGCAAAACGAAGGCTGCAAAATAGTTTCAGTTGACATCAAGAGCTGCAGCGGCACTTGTTGGTCGATTCGCCACCCACTGCACATAACTCATCCAGAAAAATGACATCAGCACGAAATCTTAACACTCAACAGCATTGGCCTGAACCTACAGGGGAACGCAGCAGACAAGTGTGGAGCAGAAAATTCCCGAGCTGCGAGGAAAATACTTCGCCAGATATTTTACATCATAACAAATACAATTTATCGCGCTTTAATTTTCCGAGCGGGGCACAGAGGAGTCCAGAGAAAAGCAATCTCGGACGGGACATAGAAATTTAAAAGATTCTTAAGGAAGCTGAAGTGACTCCCGCTCCACCCAGACTTGTCCCGCACCTCTCTACACTGCGCACGATCATGGGGAAGATAGCATCTTTTGTGGCTGATGCAAGCTGTAAAATTACGAAAGAAGTGCACTATTCACATTCTCTGTCGCAACGTGATCCTTGGTATGCATTCACCCAACGTAATTAAATTTCAAAGGAGTCGTTCTCACGAAAACAGAGTGATAGTTAACAAAGTTATTTCAGGACTTTTAGCTTCGAAAGTGTAGCATCACAATGCATGGCATTTTTGCAATCCTTTTTGCAACCAAAGCACATTTTATGAGACTCTTGTTTTGTGCCATGTGATTTCTGGTAAGAGTCGAAGACCGAATCCTTTTTCCTTTTTCCTGCACATTGTGTATCTTTTAATCCTTTCCATGTGAAAAATATTTGTGTTATAAAAACGTGTTCATTTTGCAAAATTACTCTGAAGTCTCTCTTCACATTCAAATGCGACTGTTTCATTATCCTTTTGGACAAACACCTCGTGTTACAAACTTTTATCCAGCATTCAGTTCAACTCCGGCAATTTTTCACTTTTCATTTAACATACCTTCTTCTAAACTGGCTGATTTCGGATAATGGTGAGGGGGAGGCCGATTGGAGTAGTTGCGAATTAAAGTGGACTCCCCAAGGATTTGAACGAAAACAGATTTCAAACTCTTTACAGCAACTTTTTCCGGACAGTTGGCTTATTTATGGTGAAGTGCTGATCCATTTCCGCACTAGAAATACACCGACAGTCCGATACGCCACCGGAAATCAGAGCGGCAGTGCAGAAAAGGATAACGTCTGAAGTTGGAGCGTTTGGAAGATGCTCTTTGAGTGAGATTCAGAAAGTTCCATTGGAATAGCATACAGCCGTACAATGCGGAAATTGGAAAGAAATCTCAAAGTGCTAGGTAGACGCCACCTTTACATGCACGCCTCTATTAGTTTATCATTTCGGAATAGAGATACTTTTACTTAAAAAATCGCTCGGGGAAACAAAAAGTTAATCGTAAGGCTTAATTTGTTGAAACTGCTTTCGAAGTTTTGGCAAAAGGAGAATCTGCTAAGAATGCGAGAATGAGGTATAAAATCTCAAATGATGGTGCATATCTGTAAGACTGTAAAAGGTGAAAACAATTACGGCCCTTAGCTACGTTACCACGATCTTGGCATGGTGTGGTGGGGTAGGGGTTTCACCCGCTGGGCGTGGAGGTTGGAAGAATAATGGAAAAAGTTTTCCTTTCTAGGTTTGAACTTGTAAAGTGATTCTCATTCCAGCCGGATTGCGTTTCGTGTCCTTAAAGCAGGCTGGAGTTGTCTTAAAGGAGTAAATGGATTACAACAACAGCAAATCAGCCAATATGTATCGAAACTTTAGCAACATGTGGATTCAGGCGGAATGAAAAATCTTTTGATTTGGAAATTTATAACAAAGTTTCATGAAACTCTCTCTTTGTTCTTAAATGCCCGCACTTCTTTCCATATCACACTCCTTCTTCGTTTGAGAAGTGCTGTTTAAAAAGGATTTGCTTGGAAAAGTGTTCTTAATACATTTTCAAATGGCATTTCGAGCCAAAATTCCATACGAGATTTCTTACTGTGAAAGTTACCTGAATTTTCCGATCATTTTCCTGTTTCGCGATTTGTTTAAATTATTTGTTTGTTTGCCATGAACTGAGTGAATGTGAAAACTTATGAAAGTTTCCTGCTTTTTTCTGAAATGTACCTGTTTTGTTTTCGAGAAACTACAACTATTCTAAATAAAAACTACATTCTAGCAACCACACCCTCAACTAGCTTCACAAATTTCAACTCGGAATGAGGAGACTGCAAAAACAAGAGTTTAAGTTTAGTTGTCGATATTATTGTAAGGTCAGAAATTCTACCACTTCGTTGTTTCTTTTTACGTGTAAATTGTGCTCGTTCTTACATTTAGTGTCATGACTAACTAGACACTTTCATTCTTTCACTTTTGCCTCTTTAAAAATTAATTTTTTCTATTTTACTTTGCAATCAATTTACGATTTTACGTGTTATATAATTTTTGGAAGGGTAAGATGGGGGAATTGGGGCGTATGTTTTACAAATTTATCTGGTTGGGACTCTTTTCTTGTTATTTTCGTTATATCTCTACTTAATTAATTTTATGGTTCAGAGAGCAATCTTTTTACAGGTCTTACTGTTTAGAAAAAAGTAAAAAAATAAGAATGTATTTTATTTATGTGCTAGGTCAAAAATTATTAACACTCGATGCTAAATATTGCGGACTTTTTGGTGGTAGAAAGGAAACTAAAAGTAACATGTTTAACTGCTATTTAGTAAAAACAAACAATTTTTTTTTAAACTTTTCAAAATATAGTTAAATTAAGTACACTTTATGATCTACAGGTGTCAATGTTTCAGGCGTTCAGGTTTCAGGCGTACAATGTGCGCATAGTTTTGAGTTTAGAGCTCTAAAGGATATTTAAAGGAGGCTTAGATCAGTAGTGAAGACACGAGTCGAAAGGAAATTTACTAAGCTTTGTTATCAGTGAAGAAATCATTATTCAGTTGTAGATATTTTCCGATATATAGCTCGAAAACTGGAGGGACCTCTTTGCGCCACATTGTACGCACATGCGTACAATGTGGCGCACTATTAAAAGTGTAACATCGGCGTGGAAAAAAAAAGTAAATACAATAGATTTCGATACTTTTCAAAAATTTATTAGAATAATAGGTTAAGTGTGTGAACAAATTGCAAAATTCTTGATCGGCTTAATCATTATAGTCAAAATCGCAATGAATGCAAATATAGAAACCAGTGGATATATTAGCACATTCCAAGTGCTTTTTCAGGTTTTCCTCTCCACTAGAAGGAAGGACGAAATATGTCTTAGCTAAAGCGGCAATAAAACATTTAAAAACCATAATAGCTTCGTCATTGAAGAAACCTAATGCGTGCGCCACTTTGTACGAACCGCGTGGGCCACATTGGAATTTTTCTGTTATTTTGAAAAATGATCGAAGTTATAAGAAACATTGAAGATAATCCAAAATCAATTATGATATTTAAGCGAGGATATCACAGGAAGTCTTTGCATATAAAGTTTTCATAAATGTCTTAAAAATACTAGATGTTGTGAAAGAATGAAAAAAATTTAAAAAAACTTGAAAAATGGGTTTTTTTGATTTTTTTCACAGGACCTATTAAATGCGCGGTTGATCGCACCTGTGACTTAGACAAAGTTGGGTTGCTAACTAACACACTTATGACACCGGACAGATTTCATCTACCAATTGTTATAATACGCAAAAAGGCTCTGGGCCACATTGTACGCTGCGCCACTATGTACGCCGCTCCCCTATTGATTTTTTTGTAGCGCGCCAACATGATAAAGAATGGCCACAAAACTTTGCAAAATTAAAAACGATTTAGGTGTTTGAAATCTATTAAACAAAGAAAATTGTTGTAAATCCATTTTAAAACTTACCATCCAATTTACCCCATAAAAATTTGTGGACCTATTTTTGTTATGGAATGAAGTATAAATGTATTATTCATTTCATGGCTCAAAATAAATTAGTTTCACATGGGTAGAAACTATAGTGCGTTTTTTAAAAAAGATCGGCAAAGTTTAGAGACTACTTTCAGGATCATGAAATTACAGCTGTAGCTAAAGAGTATTTCTCCCTTCTAAATGTTTAAAGCTACAAATGTGAAATAATAATGGTTTCAGGTTTGTTCTTAAAGAGTTTGGCTTTTCATACATTTCATTAAAATGCAAAAATATTAACAAGTATAATAAATAAATATACTAAAAAATTTTTCCACCAAATTTCCTCATCTTACCCTAAATAAGATATGGTACAATTTATTTAAAGTTTTCCGTCGCTTATCACAGGATTACATGGAAATAAATATAAAATTTTAGGTCGCGTGACTTTGAGTGTTCAATTGTCATCCCTAAAAATCGGATCAGTCGTTGGAGTATCTTATAGCTAGATGAATATTTCTTATTTGTCGACATTGCTGATGAAATCTCAGATGTATTTCGATTTTGCAGCAAAATAACGGTAACAATCCAGACTTGTTCTCACCTGAATACAAATGTCGCAGGCTCTTCTACTTGCGCTGATGTAATTCGTCCCTTTGCTGCTTCTGGTCGGAAGAAGACGTCGCGGCGGTTTCGCCCCACAATTTAAGTCCCGTCGTGTGCATTCGCGCCATAAGGACAGAAATCGGTCGTTGGCAAAAATGTTATGCTCCGCTGTGAAGAGAAACAAATTGCGCGAACTAAATCAAAAAATGTATTTTAATCAAATGTACGCGAATAAAGAAATTTAAAGTCGTATTCACAGGACAATTTCAGAGGAACATGTCCTTTATGGCTCCACTTCCGCAACTATATGCTGTGGAGGCAAGAAATGTTTCGTGTCATGTTTTTTCTGTTCCCATTTCTGCATACTTGAATAGGAGCATCCTGCGCATACACATACACACACTCCATTCACGATGATATAATTTAACTCACGTCCCCGTTGTAAATAAATTGCACGGCAATGTCCTGAAAGTCCTGGAAGCAACAGAATAGGTACACACTATTCCTGGTGCGGTGAAGAGATCGTTCTCTGAAAAGTGGTTCCTACAAACTTATTCCGCCGAATCCTCCTTGTCTCGAGACTGACATTTTGCATTCAGATCACGACGACCAATGTCATTTTATGTTCTCCCTAGTTTCGTCCTTCCCGGCAGAGTTTTTCTCAGAAGAAAATTCATTGTGACCTACCAACAACAACTGGGTCCAACTGGGGAAGGGGGAGGGGTATTTGGTATATGCCGCAGGGCGGTGGTCGCGGTCTTATTCAAAGCATTGCTTTCGTCCCGAATGGAGATGTGCAACTGAAATCAGTTCCTCCGGAGTTGGTGGGCGCTCGCGGAAGTGCACTAAAAACCATTTCCCTGGCAAATACCCGGCGATTGTTGGCGGTTATCGCGTTTCCCACCAGCATAACTAAGCGATCACGAACTCGATGATTTTCAGCTGCAGTCGACACTGCTACGGATTTGTCCGTGTCTAAATTTGTTGATTATTCGGTGGCAAGCTTAATTGGTATGCTCGCTGAGGAATGCTCCTAAATCAGGGCAATTTGTAAATGACAACTCCTCCGTCAAAACCGGATGCTAAATGGATCTGGTGCGCAGCACGTAAGAATAGCCGCGAAGAAATTGGCAGCCATGAGAAAACCATCTTGCCTAATTTCCTTCAATTTATTTTCTTTAGTTGAACGAGAGCGAATGTGGGTTTATGAAATACAAAACTATTTTTGTTGCGCTTTTGTAAGTGCAGGTGATTTTTTGAGCAATTCGATTGCATTATTCCAAGCTACAGCATTTGTTATGTATGGAACTCGCTTTTAATTTGTTTTGAAAAGCCCATTTTTCAATAAATGGATTTCTTCATTAATTTTCTTTTGACGTCAATTATGATTTGTTACTGTAGTTATTTACGTAGTCTTCTATGGTGGACCAACTCACTTATCATTTTGACCCAGAGTTCAAAAGTTTTCACACAAAATATTGCAAAATAAATGAAATCACATATCAGTATCTTTGTATTTGCTAACTTTTCAATTCGGAAACCATAACATGGTATTTATGACAAAAGCATCGCAACATTCCAGTCAAAAGTTTCCAACCACTGCTGCGACTTTCCAGTTCGACTGGTGACAACCGAATTCGGACACTCTTATCTCCATCCCATTAAAACTTCCCATTTCAGCATAGTTTCATCACAAATGCAATTTACCAGTTTTATAAATTGTAACGAAAGTTATAAATTTATTAGTTTTTGGGTAGCATTCACGAAACGCTTATGCCTCCTCTCCCTCACCCTTATTTTATCAGAAATTCAAAATGTTGCAAGAACATAGTTTGTCTAAAATTATTGCTCACAGCAAATATCCAAAAGCATCCAGCAGCAATAACTTACTCCTGGAATAACTAACTTCCAAAATAGATAAATTCGGTGCCTGCAAGTATACCACTAGATCCCTTCCCGAATGCATAAGAAGCAACTAATCCTTTACACAAAACCCATAATCCCAAATTCACCCTCTGGCGAGCATAAATCACATGAATCACGCGCTTAATTTACAGCAGTCACTTTCCGACGTGATTTCGTTTTGTTCTAAACTTGTATCATAATTCAGTTCTCGTGTTTTACATTTTCTCAAAATCATACAAAAAAACGAAAAAAAAAACAAAACTCGAAATATGCTTTACGAGTGGCATCCCCGACCGGCCGATTATGTGGGTGTGGGCCTGTGGGGATGCGGCGTGGAACAGCTGGGCGGCATGCATTGAGTTTTCTGTTTTCCATTTTCTTCCGTTGGGCGGCGCCACAAACCGCACACACGTCCTGTCGTCCCATATGTCGTAACAAATTTGCGCCCTTAAAACCACCACTTTATCAAAATCCACTCTTGTGGAGTTTTATTTGTCGTGTAATGCAAATACGCCATCCTCGCCGAAATTGTTACTGCCAATTCGAACTGTCCGTTGGGAAGGATCGGCCCACGTGACCCTTTACTGATTGGAATCGCCCCCAAGTGCGGGACGAGATCACTTTAAGAAATTGAATCCGGCTGAATGGGAGATTCCGTCCGACCGCACCCACCTCTGGCGACTGGGGCCGCTTGGGCCGCGCCGTAGAAAAGGGCTACAAGCTCTGTTTTTTCGCACTCAAGATTGGCGGCAGCTGTAATGGGGAATTTGTGGAAATTAGCTCTAGAAATGGAAAATCCTCAAGCGAAGTGGAACTTTTGTTTAAACTCGAGTTCCTGCAAGCCGCTCTCAATTCAGGACTCGATAATGTATTTACTGAAGCTCGCATTATTCACTTGTTGTTTAAATTGCAAACACGTAACGTGGGCAGCACCTGCATCATGACGCTGTGCATTAGGAAATCTCAAAACCCTTCTGCATTTACGATTTCGTGCAGTTCCTAAATGAAGGGCTTATCCTTGGAGGACACATGCCACTAAGTAAACAAAATCCAATTTGCACTTCTTAAACCAATTGTTGATTTTGCCGTTTTCAACAATCAAATTCGTGTTCCCCTAGAAGTGGGCAACTCAAAAGTAATCATTTTGGTCTACTTTAGCTGAAAAATCACAAACAACTCCAACGAACCAAGAAAATTCTTATCGAAGGGAAAAATAGTTTAGCTTACAATCGAAAGGAATTTCATATCGCTAAACACTGCCTAAAATGTAGCACAAACTAAAGATCCAATTACATTTGAGTGGAGGGCGCTGAACGGTTCCCAGGCGCCCTTCGGTCGTAAAAGTGGGTACCGCTCAGGTTCGAAAGCACAGCCGCCGCTCAGGATGGGTAAAAATAGTGCGGCGGCGGGCGATGCAGCGCTGGGCACATATCAATCAAATTTTACAGCACTTAAGCGGAGCACG
This sequence comes from Leptogaster cylindrica, assembly GCA_963082835.1. Taxonomy (NCBI): domain Eukaryota; kingdom Metazoa; phylum Arthropoda; class Insecta; order Diptera; family Asilidae; genus Leptogaster; species Leptogaster cylindrica. The sequence continues at coordinate 22,328,090 of OY720105.1, read as the reverse complement.
CACGTCTGACATTTTCAACACTTCTCTAACGAGCCACGAACGTGCTGAGCTAATTGATGCAGCGGACGGAGCGATTACCGCTGGCGAGGTGAGCGTTCTGATCCATAAAATCGCTCGCTTAAGTGCAATCACTCATGACACCATCAGGAAACCATCGAATGCGACCGCAGCGTTCTCAACCCGTTCCCAGGTCTCATGTCGCAGGACGGCGGGCGTTGAAGACAAACAATCACTTAGCGCTGTGACTCCTTGGAAATAGGTTCCCATGCAACAGCCCCCGCCGCGTCTCTCCCTCATCAGATGCACCTCCGCGTGCAGCCCAATAATTCACTCATAATATGACACATGCACGAGTCGCGATGACGCTTTGCTCCACTGAGCCAAGCGGTACAAAAATAGCATTTTAAATGTACTGCGGTATTGAGTACTCGACACTGTCCTACATAGCGTGGCCCAACAGCACGAAGTACATTACTCTCCGGCCGCGAACCCCATCCGCTGGGCCGACCTACATGCTTGCAAGCAGTGCTGCCCTCTGCCCAGGCTCTGAAGGGGTTGTAGAAAAACAGAAGGACTTTTTCATAAAATGTAAATTTACGAAACACCCCAGAACATAAAATATGAAAATCTCTCTGCTAGCAACGACTTTCTAATAATTCGCGGTCGGATTGGAGGGGGAACCCTATCGGGGTCTTCCCCGGATAGCGGTGTTCCATATACGAGTATGGCAGCACCGCCACCGTCGCACCGGAGATAAGGAAAGGGAGTCGATTATCTGTTGATAAGAGCGAAGATACCGCGAATAGGCATTGCCACCGGAATGCGTTTATTTTTAGGGAGCGTGAATTGCTGCAGGGAGATGCATAACTGCTAAAGGATTATGCAGAGTTATTTGCGACGAGCACATGTTGTGCCCTACAAGAAACTAATGCACTTCCTTGTCACCTTGTTTATTTATTATTTATTGCCCCACTTCAGGCATTTAATTTAACCGAAGTGCAGCGAGAAGAGTCACTGGCCTGCCGACACATATGCCACATGAAGGATCCATTTGAATTTTAATGGTGTATTGCAGCACCGCGACGGAAGACAAACTGCATTTCAGTGCACGACAATTAGCCCGCGCTTAATTCTTTACGGGTTTGTTCAAAATGTCTCTTATGCCGTCATTAGTTCGCCCTGCCCGCCGCACCGTGGAAGTTCCCCTTTCTGTTAGACACCACAAAATAATTTTATGTAAACTGCAGGAAAATATGATGTAAGTCGGGATCGGGTAGCCCAAGAAGATTTACGTCGATTCCAGAGATGGGTGCAGGCTGCCTTGCAAGGCTGTGAAATTGCTTCCTCATGTTACAATTAGAAGGATGGATCCAGTACAAGCACCGGTGATAGCTGCTGCTAGTATAGAGTTGCGCTTCGGAAGTGTCAGGTTTATAAACCTGGAGTCGCCGGCTGTCCTCATTTGCAGCGGCAACATATAGAAGCAGAATTTCTCCAAATGTTCGGGCACAACGTAGGAACGTGCATTGTGAATGGAAAATCAAAAAGAAAGTCCTTACACTCCTGGATTCCTGGGAAATCAATCCGCAAGCATTTCCGTTTTGAATTTTTCTTTTTTGCAAACTTCACATGCAGTTGGTGAACAACATCCCAAAGAAAGACAACAATTAAGCGAGTTTGATTTAATAAATTTTTGGTCACTGCCGGAAATTTCGGCTAGAACTTCAACGTTCCCTTTAACCATTTATTTATTTTCTCCTGCAAGGATTCGACAGACAAATACATTTTTAATAAAGCAATTTTTTTATTGTCTAGTAAGTGCATGTGAATTTTTCCCCGTTAATTGCTTGCATCAATTAATGAACTATTTCCCTGGTTCAATTACAATTAGTGGCCATAAAACGAGTGCCAGTGAAGAGTTATTGTAAATTTCAGGTAAAATAATTCAATTCAAGGGAGCAGATTACACATGAGAAATTATCCCATAATTGGTCCAGGAGGAAAATTTAACTTCAGCTAAAAACATTTTGAAACGATTCGTTGCGTTCTCCCGATGGGAATTGAATTGAATCAATTTGCTTTCTCACCGCCATCTGCTGCTTATTAAATTTTAAACAATCTAAAATTGTAAAATTTGTTCAAATTATTTTTCGATTCATGGAAATTTGAAGTAGTATGAAAAATTGTGGAAAAGTTATTTAATTTTTTGGATTTTGCATTGTTATCCTACATAAGGTGGTTTACAAATAAATGATGACATGAAATTCGAAAATATTGTAAATTTAAGCCCTGTATGCATTAATTGAGTGAGTTTGATGACTCTCTTGAGTTTTAATAAAAATATTTACGAACTAATTAAGCCCCGCATGCGTGGCTAATTTCCGTGCATTTAGGGTGGGTGTTCGATTATCCACTAATCAACCGGAACGACTAGGTGTTCGTTAGGTCTTCTTCCAGACAGGACTTAAAGGCTATCACATATATCCATTAATGTGAGGAGTAATTACTGTCAACAAATTATGTCCTGTCTGGATTCATATTGGCGAACATACCACAGACCCGGACCCGTAGATAATCGTGGCTATGAGCCGAAGCCGATAAGACTTTTACGGATCTCTCCCTTCCCCTTTCCTGGAGACGCATTCGATGGGATATCCAGTATCCACCCATATCAGCCGCCAGATGTCTTTGGTGTTCTGTTACAAATTAAGTAAGGAGCGAAACAAGAAGCCAATTAACTGCCACCAAATATACTTAATGATGACTCCCCAACTGCTGACGCGGCTTCTACCCCGACTTTCCGGCATATATCACACCGTTAGCGCGGGAGGATCTTGGCATTAAGGAATTTTCCCAAGACATTAACAAGGAATCGCCCTTTGTTTTAAGTTCATTCCCGACGGGCGCAAAGAATAGACGAGCTCCTTTCGAGAAAACGTCTGACAACCAGGCGGTCTCGACGGCGGGGGTGATATATTTTTCATTATATCAACTTCGCGGAAAGTCGAGTGCTTCCAGGTTAAGTTATGCTGACGTTGGATAATGTCAGCAATGTTGGTAACTAGAGCGTCCTCTCCGTTCGCAAAATATATAGCTATCGTTAAATTAATTTCTATCTCCAGCAAGTCCTTCCGTGCCGCGCTTACCGCCAGCGTTATTTGCTGACTGTATAACCTCTTCTCTGGATTGAAATCCAGCTAAAAATTCACTGTTTACACGGCGAAGTAGCTTATCTTTCTACAGTCTCACCAAACAACAGCATCCTATTCGTAAACAAAAGATCCTTGTCAGCACACTATTTAGGCTCGTCCTTTCAGTGGCTCGGTTTAAGCTATTAAAATTCCGTCATCTTCAATGAGAGAGCATTACGTAAATCATCGTTTTTGCAGATGAACTCCTTTCAACTGTTACGAATTAAGGTGCAAGTAACAACCCCATAAGCAATGATCTTGCGCTTGCATTGGTCCAGGGCGAGAGAATGCTTCTCGACATTGTCCAGTCCATGAAAGCAGGATTCTTTCCTGATACATATCTCTGGATTATTTTATTAAAATGTTCGCAGCTCTTTGTAGTCGAGAAGTGGAATCCTTGGCTATCCTCCTTTTGATAAGATATTTTTCAAAGTGACTCACCACGTAGAAGACAATCAGTCTCGGCCATATACGATATTTGCAGACTCGAAAGGAAATCGATAATAAAATTGCTTGCTCAGGACTCCAGACATGCTCCTCTTAAGAAGGTTCGTCCTTATTTAGCTGCCCTACGCCCAAAGACAAAACTACCTTTCTGGAAGATATTTCATTTAATATGTTCATCCGGAAATGGGTCAGATATTTTAGATATGCTCGTGTTTATATTTGTTAATATTCACCGGAAAAGGATGTTTTTTTTTTTGCAATAAATCGGCCCGTTTTGATCATAAATGCGAATTTTCCTTTGATGTGTTATTTTCTCAGATCTGACGACAAAATTTCATTCATTTTGTGTTCCAGGAAAACGCGAAGGACTCCCGAAAATATTTTCCAAGTAGGTACATATGTTGCGATTTAATTTACTGTTCTTTTGTGCAAGCTAAAGTAATTACAGGAACTTGAACTTGGTGTATTTATAAAATGTGTTTGGCGGTCTGCTTTTTCGAAGGTGTCCTAGAATATTCTGTATGAAAATATCCATTAATTCTTCCAGTAATTATATTAAAAATGTAATATAATTATTAATTACATAATTAAATTATTTTGAAAATCATCTTGTCATAACAGAAAGAAATTGATTTAAACAGTTTTGAAAAATTTAATGAAACGTGGAATTTGTGTGACAACAAAGAATTTTTCATCCCATTAGTCTCTATTGATTACAACTTAATTAGAAAGCATCATAATAGGATGCTTCAAACTAAGAAGGGTTAATAATTACAATCACCGGTTTATATAATGACTTTAACTAATAATCTCCTCGTCAAACTGTTTTCCGTTCGTTGGTATTGAGTGTTTGACCAGCATCGAACCAAGGCTGTTGGTGCTTACTTAATCACCTCCTGGATCGTGCTTAGCTTAAGGTTCTCAAGAAAATCCTTAACTACTGAAAACTTATAGCTTAATAACAGGAGAGTTCACATTTAAATTCAGTGATTACAGGTGAGTCCTGGCTGTGGATTACCCTGGCAGGTTTCATCAGTCTGCCTTGAGCAGAAGCAAATGACAAAGGAAGCCCTCGAAGGGGCGCCAGACTTCATTCATTCGCGTAGCTGCAAGAGACATTTCTTTTTTTATTATTATTAAAAACAGTGAAAAAATTGGAGGAAAAAATGCAGACAAAGAAAAGTAATCAACAAAGGCGCAAGCACCACACCCTTCCACGACTACCTGTGGCACCTACACTCGTTCCGGTGAGCACCAGATGGTGCGTTTTTTTCCCTTTACGGGTTCTCCATTCGGCATGGTCGGGGTATGTTAAGGTCACAGAGGTAAAACATCCAAAACTGCTAAAAAGTCAAGTAAGGTTAAGGGTAGGCGCTCCCTAATTACGGCTCAGGTTCGTGTGTGGTTGGGCGATGAAATTTGGCACACGTCATCTGTCGGGGCCGGGAGTATTCAGACTGCTCAGAATTGTATTAATATCGTAATTGAAAAATGTCCGTTCCCCATGTGCACTTGGAAAGTTCATAGACCGGGTCTGTTGGCGAGGTGCGGGGGTGTAGTTTGCGAGCTCATCTTTCTACACAGCGCAGATGTGCCCTCGTAAACACATCTGTAATTCAAGCTGGAGGGGTCGGATTCTGAAGGGCCATTCTTATTGGGAAGATGTCCTGCCGCGTGTCTCCGTAATGAAAGTTATTTCAGCAACGCAAATCTGTGGGCAGTAAAAGGAAAGCGCCCCTGTGTCTGACAGACAGGCACGCCCCGAAGCCGACACATTTTATGCCCACAACCCGATCAGACACACGCAACCTTATCGTCTCGCAATCAACCCTCAAATGTCATTATCTGATCGGAGTGCGGTCGATTCCGTTTTGGCGACAATTTCATGGTCACAGCAGCTGTCCAAATATTAGGGGGTGCTGGGAACGGGGTGCATTTTACGGCCAACGATGGTGTTGACTAATGGCTAAATTTTACCTGATCCAGGGTTTTACATTCCTTCCCCCAAAATTTTCAATGATTCGGATGAACGGTGACAGAGTTCGGCGGGGGAAACTCACACCCACACACACAAACACACCTGAAAGTTTGGGTTATTTGCAGTTCATTGTTATTCATCCGGAAACAAGGGTTAAAGGTTTCAACTAAAATCATTTAGAACCCCGTTGTTTTCACAATTAGACAATTAGACAATGCCGGATCGAAAGCAGCCCCCCCAGCTGCTCTATGATTAATCGCGTTATTTCGACAGCTTTATATCGTCACAGCTCATCGGAGCTCGTGTTTATTGAATATTTCCTGGCGCAACCGAAACAGGAAATGTTTGTCGATTTAAATTCATCATCCAATTGATCCCTTTTTTGTGATTGTTTCAAAGAGTCCATGTGTTCAAGCAGCGTGCCACTAAAAAGCATTTCCTTGACGACAGTTTTTGTTTTCTACGAGACTTCGTCGTGCGACTGTTGATTTTCCAGATGTTGAATCCTTTTATAGCATTTCAGGGACTATTAGCAACAAAAAAAAAGACCTTATGTGGTTGAAAAGTTTTCTGTGAAAAATGTAGGCGAGGTTTATGTAAATTCTATTTCTGTTTTATTTTTTCTTTCGCAATAGAATTTGAGTGAAGACTTTTCCTTTAGAATGGTTAAAAACGGCTTGCAGTAGCCTGAACACTGAATCCAGATTGAAATATGTGCTTCATTGCTTTAAGCAAATAATTTAATTAACATTGATTTACAGAGCTTTCCAACGTCGAAAGGTGTACACAAGTTTTGTGGGGCTTCCTTCGTGTCACTTCACACCACCGAGACGAACAATTACCAAAAGTTGTCTGCAATTCCTTTCATCTAATATAATTAATCCCAAAAGCTCAACGAGATTAGTTTTTGTGTACGTTCAATACAATTTTAAATCGACTTAATTCTTTGTTGTTCTGGCTACAGCTTTGATCTCTCGCTTTTCATTTGTCAATTTTGTTAATGTACTTTATTTTATTTTTACTCATTTCCGACGAGCGCATGTTTTTTGCTCCCTTTTTCTGTTCTGGGGTGAAATGAAAAACATTTAAAACTCCGTTGTACTTTCCAGCGTTGTCAACAGTAAACTCGTCAAATTATATTTAGGAAAACGTAAACAAGTGTTGGAAAAGTATTCATCGACCAGCCTCGAGTGCCTCTATCAGCTCCGCGATCTTTTCCTTAATTAATAAACCATTTATTCGCTATTTGCCATCTGTTTGTCTAGCTCCCTCCATCGTCGCCCCCCGAGACCAAGGCTTCCTCATCAGGACGACGCAAAAATAAAACGCAGCGATCTCAGCTCGCACATGTCACTCGCCCAAATATTTACCATCGATAATTTCAATTTATCTGTGTTTTCGGTTCGCTTGGTATTTTTAATTTATATAAAAAATGTGTGCTTTCGCGACTTTATCTCCCCAGTTTAATTTTTGGGCATGAAATTCGTTTCCGTACGATTCGGTCCAGTTCAGAAGGTGTAGCTCATTCGCCCGCTGATTGTAAATCTTCCACTACAAAGTGAGTGGACTGTGGATATCTTTTGAGTTCGCCATATTCTATTAATTTCTACTTCAAGAAAAACTTTTAGAAGGTCTTCATAATCCGCCCCCCGCGAGGCAGCAAAACGCAACGGTCACAAATAGGAAATAACTGGACATCATTTATCAGGCCGCTTAGGGACAACCAGCTCTACGGATTCCGGCGGAGCCTGTTGATTCCTCAAAGCCACTGGGCTCTTTTGATTGCGTCTAGGCAACTCTTAATTAGAAATAATTTAGCCGATTAGATTGCATGTACTACAACTACAACTACAACTACTTGCAGTCCTCTGATGAAGAGACAAAACTGAAATTGAATGAGCCGCGGGCAAAAACCGAACTAGGAGCCCGGAGATAATTGCATCGGGTGGGAAGGGGGTCCGATGGCGCAACTATGTCTAATTGAGTCTTTGAGCCTTATCTTAAGACGTTCAGCAAAGGGCTCCAGAGGAAATTAATTACTGGAGTGGCTGCGAGAATTTACGACCTAGCTCAGTGACGAAGTGAGTTAACCCCACCATGATAAGCTCTGGATATTTGTAAACATGCTCCTCGGGAGATGTGTTCGACACTTGATGCCCGATAAACCATGCAGCCGAGGACTTAAGTACCTTCGTTAAGAACTTCTGACGACCCTCGTCGCCCTTAGACACTTGATAAGACAGCCTTGTTCAACTCGGCTCGCTTGATTACTTGAGAGATTAATTGACCCCCGAGTGGACGTTAGTGCAATTTTTAAACTTTATGCTGTACTTTGAAGCGCCAAGGGATTGCTCCCTTTTGAATAATTTATTGACAACATGAAACCACCTACAATTTGCTGTCCACTTCCTTGTTTTCATCTAGCGCCAAATAAAGTTTGGACAATGCTTTAAAGGCTAAGCAACTGATTACGACTATATATATTTTTATAGCCTATAGATGTAGGGTATATTAATTTTGAGCGAACGTTTGCAATGCCAAGAATTAATGCTGATAGAAAAGTCTATGTCAGGTATAACTCGAGGACGCTTCTATCTAGAGGAATGAAATTTGGTACAGAAATACTTCATTAAAATTGTAAGGTCAAGTTCAAAGATGAGCACAATTGGGAAACTCCTTTTTCGTGTTGCTATATACCTAAGCGAAAACAAATATATTATATATACAAAAATGATTTGTTTACTAAATATTTACATAATGTTATTATTATATATAATATTATTAATTTTCCTTCATTAAATATTGTTATAAAAACGTATTACAATTAATTATTTGTGTGAATATTTTGTTACACATTTTTTTTTAGACGATATTGAAATTTTACAGATTTACCAAAAATTTTCCTTATTTACATGCCTTTTCAAAAACTTAGAACAAATTTCTTTGTGCACAGTTTCTTAACAAACGACGCGTCTGTGTTAAAACTGTGTTGATCTACATCCAGTGTATTTGAATTTCATAACTGGCATTCGCCAATTATACTTTCCGTACTAATTTTAATAAATATTGAATGTTTTGCAGTTTATTTTTTATCTCGAAATGCCGGTGTCTGGGCAGCAATTTAATTGTATTGATTAGAGTAAATAAGCGAGTGGAAGGAGGAGCGGAGAATAAAAAAAATGCTAATTCCCGAAATATCAAACACATTTCAAATAACCAAATTGGAAAGTACTCAATCCTGGAATTGGATTTATCGCAGTAACACCTCGTGTTGGGAAACTTTTGTGTTTTTGTGACATTTTCCCAATTTGCGCAGATTTCGTGTAGTGGTATTTAACTAAATCCACCCGCAGGACTGAAATCGATTAACCTAAAAATTTGTTTTACGATTCAGGACATTCGTTCCCTACTCAGGGCATGTTCGTGCGAAACGTGATTTGCGGTTCGTTTTCGTACAATTTCAAAATAAACTCTTATTTATGATAGTTTTTAAGTATTGGAACAAGTGAGACATGTAAAATGATTTGCCACGACTTCAAAACAATTCACTTTAATAGTCCATCAATCGGAAGTGTAGGTTTATTGGTTTCATCCACATACATAAATTTGCTCTATTGCGAAAAGCAAACTGCACTTTTATTTATAACATTTTTATTGTGCTTTCGTCGTAATAAAGTTTTAAATTTTCAATCTTAATTTATCGTTTTTCCGTTATATATTTTTTCCCATTAAAGATTGTTAGCATATAGGTATATAACGATTAGAAAAATTTTTTAAAGTCTAATTATTTGAAAATATCACGAAATATCACGAAATTTTTAAAAGTACTCACAAAAACAAAATCTTGCAGAATTGTGTCATTTTCAATTCACCAATTCCACATGAAACACTTGAAATAGCTTTGATTTTGTCTCGTTATGGCCCCCAGAAATTGTGTCAACACTGGAAATAAATTGCAAGGAAGAAGACATAGAAACGATCCAAAGTCCCATCGTATTTATTACTGCCATTGATTTTATGTCAATGGATTTCACGGAAATTGACATAATTTCTACGAACAACACTTGCAGTTGCACCCACAACTGCAGTTCGCACTCGAACCAGCCCGACGAATGCAGAGCTGCCACTGCTCAGCAAGAGTAGCGCGGGAGGGGAGCGCTAGGAGTGCTCCTGGCGGGTGCAATTTCCGGATCACGTAGGTAATTGAAGAAATTGTAAGTTTTAAGAGGATTACGGAACTATTGTTTTGAATAAGAACGATGTAAGTCGACTGACACCCGAAGAGAGTGCTGTGGATGCGGGTAGGAGGCGTCAATTTGGTCACCTGCGAGAAAATTGTGAGGATTCGGTGCCTTTGAAAGTTGATCACAAGTGCACTGCAAACTTGCAAAAAGCGCTTCAAGCGCATTCAAGCATTAATTATTGCCCGAGGGCCTCCAACGTTCTTTCAAATTCTTCCTTCGCTTTCCAAGTGACTTTTATTCGACTCACATCATTTCCAAATTCATACAGTTTCTGACCAACAACAAAATGCCTCTAATTAATTTTCATCACATCATTTCTTATGCTTAATATTTTATCTGGAAATTTGAGAGACTTAGAATTCAATTAATGTCAATATCCACAAAATTTATATTTTCTAAAAATATTGTTTCATTTGAAAAGATGGAAATATGCATGATTCAAAGTTGATTTAAAACGACCCGATAGTGTTTCCAGTACGTTATCGATGGGTTTTTTATGTGTATGGAATTTTATGACCCCAAATTGTTGATAAGCTAATAGGAAAATTATTTTGATAACAAATCGATAATCAGGTCAAATTATTCACTCAGAACAGTATTTTATTCTTATTTCTTGGACATGTACAGAGTCACATTAGTCATTAAGTGAGTTTAGCTTATGCAGAATTTATTAATGTACTTTTGTCCTTAGTTCTCAGTGAATAATTAAACTTAATTGCGGATTATTTATAAGTACAAGTTGATTATTATGTTTTCATACGAGATGAAAACTCAACTGAAGTTTCGGTGTTAATAAACGATTTTATATTATTCATAAAATAATCATATTTACACTATTTATAAGAAGTCGATGTCGCCATGTTTTGTAGTATTGCGGACTGGAAAATCTTATGATTTAATTAAATATTCGTCTTGCAAATGGAAATTCGTAAATCCCTTTCACGTCACACATTTAATATAAGTGGATAAATTATGAAATTAACTTCAGGTATTCTGCTCGTAAGAAAGCCACGCACGAAAACTGCCGGAAAATTTTCTTCATGTCGTTTATGTAGGTAATCTGCCTCTGCCACCCTCATTTTGCAAAGGCTCCTTTGAGTCTCTTGATATCTCTTTCCAATTAATAATTTAGAATTAATTTACAGTAATAATCAGGCGAAGTTTAAGAGCGTTGTATGTGTGTCCTTGAATTATTTATTGGCGCGAGGGATATTCTTCGTTTCAACCCGCGCACTACGGCCGCAGTAATCAGCAAGATTTGGGATCGGTTAGGAATTTGGGAGCACCCAAATGAACTGCGGCGCACCGGTGAGTCGGGAGAACTCCAGAACTAGCAAATTCATATAGATTTAGCGAACTCAGACGAATCGTGATGTTTACCTCGCATCCGAAGTCTGAATTCTGTCGTGAACTCGAATCTCGCTCGCAAATAAGGTAAATAAGTACAAAGTAGTATTTACATAGAAAATTTTGGAATAAATATAATTAAATTAGGAACAAATGGGTTTAGCAGGAGACGAACAGAGCTCCGTCATTAATTAACATTTGTACTGTAGACACCTCACAAAGCACCTGTGATCTGCACAATATTCAAAGTCGTACGTTCATCGTCACCCGTCACTCTTACCCCACCCTTGAAAGTAGGTACAACTTTTTCTGTTCTCCGTTTCATTGTCTTCTTTCGCCCATTTAAGGAATTAAAGGGGAAATTTAATTTAGAGTAAACAACATCACACTTGGGATTTTTCGAATACGTAACAAGCGATCAATTAGCAAACCAACCCAAGGCGAATGTGCGTCGCTCTCCCCTCGTGAAACTCCACACAGTGGAGCAGGCTCGGCTAATCAACAGAAAAAATCACCAATTGACGAGGGGCTTTCTCTCGAGCAATTAATTGAAACATTAGTCCCATTCACAAATTCCCTACAGCAGTCAATTGCCTATTTTCTGTGAATAGAACAATTCGGCACGCATCCAAAAAGTTTCGGGATTCCCTGCAAATGCGGTCTGCTTCGGTTTGCGCTTATCAGATTTGATTTGGGATATTAATTAAAAGAGTTACGCTGAGGACAATGTTTTCCCAGAATATGATTCTGTGATGATTCACAAAACACCCCGCAGCAGCAGAAGCGTATCAGAAAATGTTATTGCTTTGATTTGATGGAATGTGCTACAATTGTCTAGTTGAGATTTCACAGAATTTCAACAATTGTTGAGTTTTCGAAAACTCCCCCCATCTCCAGACCACTCCTCAGCGTGGAATGTGAACCCTTTTCTATTATGTGTGTTTGTGTATCGGCAAAAACAAATTTATATTTAACAATTATTCTCAATGTTTGTCGTTATCCTTTTCATAATGCACAGCAGAATTTTCCTTGAAATGCACTCCTCAATGCCTTGATCTATTTTGGAGTTCATTTTGAGCTTTCTGGCTTTCTCCATGCAACTGAAAAATACTTAGCAGTCCTTGGAGACGGAAATGTTTGTGTTTCTTTCATTTACATATGTTAATTGAATTTCTTTTTTTCGACTAATGCCTGACCGAAAGTAATCTGAAGTGTCCATGTCCTGTGATTTTTTACATTGAACTTCGTTTTTTCTGAAAAACTTTACAAACTTATTCTATCGATCTGATCTGCAATATACAAATAAATAAATAAATAATAAATCTATCGATCTCATTTGACGAACGGCAAACTTATTATATTTATAACAATTCCGGTGAAATCAAGACACTTCCAGCATTCTACAGTAGCATTTTAGGTACGTCTTTTATTATACTATTTTTTGAGTTACCTACTTGTCGTAGAATAAATATGAATTTTTCATTGAACGAAGTTTTGTTGTGGGATAATGTTCAAAACCATTAGCCGCGAAATTTAATTTTAATGAAACCGTTTTTCGTTAGAATCTAATCAACTTCAAAGTGGATGAAACCAATTTTGTGCGTAAATGGATTCCGCAAGGTTAGCGTGAAATTAATTAGTTTCAATTTGCAGTGAAAGGGTAAACAATGTGCATCATTGATATCAGAAGTTTTGATTAGATGATGAAAAAGTTTGCGTTCATATGTGTCCCGATGGACCCTGCTGAAATATTTTATACTTTTGGTTTATTGTTTTAGGTTTTCCAGTTCGCAGTCTAAATTTTTAAAATTGTTCAAATACGCTTTTCAATTGACATTAAATGTTTTTAATTAAAATTTATTACTCGGTGGAATGGGATTCTTGCTGGGCAATATCAACCTAATTATTCCAACCGATATTTAAGCAGTTTTGTCAAATAAATTCTCATATTTTTTCCCGGTAAATGATGTAAAAAAAATGTTTTCGTCGTGTGTTCATAAAATACACTTGCTGCCAAAATTTCGACAAATCCGTTACCCCGTACCCATTCTATGGTATGACAATATTGAGCTATCAATCCTTGGAAGAAGTAATAAAGCCCGTTCAGACGAAATAAATCAGGACTTGTCTTCGTCCACAAATACGGCATACCACCTCACAAATCGGTAGTTAAAGGTCGTTAAAGCACAGTTGAGTGATTGCAATTGCACATCTTGTAACAGACATCCTTCGCCAGGGAACAAAAATATATTGGGATTTGAGCAACCATATCCGAGTAGCGTTCAGATAAAGATTCTGAAGAACCATGGGATGGGAGCGGACAGCATTGGGAAGGCAGTGCATAAGGAAGGATTACACAATTTACACAAAGTGGATTGTCTCGTTATTCACGGAAATTGTTTAATTTTTCTTCGGGATTCTATCTACGACATTTAGTTCCTGGAATTGTATGGATGCTGAAGTCAGAGAAGAACGAACATTTGCTGGGAACCTGCAGACCGGAGGGGAAGCCCGGAAGCTGGAGAATGGCATAGGCGTCAGTACCAAGCTACCACATAATTCCTTTCCCCGGCAATCGTAGATAGAGAGTGTTGCAGGGACGCAGTAATAAAATGAACTGAAAAAAGGATGTAGAAGAATGGAAAAAATCGAACAGAGCGAAGAAATTATGTTAGCTTTAGCACCTTCAACCACTTGGCGCATCTCCCCTTCTTTAAGCCCTTCTGGGCCACGTCGGGCGACCAGAATACCCTGCACGAGTACCCGTATATAAAATTGATATACGAGGACATCGCCGAGTGTCGAAATGAATTACTCAAATTCATTGGAATGATTAGCTTTTGATGGCATTAGACGCTTAATAAAGAATTGTAGATGATATTGGCCTAAGTGGAGTGATGCACGATGGAGCAGATGAGGCGTTATGAATTCCCTAATAAATGAGAATGGGCACACTTCATCCTGCGCCCTGCGGGAGCATCCCTGCAGATATAGTTAAGCATTTGAACTGGCGGGTATTCGCTGTTTATTTGAGTGGAGCATAATCTAAATTTTAATGTTCAAAAATAAATTCGGTGTTTTTATTGGAATTATATTTTCTGTCTTTCTAAAAAGTGGGAGTTTAAAGATCGCAGTTTTAGGAGACATTACCTAATTTAGTATTTCTTATCTATTTTAAGCTCAATTCATTAACATTTCGAAGGATCCTATTTCCGAAATATTAATGACCTTGACTGATCGTTTTAAAAAATTATTTCCCACATTTCGCTAATTGATGCTTCTCTTTTACCTCGCAATATAGAGAGCGACCCTCAAAGGAATTTAAATTTATTTCCGGCGGCGTTTGTTCCCACTTAAGGTCAAACTAAATAAAATATATGACGGCGGGGGTGTAGCAATTTCGGCATGTCGTTAACATTAATAGGCGTCGCCATTGCCGTAGTAATCGTTCTACCAAAAGCTTTTCACCATTATTCCGCTAATTGCTGCTATTTTCTCAATTAAACGCGGAATCATTTTAAAAAGGAACGTTAAATTGGTTTTACCAATTGGGTTTACCTGGGAAATTTTCGCACAGATCTCCACTGAGATGCCGCACGCCATCGAAGTTTCAGTAATGGCTTTTACGATTTTTGCTACTGTCGAGCACACCCCATTGGGGGGGTTGAATGACACAGGGGAAACTTTGGCAGGCACTATAGTGTCTGTTCTCTGAAAACTGAAGGGTCGTCTTTCAGCGCTGTTAGTGATATTTATCTGCAGGTGCATCGTGCTCATCGAGTAGCAGCTCTTTTTGCTGAAAGAAGGGCTTTTGCTCGCCCGTCGTTTTATTGTGTTTTCAAATGCTTTATTATGAAATTGTTACCCTTATGAAAGAGCATATCAGATTCCTTGTCGAACGTCAAAATGCTTTCCGATTTGGGGCGATTGTTATTTAACACCTACCCTTCCTTTGTAATTGATTGGTGTCGCACAAAGGAAGTAAACTTTTACAAAAAGCGTTGCTACCTTATGTTCGAGTTACAAAAAGAATTGACAAGTTTGATATACTTTCCACTTTGCAATTGCAGGATTTTCTCATCACGTCTTGGTGCCATGAGCAGAAATATTCTCAATTTACTCACAATCTCTTTTAATAACGTGTACTGATTTCATTTGAGCACTTTACGCAAATATACAGTCGGAGACATCAACGTTGCGTGGTGAATTACGGTTTTGTATAAATTGTTTCAAACATTCCTGACTAAAATTGAACATACGTAAAGCATTCATGATTCAACCCAGATAATTTCATACCAATCGAACAAAATGGTACTCCTCCCTTTAATTAGATCTGCTCCTAATAAATTTCGCATAACCTCACGTACAAATAAAACGCAAGTGCGTCCTCAATTGTACAAATTGCTTTAATCAAATTAACAAAATTACACCCCTACTGAATATCTTGTGCCAACACAGCAACCACTCATGCCTTTACCAGTGTTACAACTATTCGAACATCACTGTAGCAATGTGCTCACTTGAGAGCTCTACAAACAACAAATTAAAATAATGTTCCCTACCCCCATCACCCACCCCCTATCTAACCAATAACGGAAATCACCATTTGTCACTAATTACCCCAAGCAATGTTGGAATGTTTCTGTGTGAGTTCACCTCCGAGCAGAATACTCCCAGTTGGGTCAAGTGGCCTTCGGAAGATACTATAGTCAGTCCTTGAAGGTTTATGAGTGGATACCACAGGTGCGGGATTCCACTCCTGATTTTTCTTCCCAGTTAACAGCAACCGAAATTTGTTTCTTGATGAAGATAATCCCTTTCAGATGGCATGTTAAGTTCTCACATAAGTTGCCTTTGTTCCTGTCTGGAGTTCGACCGAAATTGGGTCTACTGGATTCGGGATTCTCCACCAGAGTCCCGCTGCGTGGGCAATGAAGTGTTCAGAAAATAAACTGAGCCATCAACGTCCATCCAAATATCCTGCGTCCGGCAATAACAGTCAGAGTGGAATATAATTAAGATATTAATCTCACTTAAGCTAATGATCACGTAATTTTTTATAATTAGTTGTTTTTCGCATTACTATTCGAGGGACGAACAGAGAGACGGGGGAAACTAATTTAACCCATCCCGTCGCAAGACAAGTCTTATCCCTCATCCCGTATGCGTCGCTACATTAAGTCGTTATAATAAATACTTTACTAACGCTTCTGTTCCTTATCTTCCTCAGGCTGCACACACTGCTTGCGACTGATTGAGGTGAGGATCCCAAAGCACATAGTGAGGGGCAGCACCGCAACCCTGGAATGCTATTACGACCTGGACGGAGAAGCACTTTATTCGGTTAAGTGGTATAAGGATGGTAATGAGTTCTACCGGTACGTCCCCCGGGACATGCCCCCTGCTCAGACGTTCCTGTTGCCCGGAGTATCGGTCGATGTGAGTTTGTCCTGTCGAAGGGTTAATCCCAAACTAAGTGCAACTGTTACATTCATTATTTCACAGGTCCACAACTCGAGCGACGTTGTCGTCACCTTGAAGACTGTCAATTTATCCACGACTGGGAAGTATCGCTGCGAGGTTTCCGCCGAGGCGCCATCTTTCCAGACCGTTTCCGACCACGGAGAAATGATTGTAGTATGTAAGTAAACTTCTCAAGAGTCCTCTGGCTCCTGCCAGAATTCCTAAAACAGTGCGCAGATTAAAGTTGCACATCTGTCCTCTGGATTTGTGGATCCCATTCAAGCGACTTCCTATAGTGCACTTGTGATTAGCGTACGACCGGACAACGCATGGTCAGGTCACAGAATTAAGTGATTAATGTGGAAGCATGTGGAAGATTGTGGAAGCACATTGTCACACGAACTGAACACGAACTGAACAAGAAGTCAAGCCTACTTTATTAATGCAGTACTATTTATTTCATTTCAATCCAATACCACGAGATCTACAAAACGATTAGCCTCAATTTGGGGATGTTCACCAATTTGATATTGTCACTTTTTGCAATGCAGGTCATCGCACTTAAAACAAAACAGCAATTTTTAATTCGCTCGACGACAATATCATCAAATTACGCGAGACCGACTTATAATGTGATGTGAGCGCTGGAATATTTATAGATGGTGTTGAAGCCTCGCTTCCTCGGAAAGATTGAAGTGGGAGTGCACAAATTACACACACCTTTGATTTAGTCCGACACGAATTTTATTTATTAAATAACTGAAATTTACACAATACTAATCACAATATAACTTTATCTAGTTTAACTTTAACCACTTTACAAATCTAATTTAAAATTGTAACAACTACTTAACAAGTGAAATGAAACAAATTAATTATGAAAAAAGGTGAACGCTCGGTGCGCGGTCCCGATAAGAACTGCCCGTTCAATTTTTGATCGTTGATCGGATCATTGGGTTGCCCTCAGTTGACCCGTCACGCGCAGATTTTCAGAGTGCAACCTTGCACTTAGATTCGCGATCGACCGGACGTCTCGAATGTCCCGGGCAGGTGGAATTTGTTACCTGCACAATAATTAATTGCAGGCGTAGACATCAATAATTAATTGCAGGCGTAGACATCCCGGGCGACGTTGAAATCCTGGGGTTTCAAAATACCTGTGAATGAGATAAACCAAAATATTAAGTTTGAGAGTATCTTGCCTGGGCATTTCCTCCCACGACAAGGGTGACTCTCGATGAGTTAAGGAGTTACTTAATGGGCGCCCCGACTCGCCCTGATGCCAAGATCAACGAAAGGGGTAGGTGAAGGGAAATTATTATATTATGTGTCAGGACATCAGGATGGGTAGGAAGGCTTAAGCGAACTGCTGGTTGCTGCCGATTGTCAATGGAGGATAAATCTTCGTTTGTCGATGTAGTGTATCTAGCTCCGTTATGGTTGACACGTTCAATGACTCGGTCGATGGAGCTCCTGCTCCTTGGATGGTTGCCGGATTTGCGTTGCAGGTTACAGATGTTAGTTGTACGTCATTCTCTGCTGACTTGGAGGTCCTGTTCCGGTTAATGAAGTGGTTGGCAACAGGATCGCACAGAGCTCCAAGCAAGTACCAACTCCATCCATAAATTCGTCGGATTAGGGCCAGGTTAATTATGCTAGACAGGATGCATTTTGTGGCATGCACGATCACCCAAAGTGCGATGATGCTGGAGCTGAGACTGCCGAAGTTGGTTAAGTAGGACCAGGTCGATGATAGATGTCTGGATAAGAAATGTTGTATTTGGGGCGAGGAAAACATATGGAGTATATTAATATCCTGCTGATCGGGTTCATGTCCAATTAACGTCTTGGTGATGACGTTCTCGATGGCTTTCCGTTCTGTGGGATACATAATTTGTTTCCGAAGCTCGTCGGCACTCTCAAAGGAGTAAATGCCTGATTTTATGAGATCGTGGAGATCTTCATATTTCCACGGGACATCCTTGGAAGGGTGGAGAATCGATGGAGATTCCAGCTTTTGCCCGGTTGGGTTAAACCCATACCACGCTCCATGAATTAAATACGCAGGTAGAAGCGTTGATGAGCAAGGGATCTCCGTTCCATACTCGTGCAACAGATGTGTGGTAGGTGTCATGTAGTAGCTTTTGTTGTTATAATAAACGGGGAGTTCCTGGTAGCATCGTTCTGTTTTTCGGATCGTAACGTCCACAGCTTGGCACTGTATAAGGTAAATGACTTCGCCTCTGGATATTGCAGTGTAACCCGGTTCCTTCATTTGCATAAAAGCAAATTCAGAGGGATGTTGGTGAGCCACCGCGAGCTGCGTCTCGAGCACTTGGCGCTCCAATTCGCACTTTTTGTAAATTAAATGTTTGTGCAAGTTTTGTATTTGATCCTTTAAGTGCCTTTCCACAAAAACAAATTTGGCGTTGATGTAAGCAAACAAATCTAAATTTTTTGCATTAGCTGTCTTTGTTGGAAAATAGTAATCTGCGGAAGTTTTCTGAACGATGAACAGTCGAGGATGCTCGGTTTGATATCCAAGGTGGTCGCAAACGGTAATGTTTTCAACGACCTCCAAAGCGAATATGATATCTCCCGCGTTCACAGCATATATGAGATGTGTTTGATTATTTGCGACGTCATATGTTTGCGTTTTTGTCGCATTTCCTTCATATAATACTGTGTAGGACGCCTTTTCACATGAGTTATCAGGAATCATATCCCAAAAACTCATTCCGAACTCAGGATCCAGGCACTTACTCGACAGATAGGAACACAGCACATTATTCCGGAGGACCACTTTGTTATCGGCAAGCCGAACAGTGCCAATGTAGTCTAAGGCTATGACTTCTATGGCTTGCATTACGATAACATTTTGCCACGAATTTGAGCCAAAAGTGTACTGAACTCCTGCACAGTTACCTTTCGCATCGAGTGAGCCTGCTACCGTTTCTGTCATTCTGGTGGTCGAATTTGATTCTATGTTCGAGATGACCTTGTTGTTTTGCAACTTGTAGGTACCCTTTTCGTGGATTTTAAGGCATTCTTCCTTAGATATATCGGCGATGAAAGAGCTGAGCCCTCCCGGGACCAGCGAAAGATGGCTGAACATACCGCAGTAATAAATTGTTTGCAGTATATTTATTTTGCATTGGAAAATGTGGATCGGCGCTACAGTGTTTAACTCTAATAACTGGATATCCTCATTTTCTTGGCTTGAGTTAGAAAGTTCCAGTTCGCAGCTTTCTACATTTAGGACCGACACTCTGGTGTGATTCATCCTATCGTGTCCGCAGTCAAAGGCGATGAGAGATAAAACTGTTGCGGGTAAGAAAATGAACCCCACCAATTTGCACATGATGTTGGAAGCTGTTAAAATAATGTCGTTAAGTAGATTTACTTCAAAGGATTATATCTAACGTCTTAACTATAATGGAATTAATAGATACTAGTTGATAGTTTAATTGCGTGTAGAATGTAGATTTAACGGGTTCTATTTATTTAATTTGCCGAGCTTTCTGCGGCGGGTGTCAATTGTTCCTTATTGACGAACGGTAATACGCAAACCTTGGTTACGGGTCGTTTCAAAGTGGATGATGCAGTCTTTAGTGTCACCACCCGAACTTGGTTGTCTGACCCCAAGTGGACTTCTAGTACGCGTGCGAGTTTCCATGTGGAAGGCGGCAAGTTGCTTTCTTTGATCAAGACGAGATCACCTTTGTTTACCGGAGGATGTGCGGTTTTCCACTTTTGCCTCTGCTGCAATCGAGATATATATTCGGAAGCCCATCGCTTCCAAAAATCGCATTTGAGTTTTTGAAGCAATTTCCAGCGCGATAAGAGAGACGTTGTTGTTTTGCTTTGATCCGCTTCGGGTAAGCTGAGTGGAGCATTTCCAATTAGAAAATGTCCTGGGGTGAGAGGCGTCAAATCGTCTGGATCGGATGATATTGGACAGAGCGGCCGTGAGTTTAAAATGGCTTCAATTTGGCATAAAACAGTGGTCAGTTCTTCGAACGTAAGGATGGTTTGTCCTAGTATCCTTCGAAGATGGTGTTTAATAGATTTTACGCCCGCTTCCCAGAGCCCACCGAAGTGTGGAGCACCGGGTGGGATAAAGTGCCAGTTGACCTTTTGCATTGCCAATTGTTCTGCTGCGAGGGAAATGCTGTCCTGGATTGCTGATTTAAGCTCATCCTTTAACATTTTTGTTGCGCCCACGAAATTGGTGCCGTTATCGCTGTAGAGGTCCTTACAAACGCCACGCCTGGAGAAGAATCTCCTTAAGGCAGCTAAAAACGCTTCAGAGCTTAAGTCGCTCACTGCTTCAATGTGCACCGCCTTTGTGGCAAAACAGACAAAAATAGCAATGTACGCTTTGGAAACCTTTGCATTTCTGGTTCGATTTAATTTTATAGAGATTGGCCCAGCGAAGTCGGTGCCAGCTGCGTAAAAGGGACGTTCTAATGTTATGCGATGGCGTGGAAGGTTTCCCATGATTTGTTGAGCTGTTTGTTGTTTCCACCTAACGCACGTGATACACTGCTGTATAACCTTTTTAATAGCTCTTTTGGCGTTGATGATCCAATACTCCTGGCGGAGTAGTGAAAGCATCAGTGAGGGTCCACCGTGCATTGACATCTTGTGCGTGTGTTTGATTAATAACTCCGTGAGTTTCGATTGATAGGGAAGAATTATGGGGTGTTTTTCAGTAAAGGACAAATTGGCTTCTTGCAAACGTCCTCCAACGCGAAGAATGTTGTCGTGGTCTAAGAAAGGGTTCAAAGAGAGTATCGGGCTTTTCTTGGATATTGAAAGTTTTTCTTGAAGAGCGGCTACTTCCTTGGAGAAAGCAAGTTGTTGACTTTCCTTGATGAAAAGCATTTTTGCTCGCTGCAGCAACTCGGCCGAAAGGTTAATTCTTTTTATTGCGCATGAGGCTTTGCGTTTAAGACTTGGTGTTGAGATGGGCTTCCTCGACTTGTAATTGTCGAATATTCGGTAGCACCATGCTATTGTTCGGCATGCTCTGGTGTAATCAGAAAATCTGTCGATGGTTTGTGGAGTTGTTGCGCAAACTTGAAAAGCTTTCACTTTCCGAGTTTCCGTTTCTGCCTCCTCGGAGTTTAGCTCCACTGGTGATGCGGGCCAAGCCTCGGGATCCTGCTTCAACCATGCAGGACCCTGCCACCATTCAGATCGATGCACTAAGTCGGAAGCGAAAACTCCGCGAGAAGCGAGATCAGCTGGGTTCTCTTCTGACGGAACATGTCTCCAGCATGAATCTGCAGCATTGTTGTGGATTTCTGATACACGATTCGCAATGAACGTTTTCCAGCGGTTCGGCTGGCTATTGATCCAAGCTAGAGCCACAGTGGAATCGGACCACAAATAAAATTTCCCTGGAATTTCCAACATTTGTCGTAAATTACGTACTAATTTCGATAAAAGGTGAGCTCCGCATAACTCCAGCCGCGGGAGAGATACGGTTTTCACCGGAGATACTCTGGTTTTGGATATTATCAAATTAACTGCAACGCTTCCGTCAGCTTGTTTTACGCGAGCGTAAATAACGGCTGCATAAGCTCGTTCCGAGCTATCGCAAAATCCGTGAAATTCCATGGGAGATGTTGATACGCATTGAATCCATCTTGGCATTTGTATTCGTTCGATCGATTTTAGATCATTCACGAACGCATTCCAGTGATCTGCGAGTAGAAGTGGAATTGGGGCGTCCCATTCTACTCCTGCGAGCCATAATCTTTGCATAAGGATCTTGCCACAAATTATAATAGGGCTAATCCATCCTAAAGGATCAAAGAGTTTAGATATTTTGGACAAGATATGTCGTTTCGTTGGGACCCCATCGAAATCTATGTTTAGTTTGTAATAAAAACAGTCTGCTTTCGGATTCCAATTAATACCGAGAGCCTTGATGGTTTCGTCACCGTTTAAAGAGAGATGTGCACTATCAGCTAAATATTCCGCTGGTAAATCTTTCAAAATTCTAAAATTGTTGGCAGTGAATTTCCTTAAATTGAAACCTCCTCGTCGAAGTAGTGAGATGAGATCTTCTTTTAGACAATTTAACTCTTCGATGCTATCCCGACCAGTCAGAACATCATCCACGTAAAATTCGTTCGATAGACAAGCGGATGCTTCTGGGAAATTTTGTCTTTCATCAGTTGCTAGTTGATTTAGCGTGCGAATAGCAAGATAAGGTGCACATGCAACTCCAAAGGTGACAGTTAATAGACGGTACTCTTTCACTGGGCCGCCTACTTCAGGGCGCCACATAATTTTTTGGTATTTCGTGTCGTCGGGATGTATCCAGATTTGTCGATACATCTTTTCTATATCAGCTGAGAAAACATATCGGCGGAATCTCCATTTCAGCAGAATGGTTGGGAGATCCTGTTGTAGTGCAGGACCAGTAAAAAGTACATCATTCAAAGACTGATTTGCTTTGGTTTTGTATGAGGCATTAAATACAACGCGTAATTTCGTTGTCGAACTTGACTCCTTGATAATGCCATGATGAGGCAAGTAATTACTTGAATTACTATCGATGTCGGAAGGTATTTCTTCCATATGATTCAAAGTAACATATTCTTGAAGTACGTCATTATATTTTTGCAGATAACCCTTGCGCAGAGCTAATTTTTCCGCAGATAAGAAGCATTTGAATGCTATATGTCTGGATGCACCCAAGTTCTCGGTGTCATCAGATTTAAACGGTAATCGAACCACGTACCGGCCGTCGGGCTTTCGTGAGTGAGTGCTTTGAAAAAATGATTCACATGTTTCTTCTTCGACGGTTCGTGCGGCAGCGTCGCGCACTTCTTCCATCTCCCAAAATTTTCGGAGATCGAAATTTAAATCCAAAGTGTTCATATATACTTGAACTTTTGGTTCGATTGGTTCTCGATTGACGGAGTCGATTTTACCCGAAAGAATCCAGCCAAAGACTGTATTTTGGGCGATTGGAGTTCCTGCGGGTCCAGATCTGACGCCATTTAGTAATATCTCTGGATAAACATCGGCTCCTATTAAAAGGTCAATAGGTCTTGGGGTATCGAACTGCGGATCTGCCAACGGCAGTCCTTTTAGATGAGTCCACTCCTGCCGTACAAAGGTTTTTGATGGCAACAAATCGGTCAGACTATCGAGGACGATAGCGTGGGTCTCAATCTGAGTATTTACTTTTTGGGCACACATGATTATTGTTGCCATTTTTCGGGAGCTTACCGGGTGAGAGTTTCCAAGGCCAGTCACCGCTACTCGAGTAGTGTTTGGTTTAACCTTCATATTTTTTAAAGCTGCGGCAGTGATAAATGTCGCTTGCGATCCCGGGTCTATCAGGGCTCGAAGCGTGCAAAGACCTTGGGGAGTGTCAACTTGCACTATTGCAGTTGCTAGTAACACTTGGCGATTTTCGTGACTGAAGTAATTTAACACGGTTGTCGTAGATGCATGTGCCCCTGGCTTGTTACCGTAGGTCGTTTGCTTTTCACTAGGTGTTGAACGAGCGTGATTTGGGAAATGCAGTAACGTATGATGTTTTTCCCCACACTCCGCGCATCTACTTTTACTTAGACATTTGTTCACTGAATGAAATTTACCCAAACAATTCACGCAGCTGCCGGTCGACTTTGCGATCTTTAATCGATCGTTTGGTTCTAACTTTATGAATTGGGGACATTGACGGAGAGAATGATTCGCCTGGCATAATTTACATGCTTGTTTCGCCAAATGAAAATTTTGTAATTTGATTGCTCGCTTGGATACTTCCGACTTTCTATCGGGGAATGTTTGTTTGCATTTGGAGCCACCGCCGAGGGCTTCCAGGGTTCGAAATCTTTGTTCGAGAAATTTACTGAATTCGCTCCACATAGGGACATCGGTATTGTCACTGATGGACTCTTCCCACGCTTTGTGGGTTTCCAAAGGAAGTTTTTGTACTAACAAGTGTATTATAAGTGGATCCCAATGCAGAGTATTAATGTCGATATTAGCGAGAGATGTAAGGCATTCATTGGTGATATCTAATAAACTCTTCAGCAAGTTTGCTGACTCCGTTACTATTTTAGGTTGTGCAGTAAGCGTTTTTAACAGAGAGGACACAATGATCCTCTTATTCTCATAACGAGCTTTTAAAGCATTCCAAGCAGAGGAATAGTTTGCTTGCGTGATACTATATTGTTTAATCACGTTTGCAGCTTCTCCAGTGAGGGTAGTTTTCAGATAATGAAATTTCTGAACAGCTTCCAATGATTGATTTTGGTGAATTACAGATACAAACAAGTCGCGGAAACTGACCCATTCATTATATTCCCCGGAGAACTTTGGAAGGGTAATTCGAGGTAAACTCGAAGAAGTTGATGAGTTCGGTGAATCACTACTCGCAGTCGCGGCGGTTTGTGCAGCAATTGTGGGATCTGCTGCTTTTTCAGCTGCTTCCAATTTCGATATTGCGTCGAGCAATTCACCCTTTATTTCGTAAAATGTAGATTCTTGTTTCGCAAAAGTGTCTGCCGTGAAGTAATCTAATTTTTCATGATCTTTGTTCTTCTCCAAAGCCATTTTACTTTCGTTTACCATGAACTTTTGCCATAATTCCTGCCAGCCGTTTACACGACCAACATAGTAACCGTGTGTACGTCTGGGGTGCCCGGTCTTTTTGATATTAGACACAAATTTATTCATTTGGTCAATTAAAGCATTTTGCTTGGAAATTAGATGCACTACGGGATCCAATTGATTGACGACCGGGTCTGACATATTGCGATATGATATTTACGCACCGAGAATTGTAACCAGCACTTCACTTAATATAAGGTAGGTATTGAGGAAAGGGACTTACAGATACAAGTATATAGATGCTGCCTGATTCCCAGTATCCGGCTCGAAGGACCAATGTTGAAGCCTCGCTTCCTCGGAAAGATTGAAGTGGGAGTGCACAAATTACACACACCTTTGATTTAGTCCGACACGAATTTTATTTATTAAATAACTGAAATTTACACAATACTAATCACAATATAACTTTATCTAGTTTAACTTTAACCACTTTACAAATCTAATTTAAAATTGTAACAACTACTTAACAAGTGAAATGAAACAAATTAATTATGAAAAAAGGTGAACGCTCGGTGCGCGGTCCCGATAAGAACTGCCCGTTCAATTTTTGATCGTTGATCGGATCATTGGGTTGCCCTCAGTTGACCCGTCACGCGCAGATTTTTAGAGTGCAACCTTGCACTTAGATTCGCGATCGACCGGACGTCTCGAATGTCCCGGGCAGGTGGAATTTGTTACCTGCACAATAATTAATTGCAGGCGTAGACATCAATAATTAATTGCAGGCGTAGACAGATGGTAAACTGTACACTTTGACACGTGTTCTTATAGATTTCGTCAAAGACTTCGCCCAAAACTTTGAGTTTTTTAATCAAAAAGTGATTCCGAAAACGCGTGTTTCCTTCTGCCGTTACTCTACGTCCTTCCCATCATTATCGAGCGTTAATTAGTGACAGACGAGCCCCAAATTACAGAGCTGCAAAGGAATTACACAATTGAGAAAAGTTAGAATAAGTTTATAGAAAATTCTTTCTGCAGGACTTCAATCGAAGGGGACAATCGAATGAAAATTGTGACTGATGCCGCATGGGGTCCTTCTAAATAATGGATCGCAGGGAATTCAATAAGTTAGGTGGGATTGATGTGATGTCAGCCTAGCCCCCCCCCCCCCCCAACCCGCCTTCCTTTAATGAGGACAGTTCTACTAGTTTTATTAGTTTCCATTAGTCATATTAGCGAAAGCTGTCCATCCAAATGAAAGAAATTCAATTCAGAATAATTGATTTTAATTATGAAGCTTCAAAAAAGTAATGTGCTGTGTCCTGTTCACTCTATAGTCTACACTCTACTATATTTCGGTAATTAATTAATTGCCTCATTGATTTGGGTACCTTAAATAATTACATCCTTCGTCCATTATTAGTTTATGCTGTTTAAAATAAATTATTAAATTAAGAAATTATCAAATTAAAATGGTACCTAACGTGTGTAAAGTAATTAGGGAAAATTTCAACTTTAGATTTGCACCAAAAGGCGCTTCTGAAAATTGTCGTTCTTCCCGCATTGTGAATTAACTACTTCTGAATTTTTCGACAGAAGCCATTTTTTTCATCCATTAGCACCTATTTTAAAGTAATTAAAATATTGTGGAAACGCGAATTGTATAAAATTACCTCTATAAGTGTTACAGAGAAGAATAAATATGCTGGAAAAATATATCCATAAAGCAGAGCAGACATACAGTAGAGCACCCAAGTACCCCCTGACTACTACAGCTAGTGTAATGCTAAGTGGTTTTGCCATTACTTCAGGCCACTAAAAGCCGTTAGTAATTTTTTGTTCATTAGTGTTTGAATAAAATAAAGTCGGTGCGCAAAAACTGCAAACAAAAGACTACGAAAGAAAAAAAATCGTTTCAAAATTCTTGTTGGACGGTGAGATGAAAATTAGTGAAAAATGAAAATCTCCAGGAGGTTGCAGTAACTCCTGGTAATGTTAATGCATTTTCAGTGCCGGACGGATTCGTATCCAGGTGAGAAGAAAACCTCCATGTGCATTCCCCGGACATCACCCGCGTCCCGCACTCCGCTCCATGCCCTCGACGAAGTGCCAGACTTACTTTAAATTTAATTACGCCCTGCACTGCGGAATTTTATCCGCTTGCGTCGCCAACAGACACAGGCAATTACCGCAGGAGAAGATGGCGCGATATCCGGATGAATTGATTTTATAGAATTCGGTGCAGACACGCTTTATTTCCGGTATCCTTTTAAGTGAGTGTCGTTGCCGAGTTTAAAGTAGCAAAGCAAGCGACTAAGTAAAAGCTAAAAGTTATCGAGTAGTCTGAAATGGTCCAGTTTAGGATCTGCATTATGTCGCAAGGTATCCTGCGAAAATCAGCGATGACGGTACGGTTAAGGGATGCGGGCGGATGGCGGGTCGGTTGGTGCATATCGCTGCAGCGCTATGCGTGTATAGGTATGTACCCAATTCGCAGTTAACCTCCTTGGAAATTGCTGGACTCGTCCCGAGCGACAAAGTCAGGGAAATAATGCAAATTGAGTTTGAAAAATCTCCCGGCCCGGAGCTAAGTAAGATCCGAAAAGTTTAAAGTGCTTTTCGCTTTTTTATGCTTCCCCTTTTTTTATTATTTTTTGGCAAGTTCGGTATTGCTGTGAGTTCGCGGTGGACAGCCCAGCCTCACCCCCTTGTTATGCTTACATTTATTTGAAATTTCTTCCGGCGATCTCAAAACAATCCCTCTCCTGCCGCGTCCTGAATATATTTGCATTAGAAGCCACCAACGACTGATGTAAAAAAGACCGTCAGAATGTTGCCGGGCGAAAAACACAGGGGGGACAACAACAACATCAACAATGTCAGGGAGTCGCGGGTGGAGTTTTTTCGGTTCTCGACTTTCAAGAAGAAAATGCGGATGTGTGAAGCTAGGAAAAGGAGGACTTTTTACTTGAGCAGTTCTGCCTTTGGCCTCTGTTCAAAATTTTAGTTGTACGTTTTCTTCCCTGTAGCCTGGTTAAGTGGGCGGCGACTTTTTAAAACTGTTGGCTTGTAATCGTCAAAAGACACTAATTGGCGAACTTATTTGACTCCCATTTCACCCTCATTTTCATGATTTTAGAGTAAATGGCAAAAGTTCGACATGAACTCGTTAATTCTTCTATTCTGCTGCCAAGAGACCAACTTTTGTTTCAGTGATTAGGGTTGATGCTGGAGATCTTTTCAACTTTATGATGATATTCTATTATTTGTTCTCAGAGCTCGCCCTTTACTCACTCAGGACTGACTGGGCGCGAGCCGGAAGGGAACGTTCTGGTTCGCGGACGGGTTACTCGCTTGCTGAAACGGCCAATTCTGCGCGCGCTTAATTTAATTTTAGATGACCTAACAAAGTTTGTTTCGCCAATATTCAAAACTTTCCCGGCGATTTATGGAAAATGTTTTGCTTTTTTCACAGAATTGTAATTTTAATGAACTTTAAGAAGGGACTGATTGAAAAACTGCATCAACTTCTTAAAGTAGTTTTCGATTGGAAGAAAAGTGATTACTGAAGTGAGAATGATTCCATCTGCTCTGCTGCTCATCCCTTTGCAGTTCGAATGACTCTGATTTGTCAGTACTCAAATTATTGTAAGTTGGATACCTATACTATTTTTAATGTACCATAAAACTCCGACACGTTTCTTCATTTTCAATCGAATAATGTCAATAAAGAACATATA
Organism: Leptogaster cylindrica; assembly: GCA_963082835.1. Classification (NCBI taxonomy): domain Eukaryota; kingdom Metazoa; phylum Arthropoda; class Insecta; order Diptera; family Asilidae; genus Leptogaster; species Leptogaster cylindrica. The sequence goes on along the minus strand of OY720105.1, from coordinate 22,299,097 downwards.
TTAAAATGCTAACGGTATATATCTGACATTTTCGCATTAAGTACCAGGTAAAATGGAGTCATTCCGAATGGTTTGTTTTGGTTGCGGTAAATATCCATTGTCCACACCATCGAAAACAACATTACATTGCATTTTGTCCTGATGTCAGAATTCTTGAGTTTTTATAACTATTTTAAAATAAATCAAGTCGTGTGCAAAACTTCTGCAATCCATATTTCCTTGTAAACGAAAACTCTCAAATTTCTTATTCCTTTCAAATTCCAGCTCTTCCAGACAAAGGACCGAGCATTACAGGGGGACGAGCCCGCTATCAAATCGGGGATTACGTCCGTGTAAATTGCACGTCAGGCAGATCAAAGCCGGCAGTTACCCTGAATTGGGTGGTGAATGGGGAACATGCCGAGCCCCACATGCTAAAAACTTACGACACATTCATAACCGGCAGAGAGGGACTGGAAACGTCCGTTCTGGGGCTGGAGTTCAAGGTGGAGCAGCATCACTTCCGAAATGGAGACATGAAATTAAAGGTAAGCAATGCTTCTGTCGAGGACCAAACGTGGGTCCACTTACAGTGCGTGCGTTTCTCTTTGCAGTGTGTGGCGCGGCTGTCCTCGATCTACTGGCGCAGCAATGAGGAGAGCGTTGAGGGCGAGAAGCCACAAAAGGCTCCAGTTCTGGAGTCTCGGGAGACTGTCTATGCCAGTAATTCCCGAGCCGATCCCGTGCAAGGTATGTCACTCCTGGACACTTTTCTATCAAAATTCTTATCGATTTTCCTCCAACCAACTGCAGCCAGTAGAGCGGTGTTGTCCCGACCGAGCATACCAACATTGGTATCGACGTGTCTGGGTATCTTAGTTGTAAGTCAGCACTTCAGCTCGTCCTGTCGGGTCTCGGCGAATTACCACAGGTAGCTCAATTTCGGGTTTTAGGTGCGGCTGCGCGAGGGGCTGATGCCCGTTTAGTAGTTAAGCTAGATCAGCGCACCCGGTTTAATTCCGGGCAATGTGTTTGTATATGTGCATGTCCTGTTAACAGGGTTCGTGGTAAAATTGATGGACTTTATGTACTTTACTTTAAGGATATTTATGATTTAAGCGAATGGAATGAACTTGTATTTTTAAAATATGTATACCGGGATATGCAGGCCCTGGTGTTTTGGTCGGATCCTTGAAAGTAGACACGAGACATATCGAAAATTTATTGCCAAAGAGATTTATACTGATATCGAACTTATTCTTTGTATTATTTTATATCCTTTTGATATTGCATGAGATTGTATTGCCTTTTTATCTCACTTTCAAAAGGATGCCCCCTGAAAGGGACGATGGGAAAGTGTTTGGATATGACTGAGCTTTTGTATTTCCTTTTAAGATGGAAAATATTGTGGATCTCAAATTATTATTCTTTTGCAAAAAAATAAACTTATTTTTTCACAAGGGAATGTATCGTTGTTCTTCACATCCCAATGTTTTCAGTTTTTTTCCTCGGGAGATTATCTAAGCCGTATCCGTAGGCAATTGAAAATACACAAAAGGAAAGTTGCCGATATTCGCAAAGTCTTATATTTGATTAATATTTTCCTTTGAATGCTCATGATTTGCGTTTAAAAGTTAGGAATTATATTTCAAATAACTCTGTTTCCATATATCTTACACATATGAGATTTTTTATCTATCGATCCTTAAGGAATTATTTGCTATGAAAAATAACATCTTATATGATGAAAACTTGGCAAAGTCATGACATTTTTTTCTGCATTCTTCTTACAAAGAAAAATTTCTAATTTTGATCTTGAATTTTTTATAAATTTTAGGATCAATTTTCTAAATTTCAAATAAATCTTAAGTTTTCTTCAGTTGGTACTATTGTACAAAAACAGAATGTGCTCAAATAATAAGATTTTCGAATTCTATTATATTCTAACTGCAATTAGGGAATTCTAAAACTTTTTCAATGTAAAAATTCATAATAAGTTTTCCACTTCAAAATTAAGAAATTCTTTAATGCTATTATTGAGATATTTGAAGTATAATTTTATGTAGGCATTTGTGACCTGCAAGCTTTTGCGAAAAACCGTAGTGTAACGTAATCGTCTTAAAACGACGGTCATTTTTGCTTATAAGCGTAAGGACGATTTGCCAACAACGCCAGAAAGCATTTTCCAGAATGCAAGGTAAATATTATGTATTGAACTCAATATATCTAAGGCACTTGTAATCATCTTTTTACGTACCTATTTGTTGTGCCGCTTGTCCACCCTTGCACGATATCCGAGACGTCTTCATCCGTTGTGGGTTGTTAAGAAAGACTTTCTACAATTTCACAACTCATTACATAAATGTTTTTCCTAATTCGAACATATGTACATTGTAAGAAAACACAAAGAGATCCCTTTCGTAAGAAATATGTCACAGGACACACCGCCACCCTTTACACAAAATAAGTAATATTGCAGTATCCTTTTAGAAGAGGAAGTCATTAGTTCGCTTAATGATGCAAGGTTCAATCCCAACTTGTAGCTGCTTCTGTAGAATCCACATCGCTCTCATATTCATTGACATCATTCCTTATGTACAGCCATTTGTTAAAAAAACCCTTTGAAGGGATTCCGTTCCCCACGCTCTTATTAGTATGAGCTGATGAAACAATATCTAGGGTAACTCAACACACCTGGGTTCATTCAAATATAATTGCTCCTTATGCAGAAATTCCAGCTTCCATTCATTGCTATTTCCCATCAGCACACCTCCGAGATGCCTTGTTAAGAAATTAGCAAATGAACATCTTTTGTGATCCAGCTCTTCCATTTCGAGAAGCGCGCATCCTTCTTACTTCACAGGGTAAAAGGGAAAATCCTTTTGAAGAAGTGCCTCCTGGGAGGAACACATTTGAATCCAAGTCAGACTCTGAAGTTAAGCTGTTGTTGGTCCTTAACTGAAGCAGGAAATTGCTCCCTTGTTTAGTCTTCAGTGCCATATTGCATCTTTGGGGTAATCCACGGTTGGGGATTTCCTGAATCGCAGTGAATTATTTTTAAATCTACTCAGTTAGTTGCGGATTCACTTACTTTCGAAAGTCTTAAATTCATTGTTCTGCAGTGATTAATGGTCTTTGTGGTGAAAAACTAATTTTGCAAGAGCCATTTTTGGAGATGTGATTAAAGTGTTTTGAAAGTGTCTAACAATATTGCAATGAAAACAAACAAAGTTTTCATGCAAATTACAATCTCATTGTTGCAAAATTTTATTGTCTTTCGGTACCACGGAACGTTCATCTCTGGCTTCAAGTTTCGTCAATTACGCCTTCGTGTTCGCATCTCCTTCCCTGGTTCCTGGATTCTGCAAATATAAATTTATTGTTGCAATTGCCATTCCATTTTGACGTTAAAATTATCCAATTTCGCAATTTGAAAATGATTTTAATTCACTACATCAATTAATTATTTGTTTGTTTTGTTGAGTTTGGTAATATTAAAGTTTTCAATAAGTACCTACTTCTTCTACGTAATTAACAATTCCAGTCCACACTGGTTTACTGCCATATCGGGTTCGTCAATTACTACTGCCCTCCTTCCCACTGAGACATATCGTTGCATTAATAAACTTAATATATCGCATATCTTCGACAATTTTACAGTAATTGTCATTTTGGAAATCGTTCGTCAGTCGTGTCCAGCACTATCCGATGTCAATTAACTAAGAAAAAGCTACTCTTTATATATTTTTTTATTTATATTATAACCAAAAGAAAAACCATTTACATGATTTTAAATTTGTAATCCTAAAATTGTGAGCAAAGATTAAAACTATGAAATCGTAAAAAAATATAAAAGACTTTACTAAATTAAAGAAAATTCTTAATGAAAATTGTTAAACTTATCAAGTATGCATAAATGTAAATACACAAAAAAAGTATATTAGAAGTTGTAAGTTATTACTTTTAAAAAATTTATGTGATGTTTAGAAACTTCTTCAGATTTTAGACGAGTGAGAGGAATTTTTATGTTTCGGACAAAATTCCCGGATGTATTAATTTGTATTTTTGTTTTTTTTTTTATTATTAAAGAAGCACCTGAATTCGAAGATAGCGAAATTTAAAATTAGACTTCAAACGGCAGTTGATTAATCAAATTTACGGGAGTAACCAGCAGAACATCGCAATGTGCCATTGTGGAATGTCCTTTGAATGAGTCCTTTATGCAAATAACTGCGGGCGCGGCAGAGTGGTCTCGTAAATAGCATAAATAGATTCGTTGGTCCGATGTGTTTGATTAATTATCAATTGCAGAATTGGCGTTTCGCAACAAATTTAATATTGATATTATTTACGATCTCAAATGAATTCGATGCGTGCTTAACTGTAAATGATAATTTCACTTATTATGAACTGTCCGCGATCAAAAAGATTGACAATGAATTTGCATTAGTTTCCCAAAAATTTGGGTCAATACAATAAACGTAAATCAAAAATGTTGTGAACTATCGTGACAGATGACATTTGTATATTGAATTCGGATTTTCCCCCACCCAGAAAAACTAATTCCCAATATTGTTGGTTCATTACGTCAGTTAATTTATTTTAAAATCGGGAAATTTTATTAGTGAGCTTAATGAGAATATTAAACAGTTTTATAGTTATAGTCCTGCACTTTTAAAACTTACCTATACTAAATATTCAATTTAAACTTAGTTCAACACATTTATTAAATTTTGAACAATGAATACTATATTATTATTTTCGCTGTAATTAAATATAATCTGAAAACAGGATGTGCAAATTTACAGAATATTTACTTTTTATTCGTTTATCATCGTCACGAGTACTGAAATTATAGATAAATATTATTTTTACATCCGGGTATTATTCGCAAATTAAAGTAGATTAAACAAATCAATTGTTTTTGATTATTTTTTTGTGTTATCACGAAAGGAACAGTTTATGAACATTTATCTATAGATATTATTGTTAAAATTCCATACTCGGCCATTTGCTGTACACACTACACAACTCTTTTGTACTATTCGTAACATTCTCCTTTCCTATAGGATTAAAGGACTTGTACATTTGTAATTTTAAACTATAAATTAAGATGTAGATCCAATTTCTCTGTAAATATACGTATTGAGCAGATTGCATTTAATCGTTAAGAAGATAAACTTTTAATCTAGGCATAGAGGTAAAATGCAAAGCTAAATTGTATTCAATAAAATATTTGTTTGAAGAAAAAAATCCTTGGTTGTTTCTAATGTCACCCCTTTCTTCCCTTTTATTATTATTAGTTACCAATACATCGACATCGTCAAATTTTTCAAACTCCATATTCAGAGAAAAATGTAGGGGAGAGCCGTGTAGGTTGAACCGGCATGTAGAATGAAACACAAAGATATTTTTTCTTTTAAAATTCACACCAAATTGCATAATGTCAAGCTGTTTATTATCAGTAGATAACTTTTAATAGCCTACAGATTTACTAACTCGCCATTCTTGTACTTGAACCAAAGGAAGTCAAAAAAATTTGTGAAAAAAATGTTTCCAAATTTTTTCCATAACTGAAAAAAGTATGATTTTTCAGCGGTATAAAAAGCTGAACATCACATTTACACTACAGTTTTCGCTCTATTTTATAGTTCCGAAGGAATTTTAAGCATATTTTGTATTGAAAAAATATCTCATGTCTTCTTAATATCAAGATTCGTCTAAGTTGAAACACTTTATGTCGTGTTGAAACACTATGTGACGTCTTGCTTGAAACAGTGAAAAGTGAATAACTAAAAGAAAAGTAATCAAATAAACTAACAAGTGGTTTAACAAGTGGATTTTAAAAGAGACAAATAGTGTTTCTGTAAAAATTAATTGTTCACATGGTGAAATAGCAAGCCGTTGACCGAGATAAACTGGTCGTGGTGTTTCTGATTTTGATGCATTAAAAAATAAATTTGCATTTGCAAATAAATAAATTAACAATAAACATTTAAAATTTGTCGTTTTTATAAAAAAAATACTTTAACCATTTTCAATTACTATATCTGTTTCAATCGACACGACAAATTTTTTGACGGTTAAAAATCACATGTTTAGAAAATAGGCCACAAGTTTTTTATTTTTGAAGCAATTCAATTACTTTCTCCGACAAAATGTAGCTAATAATACTACCTACCATTCCAACGGTATCTACATAAAACTCTGTGTTATATTTATGCAGTAAGCAGTTAAAAGTTGCGACTAAAAATCAAAGCGTGTTTGAACCTACACGATTCGCCTCTACTTTTATGCACGTAAATTGAATTTTCTAATTTTGTTATATAATATTTTTCAAAATTTTTTTTTTTGCGTGGCGATTGTGCTCGCCATGGGGATAGAGGAAGAGTACAACGATTTTCGGAAATTCGACAAATTCTCTTGGAGCGATGAATAATTTTGTCGGAATTCCGAACTGAGTAATGTTATACAAATAATATCGAATGAAATTTACATAATTTAATCAAAATTCCGCAAATATCAGCCCCATTAGTTAAAAAGTACCTCATAATTCCTCCGGCAGGATGCAATATAAAAGTGGAATTCCCATAGCTATCGGCAATACGTCTCATTATTATCGGGAGAGAAGTATTATCGGTCCAGGCGCTGGTGGTAGATAAATGTCTTCTCGCAAGGATAAAATAAATTCACGCTCCCTGCACGAGTTCATTAGATATTCGGGAGACACACCGGGTCAATTTCATCCGTGGCCTTATCGCCAGCGAGGAATTCTCCTTCCTGCCCGATCTTCTATACGACATGAATGGATGACCCGAATGTAATCTGAGTCGGGAAGGACAAAGTGCTGGTACCGATAAATATTAGAGGCGACCCATAGTGTTCCTTTATCGCTCCCGGTTATGGGTTCGCAAATAGCCACATACGTGAAGAGTCGTTGCTGGCCGGGGACGGGTGCGGCTTTCGCAGCTCACGAATCTCATCGCAGGATCATAAAATCGCGATTAAACTTGAGTTAAAAATTGGGTGACTCGCAAAGGACGACTGCTGGAAATAGTGTCTACGTAGAGGAAACAACATCGGACGGATGTAAATTTTTACGATTCGGCGAAGGCACTTAGCTGGATTGACAGTCCCGTTTTATTGGCACGGGAGCGACCTAGAGGACAGCTCGGGATGTCCTGTCAGAGGAGTTTTGTTGTTTCCACATTTTATGCGGAAACGTGAGTGAGAACAATCACCTTTCTTGGCATGCCCTTTCTTGCGCAATCAATTGTTACTAGGACACAATTTTTTCATCCATTGTGAATTCCCTATCGCTTGAATAGATGCACACACAGACATAAGGTCTTATCTACCTTCCGAGCATAAGTTTGTGGGTGTAGCCCGCTTAAACTGCTCATGCAGGACTTCAGATATTTTTCGGGCGTGATAAGAATAATCGTAATGTACTCAAAGTGTTATCTTGAATTACAATTTGATTGTTTGACCAGAAAAAGGTTACGATCTCTTGGGAGCATGCAAAAGCTCTATCTCGGATGAGTTGGCCAGCCTTTTAGGAAATTGCGTCATCAAAAGGGATACGAGTCTGTGAAGGAATAAATGAAATTGAGCCTGCCTTCGAGGAATTTACGAAGGATTCTAAAAAGTGTTCCTAGTGCAACGTGATTTCCCATCCTTGGAGCAATTTACAAAAGGCTTCCAACTTTGCAGTGGTAATAAAATTTCATCTTCTGGGCTTAGTTAAAATTTTCATCATAAGTTAGTGGGGTCGAAGTTATGTTTGCGTTGTGGAAATCATTTTCAGCTGCCAGTGGCTGAACTCAGTGTAACCATTCCAGAACCTAGCAGGATGCAAACTTACAAATTCCCGCAGTGAAGCGTTTTCCAGGCTTCAAACGTCAAAGTCTCCCTCATCAAAATTGCAAGGTTTGTTTATGACTTTTCTCAGTGCCTGCTCGCGGAGATTCCTTCCCATTACTGCCTACGAATGCTCGAATCTCCTTGCATTCCATTACTTGGCTTATGTTGCCTGTCGAAAGGTCGTCGAGTCCCACTTGGCGCTCCTCCTTGGGTCCTGTCTGGAAGAGGAAAAAGCCACTTCGTTCCTGGATGCAAAGCAGCTTTGGAACTTTATTCCCACTACCAACCGCTTCAGCCGCACTTCAGCAACGGTGTCTTATGAATTATTTTTCGTCACAATTAGACCTCAAGTACAGTCTCTTCACCCCTTTACTCAGGCAAGTGATGCGCCACCTTGAACTTGATACATCTCTTACGCAGTTGTACGAGTTTGCATCGCAGTCAGCAGTATTCCACAAGGATTGCCATTTACACAAGTGCAGTAAGTGGCTTCTATGGCTCTTTCTGTTTTAATAACACCTTTTTAGGAAAGAAATCCTGTAAACCGTTACTGGTTCTGAAGCACACAACTTTTCCGTTCAATTATCCGGAAGCCAATTATAATAAATTTCCAACAGAGAAAGTTTTCAAGGTGAATTTTCTTTTTAACTCGGTTAATCTAAAAACCTTAGCATAGAATAAATCTTTCAGGTTGTGATTTTATTTTGAAGTGAAACAATTCTGGTAAAATGCCGATCTGGTAAAACCGATGCAAAATGTAAAATTTTTGGATTACATGCTTCAAATCACATTAAAAGTGTCTTGAAAGCACAAAGATTTGGTCACCACTCACCCTGCGAACATTTTAATGCGTAAATAAAAATATTTATCGAAAATCTTAACACGTGTAAAGGAAACAAATTCGGGTTCGGAATGTTTGGGGACAAAAACAGCGCGCTTGCGGAGAGCAGTTTCAGGAGATTAGCGGAGGGGATGAAGACGTGAAACAGCGTCGTAAACCAGGAACGAAGTCCTTTGGAACTACTTATCGGGCCTTCGATCATCCCGGGGGCGAGCATTCGTTGTCGAAGTGAACAAGGACTGCGGAACGAGCAAGAGCTCTGTTCCGAATAGTGGCGCATTGGAGGCACCCAAAAAAACGCGGGGACTCGGGAGGGGGACTCCTTTCATTACTTTATCGGCCGATTGTGTGAATGTGATCATGTGCCTATATTGCGATAATAGACACGCCATTACACCATTTAACATTGGAATAACTTTACATATTCCACTAACCAACCGCCCCAGCCCTTATTAACCCCTTCTCGGTTATGCTTTGCGGAAAAGGTTGGCGAGTACGTATCTAACTGGGGTTCGTGCATTAGCAGCGGCGGACTTCGGCGGCGGAGATATTTCATAAATTAGCGAACAAAGTAAATAGGTAAAGGATTTTACTCACGTACAACAAACAACCCCAACCCTTGCTGTCGCTGGGATCTAATGATATGGAAACTGTTACATTACTGCTTGTTTGTACTTTTTGATTGTGGCGCTGATAACGACAGGGGCTGTGGGGGACACGGAAAGGTGCCTGGATTCACCCGCGCCAGGAAACTTGGTCAGGTGCGGATGGGACACCGTTGCCGCGCACACATTACCCAGCCGGATCCAAATTTCCGTGTCAGGGTTGAATGAAATTCATATCATCACATGCTCCCACTCAGAATTTCTGAGTTTTATTCATGGCCGAAGTTCAGCCCAGCACGCCTTCTTTGGCTGAAAGTTTGAAGTTGATAGCACTGGGTCTCATTGTTTTTGTCCACGTTCCGGTCCAGGACTATCCGAGCCAGGAAGATGCTAATTACCCAAATTAGTTTTGTTTGACTAATTAAGCTGCTCACAAGAGTATTGTACAAGCAACCTGTTGACACCGAATGAATTACCCCAAAATGCCAAATTTAATGGGCAGTTTGAGATGCGTCTTGATTGCTTTTGTAACATTTACGGGGAGCAAATGATGTCATCAGAATTTGTTGATTTTGTTTCCTAGATTCGCCGTTATTCAAAGGTTATTTTACATAGATTGTGCCAAGGCAATTGACTACGAATGGAACAGTTTAAAGTTATTACAATGTTTATTATAATTTCCAGAACTCCGGTCGAGTAATTCTTTATTTTCCGTTTATCGCTTCCATCAAGCATTAACAAGAGAAATGAAAAATGAAATCACAATTCAAACCAATTTATGTGTCACATCCAGTAATCCTTCCCTCGCACCTGACGTTCTTGTTTGATAAACACTTTCGTTGGAGAAACGAAAATGTCACAAGAGATCAATGTTTCCATCCATGCGACGGGATCCTTTAAGCCCGGAACTCCTTGACCAGAACAACGACATTATTCGGCAATTTTTTTCGTATTCGTCATGTGCTCGCACAATGCGGCAAAATTTCGGCACGAACTGAAGCAACCTCAACAACACATCCTGGACGGGATGGAAGCAGGGAGGGGAAGAGAGGAGATATTACCGCTAAAGTTAATAAAGCACAATTCACTCTGAAATTCACCCCAATACTCATCGCTCAGCATACAAAACGCTCTGATTTCCGTCTCCTGCTCCATTCCAGCTGCCGTAGACGTCTTGAGCACTTTTTCCGTGGGGGTGTGAAGGTCGATTTTTGTCGTCGAATATTTTCTAATAGAAGCTAAACAACAGCCACATACCTTTGGAATCAGTGCATGGAATCTCAGCATGGTCGAAGATGAATTCAAATGAAATTGGCTCACGTACGTGGTTCGTGCTCAAGGGCAACAGGACGAACCCAGCATCCCCACAAGCTGGCAATATTATATTCATTTCCTTGGACGCAAATTAATTTGTCCTATTCCGGCGAAATTAGAAATTGCACAATAAGTGCACGGCAATGCCTCCCCTTTACGTCTTTTGCCCCAAATAGCAGTGCTAGAGCCTTCATTAAATGGAACTTCGGAACTACTCCCCCACGGAGGAAATGAGGACGCTTAGACCTCTCCTAGAAGTGATGCGATATTGGAATTAATTATTCCGAAACTATGAATATATAAAATACATTATTTACAAAAAAAATACGAGAACGGGAAATCTGAACAGTAGAAATATATAAACAAATGAGCCTTGAAATATTGATATCAATTTATGCTTTATATTTTGTATATAAATAACCTCTATAAAAATAGAACAAGCACATTTATTTGCCTTCTGACGAATTGTGATCCAATTTGTTTCCCTCAGTCTCTTTGTCACCTCCCTCGCACTCCGCACTCCCTACAGTTGTAATCTGAAAAGTATTCATTAGATCAGCATCCTTTGAACCAGAAATGATTTACGAACCAACAAATATTATCATTTCTTCAAGGATTCGATCCGAAAACATTAGCTGCCGCAATTGCTTCCTGTTGGCAAAGGGTGCGAGTTGACAATCATCCTGCTGTGGCGTAAAAATGAGGCCCATCGGGTCAATCATTATCCTTAGACGGCAATAGTCTATTATCTGCACAGTTTTGTGCTCAGATAATATACGAAAATGATTCGGAGTAATATATTAAATCCTTCAAGCCTGCAGACCAGAAGGATGGTGAAAAGCCACCAGTTCGAGTACATTCGTGCTGGCAATTTGTTCATCCTCCTCGTAGCGGTAAATCTTCGCCAGAGAATGATGTCGTAGCAAATTGTTATCTAAGATTATGTTATCGGGAGATCTGGAATTTTTCGAAAAGGTATCAACTTTATCTATTTATTTGTGTTCCATCTCCACCCAGGACAATTTATTCTGTCAATTTCAGTGGCATCCTCCAACTTTGGGCAGCACCTCTTCTATTGGCTCCTCCCAATTTTTATTGCAGTTATAAAAGGAAACACGACAAGGAGCCAAGGAGGGGACGTCCCCCTCGGAGATGTAATGCGGGCGAAAGTCTGCAATGTCTGAGCTATTTACGAAGAGAAGAACATGGGAAAATGATGAGATCCTAGATTTATGTTTGAACTTGACGGACTGTTGAGACGGAGGGTTATCGTCTCGAAATAGTAACTGGTTATTGCCTGACGCCAGAGTCTGAACGGCGAATACAATGGAAGAAAGTCAAATCAGGCATTCAAATCTTTTGCATTTCAATTGAATTCCCCGAAAAGCGGTTCAAGTTCGAATCAAATACATTTTCGATCATCTGATTCAAAATAATCTTCTAAGAAATTGTTGGCAGGATTCCGAGAATTTCGAAATTACAATATTGCAGAGCGGTGATTGTGAATCGAAGCTATTTTTACTCACAGAAATCAGTTTCGCATTTCTTTTCTGTGGTCCTGTTGTGGGTGCCTCAGAAAAATGGCAATGAGGACATGAGAAGTCCGACCTCCGAATTCAGGTCCTACTCTGGGTTTTAGTCAACTCCAATTAAGTGCTGCATTCTTGTTTTTATTCCCTGGCAGTTCTTTTACCTAGGAATGACTTTAAATGATATCGATTCGACCTAAATACTTCTCTGTTGAGGTCACTGAACCCATCCTAAGGTTTTCAATTCTGTAAGAGCATCCTGCAAGCTGATGAAATGCAGGTGAGATAATTCCGTAAAGCACGTCACCCGCCGCCATAATATCGTGATCATAGAACCCTTCTACTATATGGAAATATACTTCACTGTCCACGAAAGGTTAATGAGAAAACTTTCATCCTTTCACTATATTAACACAACCATGTCCTGGAAGGTTTCTTATTAAAATCGAGTGCACTCAGCTACGTCTATGGGTGAGATGCATGCACTCCAGGTGGAGTAATCGAAGATGCACTCGGTTGCAGTGTGAATGCTGAAAAGTGTAAAATGAAGGGCGCTGCAACGGACAATGAAATGTTGGCTGTGGAACGAGCGGAAACCTATCTCATTTGGGTTGAGTAAAGTTGGACTACAGGGATGTAGTGCTTAGCCCCGCTAAGGTTCTCATGCCACCCTGAAGCCTTGAATTCCGCACCCCAGCAGAAAATCATGCAAGGTAGATAGATAGATACGTTATGTCAGGATGTATAATGTGTAACGGAAAACAACCACTAGCATTGAATCACCATAAACTGTGGAAAGTGCTCCCTGTAACCGTCCCCGGACGACCCCCCCCCCCCCCTCTACCAACGCCGGTTTTTTAAGCATAAAAAGTCAGGAGATATTTGAAACTCGCCTTTTAGCGTCCACCCATCCCGCATTCCTGATTCTGAAAGGATTTTGATATTCGTTAGGGAATAAATGTGATGTTATCCCTGGAAATGCATACTGCTGAGACCCTTCGTATTTGTCATTCGTTCACTGGGAATTTTTAAGTTGGTAGAAAAGTCGATGTCGCCATGTACAATTTACCGTAAGACACAGGTAACGTTACTGTGCTCCCACCACCTCATTTTACGGCCTTTCAAGGTACATTTCGCCCGCTTTGATGCGGTACGGTAATGCACTTCTTGTGTTCCACACGGAATTTTTAACTCCTCTGCACACAATCTCAGCAAACGCTCCTTAACGGGATTTGAATCTGAGAGCATACTATGAGTTCAACGTATCCTTTCCGGCGCAATTTGTTGCTACACGTACTCGGATCCTTGACAAATATTTATGACCGTTAGAGAGCAACTCTTCCCGTGATGTAAACTGATAGCGTGTCGTATCCTGGCGTTGTCATATTTTTTTTTTTTTGGAATATCATAAGGGGAATAGCACCGCCATTTTTCAAAACACTAATTATACCCTTTCGTCTGGGTACGTGTTTTTTCCTGCATTAGATTAAATTACAGAACAACAATTATTTATTCGCAAACTCGCACCAGTTTAGTGGGCATGATAACAACTTATAAGAACTCTATTTAGGGGTGGTTCATGTGGGCAAAAATACACGTACACAAGTTCACATTGGCAGCCATTTTGGCCGGAGCAACCCGCGCTTCATAAGATAATTGCGGTGATAAATCAGTTCGAAATTACAATATGTATGATTGGAGAAATTGTGCTTGAGCCATTAATTAGTTAATCATAAAACTAATTATTAACACAAATATAGAATTCAATCGAATAATTAATCGATTTTTCTGTTTTCAATGATTTATCCAACGAATCAAGTTAGTGGGGTTCTGAAGAACCTCACAATTCACTTTTCAGCACTTATACCTACACTAAACCAATATTTGCTTGAAATATAATTTATTTTTGATTGCCGAATTAATTATATTTTGCTTCATAGTATCGATTGCTTCCTACAGTCCGCCCTTTAAAGGTCACTGATATTTGCTACAATACATTAATGTTAAGTAATTTTAATTAGGCAATCATTTCCAAAGGCCGCTGTGACCTCCGCTATTTGCGAAAAGTTTAACCTTGTACACGAAAATATCCTCCCAAATTTATACATTGACTTAACTTGTCCCTTAACTTCACTCCCACGTTCAAATAAATTTACATTTCCACGTTTGATTGGTGATGTTCAAAAAATCTTTTCGCATTCGGGTTCGCATTAGAATGTTTTATGAAAAAAAAAAAAAAAACTTATTCAAAAACTCTGTAAATATATGGTGAATAATTAAGAGGATTTTTCCCGGTTTCAACTGGTCCACATTGAAAGGAATTGTATTTTTTCCTTCAGCCGCACAAAAGTCCATTAAAACATTGACAAGTTTCAGGATGTCGTGATGATCCTGTAGTAAATGGGTCGACAGCATACGTCAAGTAACCGTCAAAACCACAAGACAAAATTCGGGGAAAACGCCTGAACAACATTTGTCAGTATTAGTTGAGATTACTGATTGACGCCGATTCTATAGGCAGATTGACAAATGGATATCCTCCCGGAGGTAGAAAGTGTTTTGCGGAACTGTATGTGCGGCCATTGTTCGAGAAGAAGGGTGCTAAGCAGGTCGAAAACAAGGACAAAGTCGTTGTGATGAGAAGTGGATTCACGGCAGAAAAACTGTTTTGGGCGAGGATCCACGGCTGCTTATGGTTTTCTATTTAGATTTACCAGGAGAGCTTCCGGCTCATCTGGCTTGTATATAAGCAGGGGTGGCAGGACTCTTTGTTATTGATTATGAAGTTGTTATTTTGCTGCTAACAAAAACATTCAGCTGATGGTCCCAATTAGAGCTTCGGCCATATCTTAATGTTGTCTGAGGGGATGTCAAATTCACTCATTTCAGGCTACGAAGGATATTTTTGTCTACCTTGCATCATATTTCGTCAAGTCATCAATTTTTTTTTTCTCAGAATATGTCAGAAAAATGCTGTTATTGCCGAATGAAGTTTGACGATTACTTTTTGCTCTGTTCCACAGACTCACACAGTCGCGCTTCTGCAGCCGAGTGTCCTCTAAGGCTCTTATAAACAAGGACTTCATTCTCTCGAGAATTTATCGGTATTCGTTATTGTTGTTTTTCTTGGCCTTTCTGTAGCTTCATCCTTCATACATTTCTTGTTTTTGTATATCCTTTCGGGATGAAAGGCTTCATGTAACCTCACAATAGCGTCTTTCCTGAAGAGCGGCTTTTCAACTCCAGTTGGTTGTCATCGCAAGGTGAACTCCTTTGCATTTGCTTGCCAGACGTCGACAACTGCGAAGCCGCTGAACTTCCCTTAAAGGACAATAAAGCCACTCAGCGACACAATATCGTTTTTGCCCATAGACCCAGAGTGGTTGCAACAGCAGCTTTTGATATTGTTTAGGTGGGATGGTTCAAGAGCATCCGCTAGTAGCAACGAGGAGAGGGCTCGAAAATAGCAAAAGGCAGGAGTAATCGTAATTGAATCGGTTGCAGGACATGAGCATTCAAGTGTGCACTGCAATCAATTATAAATCATAATAGAACAAACAGTTCTGCGTGAGCACATATGGAGATGTGTGTGCGTTGCGCAACACTAATTTCCTGCTCCGCTCCTTCCTCCGATAGATAAGCAAATACATTACTCGTAAAGGATGTCCAATTGTGAAGATGTCTTCATGTCTTGTTTGTGATATAAACACACCCCTAATCCAATTTGTTGATCGAAATTGAAATTTATGGTTTTGATGTTCCTCTGCAAAATATTCTTGCAGGCTAGGTACGCAATTTATTAGGCAAATTGGCTATCTTTTCCTGACAGAGCAACAGGACTGTCATCCCCATGATTAAAGGCTTCGGGACTCTCGTCGATTCAACCGTATCAAATGGCATCATTTGTTTCATCTCAAGGTACCAAATTTTGGTAATTTTATCGCGGTAGAGAATTCGACAAATTTTCGGCTATTGGTTTTTGGGGAATTTTATTTATTACTCTCTGATTCACAGGGTGTGTGTTTTGATTGGAACGAGGATCCTATTAATTATTTTTCTGCTCAAAATCCTGACGCTTACAAATAGGCTGAATACTAACAACTAGGTACAAATAGCACGAGCCAACAAAATCGCGTTAATATCATCGCTGAATCAAGAAAAGGATGATATAACCTTCTTCTTCGTTATCAATGATCAAAACTGATTTTTATTTTAATCAATATCTTTGAAATGTGAGTAAAATCCTGGATTTCTTTTTTTTAAATGTGTTTGTTGAATTCACGCGGATCATTTTTAAGATGTTAAATCGACCCGGAAACATTTTGGATGTCCTATACAAATAATGAAAACTAGCAAAAAAATCAATTGGTTTAATTTTGAAAAAGTTCCTGCAAGAGAGCTAAAAGAAAAGACGAGAACTGTAAATTTGTATTATATAGATATGCAGTACTGCTATTTTCAAAGGCAGCGAGGAAGTTTCGCAGATTAAATCCTTAATGATATGACGACCTTTTTACAGTAAAAGCACTGCAGGCGCTTTAATTTATCTGGGCCATGTTTTCAGGCTAGAAACTCAAAAAAATTCTTCTTTTCAACATTTACTTTATCCAGAATAACAGATTTAAAAGTTTTCCCTTTGTAGACAAATGTAGGCTTCTCATAGACGTTAAAAAATTCTGTTCTGGATTACGTTTTGAAAAATTTCTCCTTGAATAATTGCGTTAATTAATTCATTTATTTATAACATTTTCCATTTGTTCAAGAAAAATAGAGTTTAAATAAAAACTCGTAAAGTGAAATTTTTGGTACAATTTTAGATCAAAGACAAAAATAAGTATGGTACAATAGTCAAGAACTTCCGACGTTTAGTCCGTCTTAGTTGTGAATTTATGCTGTTTTTTTTATTTTATTAATTAAGTTTACAGAAAGCAATTTCAAATTCCGATTTTCATATTCAGGATCTAATAAAATGGACGAGCAAATTTTTTATTTAATTTTGTTACGAAAATAAAAAAAACCGCAGGAAATATATACTCAAAGAAAAATCGTGACAAATAGTAAATACATTTTGTAGAAAGAACACCATTTCCGGGATGTGCTTCTTGTCTTGTCAAGCCAATTCCCTCCGCATTTTGGCGTTTCGACTCACGTTTGAATTATATAAGCTCAACCTAATTAGAGAGGAAGTTTTTCAATCAAAACCCCCTGCGTTAACATGTGATTTAAAATCAGGACAATTTTCTGAAAAGCCCAAAATTATCTACAAAGGAATTTAAAATAAAATATATACTTATCCTGAAAACTATCTGCTATTATTACTTACGCTACTTATGACTTTTTGCCTTTTGATACTAATTTATTCCTTTTTCCTGATTTTTGGAATAACTGAAAACCTTTATACAGCAGAATATTCCAATTGTAAATTTACACAGCATGTAAGCACATTTGTACCTTCCTGACGACAACTCCCGCAGCTTCAAAGCGTCACCCAATTTGCGTTTATGCAAACATATCTGCGAATCACAATGCAAATCTTCTACGACTCGCACAGAAACTGGCAGGGATAATTTTCAATTATCAAAGAAGTCGTTTTGCATAATTACGCCAGTTTGGCATTGTTTCGAGTTCCGTCCTCCATTATGAGGAGCACCTCTGTGCCACTTCATTACAAGCTCGGGTTCACGGAGTTCGTCCCTGGTGATGCTGTCAGCTGTGGTCCAATGGCAAGCCATTGTGGTGGTGAATTTCGCATGACAGAAATTATCCTTGTTGGCTTTGTGGAGTAGGTACTCGAAAATGCAAATCGTTTCGATTTTTGAATCCATTACAGCAGTCAGCAAGTCAAGTATAGTCACTAAAAGTGTGATTTTGGGTAGTATCAGGACAAACCTAATAAGAAGAGTCCTTCATATACCAAGTTCGTATTTCATTCGAGGGACGAATACAGCTTGCGGCAGTGGACAAGGATGTTATGTTTCCATCGACGCTGGGATTTCCCTTAATGCGATGTGGAGTTTTGTTTCCATTAAACGCCACCTGACTGCGAAGCTCTCTCCACAAGCAATAAAAGTAAAATTATGTTGGTGCTTCTAGGTTCCTTGCCTGGAAAGGACTAGGAGAAAGTCTTCGGGTGGTCCTTATGTAAATTGTCCACCTGCGTTATGGCACCGTCATCTACATAAAATATCACCTAGTTTGCATTCAAAGAGTTCGCCGAGAAGGCCTTAACTTCGGAAATGGTTGGATTTGCACCCACAAATGGAACATTTCGGACCAACTTCACGAGCTGTTCGCGTTGTTTTTCCAGTTATATTGGACTTAATCAAGTTGGGATAATGTCTTCATGTAGATCGCCGCAATTACAATGTGAAAAACATTTTTGCTACGAGCTTCATTGAATTAAACAATACATCTCTGACTTTACTTACTCGTACAACGTAATTTTGGTATTTTCTGCTTTTGTTAAAGCACATATCTAGAATTTCCAAGAATCTCCGATAAAACAAATACAAAAAAAAACATTATTTATATTAACAAATAATAATGTTGAATTTCAGCAATTTTCTAAGAAATGTTTACACGAAAAACATATCTTGAAAATGTTGCCTCTTAAGTCGAATTTATTTATCATTTAATACATATTTTCCACACTACCGAAATTTACGTTTTTTGGACAAATACAAAAGATACCAGCTGAACAGGATTCTAAAACCCTTTGGAGTAATTCAAAGTCATAGTCCGAAAGCATAAAATGACCCTTTCCAGTTTCGATGGACTTCCGGTGAACATTATGGAGTCAAAGAGCTAAAAAGTTTCGCATTTGCACATGCCGCCCGAGGAAATAACTCGATTAGGTTCCTTCCTGCCCCGCTCGCCAGGGCACTTAAGCCAACTGCCCGGAGGCTCTCCAAAAGGCGAAATCCATTAACCCGGAGACCTCGGTCTCCGTCGTTTCTTACATAACTCAGAGATGCATATGCAACACCTGGTGTCAGCACCGCTGTGGCTCCTGCAGCAACTGCATCTGCACGCTGCAGTGAATTTCGGTTCGGGGTTCGTATAGTGAACCGACCTGCTTCCCATACGAAGACGTCGAAGGAGACGACTGGGGAGCTGTTATCCACACCACATCGGTGCTCTGCATTTCACTTGGCGTTGGCACGAAACAATATCGAATGCGTTCCATCGCACTTTGAATGCGGCTGAAACGAAGATACCGAGCAACAACCGAACGCGAACAACATCTGCTGCTTGTGTCATGAGGAAGAAGAAGTTGTTTAAAATCTTTGGCAGACTTTTATTCTCCGCTTTCCCCTCGACAGGAGTCAAACGAAATGGTTCGGATTCGGATGAGTATTTCTTCCGGGTAACTTACAAAAGGGTCATATCACTTCTTTAGTGCGCCATTATCAAAGTACCACAAAATGAAACTGCTGCAAATCTAAGGTGGATTCCCGACTCTTATTTCTGAACTTGCAGTTATTTGACTGCAACTAAATTTTTGTTTTTTTGGATTTGGAAATTGCTTCACGAAAACTGATATATGTACACAGATGACGCCACTCCCCACCCGAAGAATAATCGAGGAATGAAGATGTAGAAACTACTTTTTTACATCATCAGTTGTCCCCATTTCAGAGGGATTCCTTCTTCCTTTGAGACTGCTCCTGACACAAAATCAAGTTATAGTGTTGCCTTGGAAGCTCTGAATGTTTGATCAGAAATACTTTTCCGCAATGTTGTAGTGCGCTGGAGTCATGTTTCCGCCTTCCTCTTTAAACAATTCAATTAGACGAACTTTTTGAAACGATATTTTAGAGTCCTGGAAGTTCCCTCTGGCGATGTTTTGATATTCTCGAACTGAGACGTACAAATAACAACGACAATAATTTAATGTAGTTTTGCTACTTATTATAATTTAATGGACTGTGACATTCCCTACTTTTCAGATCCGGTTCAATTCCATTCCAAAATTACCTCATTGGTGCACAGGACCAGCTCGGACTGGGCTGCGGAACGAAGACACTTTGTTGGAGGAGCTGAAAAGGCTCCGTCGTCATTGTGCAAAGTGAGTCCATTGTTCGTTCACAATTGTGAATTGGCACAACTTATAGCATACTTAAACTAGACCACTATTAATCTTAGCCCTGCTCTGACCAAACGTGCTGTAAAGAATATCTTGACGGGCAAGAAACCAATTCGGGAGGAGGCTGCTGCATGGGGCGGTCTCGTCCTTCCCGGTTACCATTCACCGCCAAACGATAAAGACTTTCTTTTCCTTATCCACCGGATGGGACGTTGATGGTGGAAGAATATTTGAAGAGCAAGAAAAAATAATTTTTCTTTTCCTCTGCAGCACCTCCTCCCTCCAACCTTTCCACCCATCATTCAGATCTGCCCTTTCCCGGGAGAAGGTATCGGTTGAAATTTTTATATCGTTGCTCGCAGAAAGGAACGAACGCAGGCAACTCATGAATTGCTTTCATCCTAGAAGAACCTTTTAGTAATCGATATCCTGAGATAATATTATCCATTCTTGATCAGAGTACTCCTTCGGTTCCTTTGATTGGAAATGAAACACCCAAGAATTGGACTTTTGGGCAATGGCAAGGGAAACATATAAGAAAAGGCAAAAATTAAGAAAATTTACGAATGAAATGAGAAAATAACGAGCTATTCACCCGCTCCGAAAATGCTATTTGCTGGGATTTCAAAGATTACAAAAGTGTTTATTCTATACAAGGAGTCGAAGGGGATCAAGCGCAGCAACCTTCGTCCTTTGCATGCTTTAGATTGGGCAACGTTGAATCGAGTGAACAATACTCGCAGACTTCATCAGAATATTTTTAAGTGTATGGCGAATTCAGCTAAAAAATTTATACATACACGTACGTACTTAATGAATTTTAAACAATGCGTAATAAACTATAAAGCTGTTTAATGCAATTTTCTAAATATATGCCAAAGGTGTTTTTATTTGAGTAGTCAATAATTGACTATAATTATTATGTAATTACGAAATTAAAACGCAATCGCGGTGTATTTTTTTTCGGAATCCATCCATAATATTAATATACATTAAGCCAATTGAAAAATTTTAAAACATAACTGAAATTAAATATGGGAAAATTGTGGTTTCTCTCAAACGAACAAAATAACCTCAACATATCATCGTGTATCCATCGCATATGATTTATACAATTCACATTATCCCGGGGTCCTGCCGCACCTTCTCCAGGGATCGCGACTCTCAGCAATTTCATGTGTTGAATATTGTTGGTTAAGTTGAATCCTGCGAGCGACGTTGAATAAAACAATGAACCCGAATAAACTAAAAACTTTTTGACGATAATGCCGAAATTTTATCGGGAATACTTATCGAAACAGCACAAATTCCCTTGTAATTTATGGGGTACAAAAATATTAAACGTTTATCAGATATTGCCGGAGTGCAGTGCACTCACTAAACGGAATGGGATTTTTGCGAATACGAAAACATTTATGTTTGCTCGATACTGGAGCAATTAAGTCACGCGTGGTTGTTGTTGTTGTTCCATCCTGCTAAACGGTTCCGTTGTTATAAATTTCAATTATCATAAATTTCACATTCTAACTTTTGCAGTGGTAAAGTGAATATTAATAAGTGTAGAAATCGATGTTGTTTTATAACTCGATCCTTAGCAGATTCGGTGTTCAATTTTTTGCATGTTGCTTTGCAGTTGTCCACGACCAGAGTATTGCAGATGCTGGTGTTGTATAACAATAAATTGGAGAATACAGTTCAATGTTGCAAAAGTTTTTTGGTGTTCTTCATGAACGACAACAACCAATAAATTAAAATTAAATGGTGTTCAGTGATCATCAGTTTGGGGTTGCAAAATTGCAAAACGCTAATTAATAATTTCAAGGCACTCAAAAAACCAATTTCCTCAAATATAGTTTCGATGTTAAATTCAACGATCCTTGGAGCCGTTTCTCCTCTATTTGGATTTTTGCCATTGAATGCAACTGCGTAAATTTGAATAATTACTCTAATTAACGTCAACTCATTCGGGACTACCCTTCCTTGAATGTTGTTTTGACTGTTCTGAAGGATATCTGTGAACACCCTCAGCTGTTCAAGATTCTGGGAAGGAATCTCATGAATCTAATCTTGCGATGAATAGCTCAGTGATGCAAAACGGGAAGGGCTTCTCGGGCGTCCTGAATTTTTCCGCCAGCAAACCATTCGAAATCAAATAAAATCTCGCTCCGAGCGTAACACAGCTGTTTATACGAAAAGGAAAATATTTTGCAAGGACAAGCTGGAGCTGAAATCTATTCTTTGGCTCCAGTTTTCTGGATCAGTTCAAAGTATTCATAGGCGTAAATCTATTCAGTTGTGAAGGAACGTATCCAATTTGCATATATTGATTCCCAAAACGCGTCCTTTTCCGTTCGCTGGGAATGTTTTATACATTTCAATAGGGATACTGAAAGAAATGTAGAAAAGGGAAGTCTACCTCAAGAATGCGAGGTTTCATTTTGCCAGAAACTTGTTGAAAGTTGTTTCGTTCTGCAGACTTTTCGATGCCGACATCATCAGTTCGAAACTGGGATAATGCTCCTCTCTGTATAGGGAAATTCATTGGGGTGTAGTTGGTGAGCACAAAACAGCTCCTTTTGAAGTCCTTTGTGTGCAGATAGTTGGTTTATGGCCATTTATTTAAGTAAGTGAGCAGTTGAGTGATTTATGTGATTTAGAATGTTTAAAGTCAGACCTTATTTCTGGTATGCCACAAATTGTAGGCCCCTGAGATCTGCCTCTGCTGTATCCCTGGCCCCTGGGACTGATTTGATGGAATACCTTCTGTGGAAAATCGCAAACACGAAGCTTTTAACTGCATTCAGCATCCCTGCTAAGGTCCTTATAACCAGAACACATTACGGTTATTTTTAATCTGCAAGGAAACCAAACAATTCGTTTAATATCACTACGAACTCTAATAAAATTCATACCGAACAGTTGAATGTCGAAACTTCGTCAAATGAATGTTTGATGTCTGTTGGCTAATGACACATCCATTTGAGACACTCCTTGATCAAATCTGTTCTACGAAACCAAGGAGATTCCATCTCCTTTGCACTCCTCATGTTAACTGAATCGAATTTCGCAATGAATCAGCTGTAAGGATGCATTATCCCGAACCACCCCCATGCATGTCACTAAAATGGACTACAGTGGTTGGGCACGTGACCCGGTTCTGTTTAGGGGCGATCCTTATCGATCTCATGGAATTAATTTGAACTGACCACATGTCACACTAAATGCCATGCATTCATCATTCAATATCTGATTGTCACCCCTTCAGTTAAAAACATGCACCCTTCAAGTGACTGTAAGTTTCGTCTCGGCATTTCTCTAGAAAAGGGCTGGCGGAGTTTACCTAAAAAAATTGGTTTTCTTATTTGATTACAGCTAAAATTAAATTCGCATGTTAAGGATTGACTGTCTCTTGCGAAAAAAAACTGCACGCAAATCGTCTGGATTTGAATTTTCGGGGGTTTTGCGTGCGAACAACAGTGAATTGCACGCCACTTTGTGACCGCCCTGCAAACATAGCATGCAAGTTTTAATCCTTGGCTTCGTGGTTTGCGTAATATTCCAAGATTATCAGTTTTATTGTGGGTTCCGGAGGGGTTCTAATGTTGGTTTCCATATAACTCAATTTGGGTGAGTAATTTTTTATCTTCTAATTAATCTACAGTTTTTTTAATCGTTAAACAATCGGCCATGATATAAAATTATTAAAACTAATGCTTTGTTGCTTTTCAGATACCTTGGCCACATGTTTTCACCGGTTTTCTAAAACATTTATTCAGATTATCAAATTTATAAATGGATCCCTGTTCTTTAGATAAAAGATATTTGATTTTTCCCCTCAGAATTGTAAGGATCACTGAATGGCGAAAAAGGCATTTCAAAATCCAAACAAACCTAGATTCACATTGATATAAGCAGCGGGGCTTATCGTGACACTTGATAAATCTTTCAATACCTATAGGACACCGAAATGCAGAAATGTATGTGTACCAGGAGGAGAAATTACTGAAGACTTGGATGCACTGGGACTGTAAATCAGACGCACTAGGAATACCCGATGTTTCAAAGTAAAATTGTGCTCCGTTGTTTGGCTTATATTCGAATGCCTCAGACATTCCACAACATCATTGATAGCAACCGGAAGAGCACCTAAAAATTCTCTCAGTCCATTACACTCCCACCACAGGAACCAATGTTGTAATCGATAGACAAACACCTCAAAGTGTTTGCACAGGATATTTCGCAAGCCTTTGTCCATCGTTACTGTGCCCAGGACACAATCCCCATTGCAAATCCTTTGTAGATTGTTGGAGCTAAATCACCCCATGTTAGGCTTCCGTCTGTGAGTCATCCAGTGCGCCAATTGCGTGCTGCAAGGAATGAATAAGTGGAATCTGATTCATGGTCCAACACAAGACGGCATCCGTCAACTTTCAGATCCTTTCAATTTGAGGTGAATTGTCCTGTCCAACTCTAATAGTTCGCACGACCAAAAAATACGGAAGATAGTCAAATATATCGACAGCTCACAAATATACATACAGCTTTTCAACTACCTTAAGTAGCTGACTGTAAGGAAAAATTGGGGCTAAACGAGGGTAGGAAGAAGACACAAGCTAAAAAAGTTTCCTTTTATAAAAAAGTTGACCTACGTGAGAAAACTTTCAACTTTCCCTCGAGGACGTACTGCACAGGAAGCACATTAAGGCTCTGGGTCCAGGCTCTCCATCGAGTGTCCTCGTCCTTAATACACCACTAAGTACTGGATTTCCGAGGAATAATGCAGACTAACGTGATTACTTCACACATGGATGACAAGTTTTGAGAGTTTTTCTCCACCCGGCACTGCAGCCAAAAATATGAACTCTCCACGATCCAGGTGAATGGGATCCCCAAAGTGGGCGTATTATTCACGGAAGTCCCAGGGACACCTTCCCGGGTATGATAAATGCTTTATTGCAGGTGACAACACCAAGTTGGAACCAGAAGCAGTGATATGCAGGGATCCGAAAAGTGCGGTTTAGGGAGACAAGATTAATGCAAGGCGAAAGCTGGAGCTCGTGGACGGCGACGCGCCCCGACGTCTGGTGCAGGAGCTTATTGAATCTTTTGGTCGGTTCGAACTGTAACAAGGAAGCCCTGCAGCGTTTGCCATAGTTTCAAAGCTACAACTAACTTTGACATTTCCAATATTTCTACACCTTTAGGGACTGAATAAATAACTCCAATAAAAGTCCAACGTATTGAAGCCAAGGGAAGCTGACATGCAGTCAAAGAAGGATGCTTAAAAATCACAAGCTCTCCCAGGCTTAAGAAATAGTTTTTCCATAACTGTCTAGGTACTATACAAAATAAGATAAAAATGTGTTTGCGAAAGTATTTTCCACAAATACCCCTGTTGTTTTACGATTGACCTGACCTTTCCCAACTTTCTTTGATGATGAAGAGTCACGATTAATTCATGGGGGAATTTCGCAAATATTTAAGAAAGTGAAGAGTGTTTCTCAGAAAAAGTTGACAATTGTCTCCGGCCTCTTTGTCGGCGTTGACGGCATCTTCCCCATTGTCCGTAAAAAGCGGCGGATATCTTTGCTGGCAAAGTGGGAAAACCTCACTAGGGACCAATTTGTTGGAATCCACAGTCGTGCCAAGCAGGAGGCTATTCAAGGATTGTTTTTGAATGGTTTGTTTTTGCTGCTCGTCATGGCGCTAATTACCTTTAAAAAACTGTAGGCATTTTTTAAAATGAGATTGCATGCAATATTGCTCGCAACAAGTTTAATTAAGCCGTAGTAAAACTTTTGTAATAACAATAAATAAAATACATACCAACACATTCCTCATACTACAGAAAATGTGGCAGTGTAATGGAAGTGCATTAAATGTCATTGCTGCATTTCAAACAGTAGCAAACTATGCAAAACAATTTTCTTTAACATTCCAGTTTATTTAAAAGAGTTAGTTTAAAACCGTTCATCATCATGAAACACATTGAAGATGTCTGTATATCAAATTCTCTGCTCTGTTTTACAAACCAAATTAGAGCAAGTTACCACGAAATGTAAGTTACTCGAGATTAAAACAAAAAAGGAGAAGTCTTGAAAATGAATCCTTTCCACAATGGCTGTAAATCTTGCATGGAAATATGTTGAACAACTCCGCAACAATTTTTGACTGGAGTCTAGACACGAGCGTCATTACAACGACCACTGACTGCAAGCAATTTACGAAACTACAAAATTTAATAGGAAAATTTTGCATCTAGCCCTTATAAATTTCAATTTGTGCACTCGTCCGTTATTGTCCTGCTTAATTCACATCGCTTCGGTCTTATGCCACTCCTTGGAGAGCTAACCACCTAACCAGCAATCAGGACGATGAAGTTTATGTTTGTGAAAATGGCTGTTTTGCAGAAAACTCACTGCATAAGAGACCGCTGGCGGAGAATCCTCTTGGCGCTCTAATAACGCGGCAAAGGACGGCGAATGTTGAAGTCGTCCTGGTTTCTAATGGAGCAAGAAAGGAAGATGACTCTTCTTTTGCTGTCCTCGCCTCGATGGAATGCAGGCTCCAATTTGGTGCTAGTAGATATGCTTCTCTAGCTCACATGACCGGACTAATAATATAATAATGGACGCTGTGGGGAAGCATCCCCCTCGGAAGGCTTCATGACTACTGCCGGCAGCCAGATACTCAGAGTGTGGGAAAAATGAAAGCCTGGGAAAATGGCAGGACAACTGGACACGCACAGCGTGTGGGTCACAGCCGGGAAATGTATCCACATTTGGAATGAATCACTCCGTTGATACGAGTCCATTTGCCAGAATTTTCCTGCGTTCTATGCAAATTAAACGTGGTCGTCTGGCTGTACGAAAGCGTCGTGGTGGTAATTATTCCCCAGAACTTTCTCGAAGAAACTCACATTTTCACACTCAGAGTGAGGCATTCGCATTCGGAATGAAACGTTAATTGCAGGGCACATTTATTGTTGGGGTCGAAGGCGCGTTGACCTCCTTTGCGTTGTTCGCCGACAATGGCTCGCGCGCGAATGACTCGCCACAGTCACCGACAATTTGTAATAAGTATCTTTCTGAAATTATCACATTAAACATTTGCTTTCACCCGTACAAGCTTTTTTGACGCAAAGAACCCCAATAAGGTTAATTCGATAACCATCGCCATTACCAGTTGCTGGAAAAATCAATCTTTCATTGAAAGTGGTTTTCGGATAAAAACAATTTGAACAAGAATGATAAATGTTTTCTTGTAACGCAACCTGAGAATTCTGGTTCGTGTTGGGACAGTTTTTGTTTCCATGTTTACACAGCTTTCTTCCGACAGTCATTTGAAAAACAAAAAAAAAAAACTAAGAAAAACTGGAAATGGCTTCCGATTTGTTATTTTCATTTGTTCCTATTCGCGCGTTTTTCGTTGTTCAAACATCAAAGCGAAAATTTTGCTCTGATTCCAATTTGATAACTTAAATTTGCGTATGTTTTTCTTTTATTATACATACAAAACTACGCAACATTTTAACAGGTATCATAATTCTGAAAAACACTTTTGAAAAGGGCTCATCAAAATAGTTTTAATCAACTTTCAAAAGAAAAACTTTGACATTTAAGCAAAAAACAATAATGAAATGTTTTAAACATTTTACTCTAAACTGTGACAGAAGCACCAACGAAACAATTTTCATGCCATCCTTAATCTTTATTCAACAGAAAATCCGTTTCTCCCCGTCACATCTCAAGCACCCCTAAGATGTTCCTGCGATGGAGAACTTGCGCGTTAAAATATGGCGATCAATTAAAACTACGTCAAAGAAAGACCCGCTTTAATTTGCATTTACATCCCCCAGCGTCGCATCAATTTCTACTGTTTCACTGCACTGAAAATGCGTGGAAAGTCTTCTTCCTTCGGTAGCTTCGGATGAATGCATTCTCTGCACAGAGACTACTCCGCTGTTTAACCTTTTAAATTATGCAAAAACTATTTTCTTTTCTAAAGCTGCGATAGTGCTCGACTAAAAGTAAAATGGCGGAACGTCCGCTTTTATGTGGTGAACCGTTAATTAACTTTCCTGAAATGGTGCTGCACTCACGGTTAATTCCTTTCCTTTTTCAACTAGTTATAAAGCGCAGTTGAATAAAAAATTAAAATAAAGACAATTTTTCTCTTTGCAAATGCCCCCACAATTTTCTTTTACCACTGCCTTAATTAGTTTTTATAAGATTTTAAAAAGTACTTTAAGGAAATAAAGCAGCTTAAATAGGTACGTCTTTCAAATAAATAAATTTACTTGAGACCAGCCTCCCCTCATTCTTCCTCAGGTCGAATCATTTGCAGCCTCGCGAACGGCTCGCACTGCCGGAAAGGACAAGCGAGTTATTGGAAAACAAAAAGGACCTCAGCACCGACAAACAATTTAAAAAGTTTGCTCAAAGTAGAAATAAACAGACCCAGAAGTAATTTTCTATGAGTTTGTTTTTTTCTTTTTTTTTTGGTGAGCCGAAAAGTAAGCAGCTCATGACGGACGAGCACTTTCTACACCCCAACTTAGTCCTTCTTTGCGTTTCTAATTTCTACTCACCGGTGTGGCGTTTTTACATTTTACTAATCCCGAAATCCATATCCTTTCCAGGAGCAGCTGTTACACTGTCGCGGAACACTAAGTTGTCCAAAGCATTCCGTTAGTAGGCCACCATTTTATAGAATTCTTTTCGGAGATTTTCCGTGGCCCTTTTCAACTTGTTCTCTTTTCAAATTTTGAGCTCTAAAACTCAAGAAAACTTTATCAAGTGTTAGCTTTGATGGTTGTTCGAATACGAGTTGAAAACGAGTGAAAATTAAGAGAAAATTTTGCGGAAGAATGAAATTGTTTTAAAACTTTTGCTCAATTGTCAAAGAAAAGGAAATGAAAAACTTAGTTATAATTCTTGAATGAAAAATTCTACAAAAATTGATTTTATAACAGGATCAATGTAATGATTCCTTAATGTTTTTATTTTGAATTGTGATGATTTTTAAAATATCGTACAATGCCGGATAATGTAATTTACGAATATAAATTTATAATGCATAGTTTAAATCTGATTTTTTGCACGCATCTAAGAGGTTTAGTATTAGTCTCAAAGCAAATCAGTTTATTTAGGTACCTACTTTAATTTACATATTCTGATTTTCTTTAATTGCAGTCGTATTTTTTCCTACTCACAATATTATTTTGAAGGAATAAACATTTTAGCTCATAAAATAAAAATTACACAAATTAAAGTCGTTGAGGTTAGTAAATGGCTTAATTGACTGTTTTTTTTTAACGCACTCAAAACAAAACAAAAAAATTAAAAGCAGTTTTAATTGCTCAGCACAGGTTTAATAAAAATCCCACAATTAATCTGCCTATAAATTATAAATTTAATGTAATACATTTGAAGTGCATTGAATTCGTTTTTTATTTGAGCACCAACATTTTGATACCTTATTTTAAGCAACTACAAACTCGAGCCATGAATATTAAACATTTTTATATGACGCCATATACACACTACGGAAATGAAGTTTTCACATTCCGCATTGCAAATAGAAGGGTTAATCGCTTCCGATCTGCCTGCCTCTTAATTTATGTCCACCACAATTAAATGCGCCAAATGGTTTTTTTGGATAATCAAATGGATGTTTTTTGTTGTTTTTTTTTTATTTGTTAAAATCTGTAGTAAAAACAACAGGAACACAAAATGTCTTTCTCAACGTATGCAAATACCGCATTATTCAAATTTTTTATAACTCCATAATTTTTCGTTTCATGTGTAGTCTGCAAAATGCCTTCATTATGCGAAGCAATAAATTTGCAAAATATCTAAAATAAATTAAATGAAACCAGAACACAATTCCTTAATGTACAAGTTATATTTTACAAAAAAAAAGTCATTTACATAACTCTGATAAGATCTTTTTCAACAGGTTTCCATAAATTTCTCTTCCCTTATGAATATACATATTTCCACTCACACAAATGTTGATGTTAGGTAAACAGGAAATTGTTTATTAATTGTTCAATTATATTTTAGTTTAGTTCAATAGGTCACATTTTTTAAGTTTTACTTACTTAAAATTAATTTTTCATATTCATTGCATCTAACAATATTTACAAGAAAAGTTAATTTTTTTTTTTTATTTTTTACGTTTTACTTTTATTAATTAAGTTCTGTATTAGTTGTAACATTTTTTATACTTATCAAAGAAAAATATGCTACAATATCTTGGAAAGTATTTTACATATTACAATAAGATATGAAAATTGATATAAATTTTCTTAAGTTGAATTTTTATTAGACTACTTTACAAAATATAAACACAGTTTAAAAGGACATTTAATATTTTGAGCAGATTTGCTAAAAGTTACACAGTATCAAAAGAGAACAGTGCATGAAGACAAATTTGTGTTTATGTTAATGAACATTTAATTCTGATGGGGAATTTGTTCAAAGTAGTGGAGATTTGGAGAACTCGTGTTGTGATCCTTTCAAGTTAATAGGTAATTCAATCAGTTGCAGAAATTTCATTTGGAAGAAAACAACAGCATTAACAGAAGGTAAAGAAAGTCCTGCAGTTCAATTCGGAATGAAAATAGGATCTTCACAACTGTGAACCTCATACAAAGGAAAACAGCTTGAATTGCACCGTTTGGTTGGCAGGAAAAGATTTATTCAGTTTATAATAAGACAAACCTTGAAGCATATCCTTTCAAACACATAAATAGAAATTGTCAGAGAAGGTAATGGATAACAAAGCGCAGCGAAAACTCCGCATGATACTTTAGTGGGGATTTCCGTTATACCGTAGCCACAAAGAAACATTCACTACGACCTATAAGACTAGTGGAATATTTTCTCCATCATTTTTCCACGTCCAAGTACAGTTACAATAGAATAGTGAACATTGTCCTGTTCCTGTTTGTAACATAAGTGATATGAAAGTTCACTCGACTTATTGTGGGTGGATATGTTCTACGAAATGAGTGTGGATATGTTCTTCTATATGTACAGTTACAAAGGATATGTACAACAATTTTCTGTAAAAAATAACGTTTTTAACAAATCTTTATTTTCTAAATGCATTTCTTTGTGGCGGATTTGCAACCGCAATAAAACAAAAAGGTACTGGAAACTAAAAGTGTCTTTAAGGTGTAAACATGCAGAACGAAACGCTAAAAAGCACGACTTGCTCCTGTTCACATTCCCCTCCCCGTTTCCGCCCTGTAATCAAGCCTCGTTGCAGGGCAACAAGGCTCACATCAATACGATTAGTATCCTTATGCATTTCACACTGCCAAATTGCAGCCAACTGTACGCAAAGTGTCAATCTTAGACTAATTACAGGTTAATTATTCCTATTCGATAGTAAATTACAATTACAATTAGTATCTCAGTAATTTGGCATAAATTAAATCTCAGTGCTGGATTTTCGCTTAGGAGTCGCTTCGATATTGACCTAGTTACCTGTGGTGCTGCAACACTTTAATAATTAAGAAGATGAGCAGAGGAACTCCCAGGGCGGCGCTTAGGCGGGGGCTGCTGCTCGACGACGATGTTCCTGCAAATAGGGAAACGGTGGGTGTTTAGAAGTCATGACTTTTCCGGATGTAAAGAAACAAATAGGTGTAGAAATTCCAATTGGTAGCAAAACTCTAGTAGGGATTGTTCGCGGGTATTTCTGGGCCGCGTGATCTCTGCACCTTTTCCTGGAAACTGAGAGGAAACTGGGCCATTGTACAAGACTTCACTAAATTGGATTGTGCCTACTGAACCCTAAGAAGTAGTACATTGAACATTGCATACAATTTGAATTGAATTCGTCCATTATTTCCACACAGTCACTGTACAGTCCATAGCTTCCCAATGATTACACACACCTGAACACCGTTCGGGTAACAAAGGATACTTTTTGCAGAGCACATTACTTTAGCCGTTCACCAATAACGGGGATTAAGTCTAGACAGGATTAAGCTCTATGCCTACAAAAAGTGATAAAGAAAAAATCAATTCGGAAATCATCCGCTCACCATGGACACGGGACTTGGGAGCCACTGTCTCCCTCGACTCCAGGACGGGGGCCCGCTGCTGCTTGTCGCTCTCCACACTCTCCTCGTTGCTCTGCCAATAAACTGATGATATTTTTGCCACGCACTATAGAATAGAACAAGAAGGACGAAAACTGTTTAACGCCATTTTCATTGAAAACAGTTAATACCGCAAAGCTCTGCGGCTATGCGAACGATTATTTTTCTATTTACCTTGAGTTTCATGTCGCCATGCTTGAAATGCCAGCCACGTACCCGAAATTCAAGACCAAGTTTCGCCACCTCCAAGCCCTCACGTCCGATGATGATGGTGTCATGTGGTCGGAGGTATGATCGATTAGCCGGCTGGCCATTAATGAGCCAACTTAGATGGCAGACGGGCTTCGAAGGTGCCGACGTACAATTGACCCGAACCACATCGCCTATTTGGTACCTCGGCTGACCACCTGTGATTTGTGGACCCCTCGTCGGCGTCACTGGAACAACACAAAAAAGCCACGTTCAATGTGAATTAGTGACCTCTGGAAACTACCCGAAAAAATTACACAGTAATGTGTAACGTGTAGCACTGTAGCAGGGAAAAGTTTCAGGATATATGGTTGCGGAATGAAGCTTTTAAAGGAAGGAAAAGGATATAAATCTTGGAAAAGCTCTCGCTGTCACGTTTATCGTTGGCCTACAATCGAGTTTGATATTTTGTTGGATCTGGTCGATAACCGGGAATAGAAATGTGCTTAACTTGTTGGAGGAGTTCTTTTTCGGAACCCAAATTAATCACTCCAATATTTGATATACGTCCTCCAGTTTTGAAATACGACTGTTTAAGAATTCCCCGAGGAGTTCTGCTGATTCAATAGAAATCGATCATTAAATCGATACAATCACTGTTGGAGAAGCCCCCGAGTGTTATTTTTCAAAAATTAATTACCAACTAATGGTCAAGAAGAAGCCCATAAAAACGTAATCCTATTCCCGAGGAAAAACTTTTCATGGTACAGAATTTGTATCCACCCAGCTAGGACGCTAGGTGCATGTAATTACAACTATGCACCTTAAAAAAGGACTTCTTTCAGAAGAACCGCAATTTCACTTTTTCCGGGATCCTGGGTTTGTGCAGCATATCCAAATAAAAATGAATAGGAGTTCTACGAATACAAGAACACTTATTTTGCAGTGGGAAAATTCAAATATTCATGGTGTGTTGAGTAAACCTTTTAATTAATTAAATTTTCCACGTATTCAATAAAGAGCGAGGATTTATACAGTCGCAGCAGCAGTGGTGCTAATTTATTTTGCTGTGGCCTGTGGCAAGGAATCGTGGCAATATTATTTTAATTTTTTTAATTTTGTCATGTGTTGGATTTGTTCTCTATTTTGTGTATAACATGTGTAAATGTAAAAGTATAACGTTTTTTTTTAAAGTCAAAATAAGCTTCCAATCTGGAATTTTTATGTGCCTCATTTGAGAAAACCATTGCAAAATATCATTGCTTCAGACTATGTACAAATAAATTAAGAAAATATACATTAAATTATAACACTTTTTGTTAAATAAGTCTCCAAAGAGCAATAATGAGCTTTCAATTTGGCACGAAGCTTTTTATTATCCTCTTATGAAGCCATGGCTTTTTGGAACTTTAGAAGATTTTTATAAAGATTTATTTCCTTTAATTAAAAAACTTTACTCAACCGTGAAAATAATTTTCGCTCTTCTTTCTTCCGGCTCCACCTCAGCTTTTTCCTTTAATTTTGTGATTGTCACGCTTTATTTTACCATTGAAAGGCGTCCTTAAAGTTAGTAACTCTCCTTAACAATTTCAGGCGTCTCACTTTGGTGTCTGATATTCAGGATGAACAGGTCCTGAAATCTACCAGAACCAAAATATGTACTTATTGTAAAATATAGCGAACAGTATATCGCATTAACTCGACATTTTCGCGCACAGTAAGAATTTAATTAACTTAATTAATTACTTTGCCGCTCTTGGTGCTCGAAATTTAAAACTCTTCTATTAAAAATACCCACAAGAAAAAATCCCCCTCAAATTCCTTTGCTTTAATGCAAAAGTTCGGCATCGAGTTAAAAATTTCTGGGTGTTCAAATATGTCACATCTTTGTTCTGTGTTGTTTCGGATAAAATGGGCTAAAGTAAAATGTGTTTACAATTGCGAAAAATTTCAGATGTTTTCTTCGTTTTTTACCACAAAGTATTTCGCGCTGGAATTATAAATTCGTAGAAAAGTTTTCAGATGATTCAGATGGCATGGAAATTGTCTTCGTCTTCATCCCCGCATTAATCCAGGTACGAATACGTTTGATTGGGGCGTTAAATTTTGTGGAAAATCTTGTTTACAGTATTACGCCCTAAAGTGACTGTAGCTCTTAATTATTCGACATTATTGTAAAAAATAATATCTCGTGATAAAAACGGGCTGGGGCTGGCCTTAAGGAAGGAACAGTGTACAAATTTATTTTGCATCGCTTTACTATGTAATTTGTTTTTAAAGCAAACAGACCGAGTGCCGTAGTTGAAAAAATATGTCTATACAAACAGCAAAAAATAAAAAACTTTTACACTTGTTTTGAGCTGTGAGGAGTTTCATCGATTTAAGTTTGTAAAAAAGTTAGTCACAGTATTTATTGCAAATTAAAATAAATTAAACAATTATATTGTGAGCTGCATTGATTGTAATTTCAAACTTTCATTATCTGCAGCTTTTTATTTTGTTCCCAGTTTTATTGAAAAATCCAAAACAAGTAATAAAGAGAAACTCATAAATTTTCATTTTATTGCACTGTGCCACCCCGTTTCGATATTCAGTGTGGGTGGAGTGCTTCCTCCACTGTTTTGTTGGTCTTAATGCTATAAAAAACCAATCGAATGTTTATGACGAAATTGAAAAGAGATGCGAAAAATTCATCAATACTTTTTGTAAAATTTATTTCACAAGTTTGTTTTATTAAAAATAATTCTTCACGTTTCAATGCATTTGTTTACTACCTGCAATATATGAATGAGCTCAATAGACCACACGTGTCTGTGTAATAGGCGCAGAGCACGCACTGCTGTGACGAATATTAAATTATTTAATTATTGTACATATATTAATATTTCTCTACCGATTTAGTTATTTTTCAGTCGAAATCCTGTTATCGCTGGTAAGACACGCATAATTACCGCCGCGCCCAGCTCCACATTTTGCGTGTAGAGTTCATTTTATAGAGTAACAAGGGTCCTTTTAAACAGAGTTCTCCTATGTGCATACTCCTTTAATCATTTGCATTCCCGCCTCATCCTCATCCTCATCATTCTGCTGATTGCAGATCCCAAACAAATACGTTATCCAATCAACTTAAAAGCCTTCAGTGTATGTTCAACATAATTGCTCTGCTAATCCTTCATTTGGAGCGAGGAAACTAAGCCGGCTAACACCAGGGAAAATGATGAAATCCCCCACTTAAAAATGCGTCATTTATTTTCTTTCGCTTTTACTTAATGTCTGCTCCATCAAAGCCCTGTTCATATCTCTGCTCTATTTACTTTATGAATATCGCCACTAATCTCCCATATCCAGCGCTCCGCCACGTACCGGTTTTCTAGACACTTACTAATTGGTTCTCACCCCACCCCCCATAAAATAACTCATCGCCAACCCCTCCCCATACACACATATTACATTCAATAATGCAACAGAGTTAAGTGTATGACGTTAATAAAAACTCATTCCAAGAATAATCGCCTTTAAGAATAATTTGTTCTGTAATCCTCTTTGCCGAAATCCCCTCGTAGTACGACGTAAGGAAATCAGTAATCAATGATGAATACTAATGATACGGCGGGAACGGTAGCTTCAAAGGATTTGTGTTGTGACCACCGTGACGAAAAACCTGTTTCATAAGCGAATTATTATTCAGACATTAACAAAGTTTGCAAAATCCTTACACCCGGGTGAGAACCTCCCGATCCTGATTTCGATTTCGGGACGCACCTTAATATTGATACGACTGCGTCATATTTCTTCCCAAACAAGGTCATGCATTCAAATAGCCTCGCAGAGGAGCATCCCGACATACATTGCCACCACCTAAGAAATCAAATGACAACACCTCGAAAAACATAGCAACGTCGTGGCGGGGGCAGAAGGGGATCTCGCTTTCAAGCGCTCCCCAGGGAGGATGTTGCCACAACCAAGCGCTGCTCCTCGTAAATAAGGATGGCTCAGGAGCTGTGTTCGTGCGCGTCAGGAAAGTGGTTATGTCTTAAAGTCGGCACATAACTCATTTTTAATATTTAATATGGGACTAAAATGGAATAAAATAAGAGCTTCTGAGGGGGTTATTCTTCTTGGAGCTCCTCCTGCGGCTTGCGGCAAGCGGATGGCCTGTGGGTGCAGGCAACTCGAATAGCTCCAGTTAGCACTACACGGAACTGTGGTCCTAGGAAGTTGGCGGTCTTTTTACACCGCGTCAGAAGCTCTAAGCACGTTTGCCCGTCATGCTTTCCTCAGTCCTACCTCATAATAATTCTTCACCCGGGGGCTGTTAACATTATGCGGAACCGCATGATATTTCACGCAACTTTCCCCCACCTCTACAATCCAGAGTTGTTTCATTTTACTTTTTATTCCAGAAAATTCTCGAGAAAACGGCATAGTTGAAAAGCCTCATAACCTACCTTTCCAGAACTGGGTAACCGACAACCGTTCCACTCTTGCAACATCCCCCATCATATTCATCCGCACGCACTCATTCTCAAGTAAACTCAATTCGACCCCGGTGTTGGCGAGGCATCCTTTTGCTGGCAGAGGATACTTTTGAAATATTGTGGACACTTCACGGAATAAATGGCCGCTGTGCTTCAAACTTCTTAAAAATTTGATTGCGAACCGGGCATAATTCTTGGTTAGCTATAGCTACGCGTGGGGTGAAGGATGGTGTTCTGGAAGCTTCACAAAAACAAAGCAAAATACTTTCGGATTTCATTCGGAATTTCGAAGTCACAGCTAATTGAATTTCTTAGGTGTAATAAACACCTTTGCTACGAGTTGGAATTAATTTTTGCGCGCATTTTAAATTTTATTTAATGCTTATTTTCACATTAGAAGTCTTTCGCAAAAAACGATCCTTAGAAGTTGAAAATTCTACAAAACGATGAAGTTTACTTTGAGAAACAAATAAAATAATAAGAGAAAATTTTTGATAGACGTCCAGTGCACTTAAATGAAAAAGCTATGCTGCGGAGCAATTAAAGTTCATTTACATTTAAAAAAGAAAGAAAATTCCTAAAACGAAAGTTAATAGCTGGCAAAGAATGATGCCATTAAAAAGTTTGTAACAAGTCGACTTATTTTCTGAAATTTTAATGTAAAATCGAAAATCTTAAAAGCAAGCAAAACCTGAAATGATTCTACAAACTACAGAGAACTATTAATAAAGCTCGCTTGAGTTAAAAAGTTGTTTTCGGAAATTATTTATTTATTTAAGGAAAGTGTCTGCATCGTTCACCGTGGAACCATTCACGAAGGACCTCCATAATTGGGAGTTGCTCGACGCTCTCTGAAGGATTTTGAAGAACACATTCAAAATACTTACAACCCAAAAATTACACTATAATTAAATTCGAAGCTGGCTTGGAGTACTATTTAGTGAAATTTGCTTATATCCGGAAAAGATTGTTAATTTGGTATTTTAATTAAAGTAGAGCAAATGAAGGTCTGCACATTTCTGCAAGCGAAGTAGATCTGCACGTGAAAGAAACTCCAAACTTTGGCAGTTGTAAAAGTAGAAACAGATTACTGAGAGCACTTTGGATCTCGCATACGCAGAACGCGCAATTACTGCTTGCTTTGAGGACAAATCTAGATACAACCGATAATTTCAAATTCCGCAATACGCGATAGCTGCAGCTAAGCGATTTAAATTCCTTCTCGTGTTCTGAAGGGGTTCGGGACTAAGGATATTTAAAGTGTAATTAAAATTCGCGGGGAGCAATCCATATTTACAAGCTGCGATTAAAATCCGAAATTGCCACAGTGTAATTAAGGAGGAGTGTTCGCCCCACTTCACCCGAAATATTGCCAAGTGGACTGGTGGTGGGATTTGTGGCAACAACTGGCAACATAAAAGCACACTAGAAGTGCGACGAAAACAATGTCTTGAGCAGGCTTTGATGCACAAAGACAGAATGCAGTTCCACATAACGCCCGCCTCACCATCGGAAACCAACTAACCCCCATCCCCTTGGCAAAGAAGCAGAACAATCCGGGAAGCTGTGAACACCGAGATTATTTTCCAGAGGCTTTTTATAGAGTCGTTTCACTTAACCGGTAGCCCCGACTAAATGCATAATTATAGCAGTTGCAGGATCCTTTAAACCAGTTCATTTCTTGTTCGAAGCAAGAGCCCTTGACGGTCTTAGTTAGGATAGTAGAGGCTCCCCACATTCGTGCGGCTTTTTAGAGGCAAGTGTTGATGTTGAATTCCCGTTGCTTGTCTTGGGGCTCTTATTGTTTCACGCACGGGATGATGAAGCTTTCTCGTGATTAAAGTTTCTAGGACTCATCCATCTTTTGTGTGTTTTGAACGAGTCAACGGACAATTGGGACCTCTGATGAGATTTCTGACGCTTGGCTCCTAAAGGTTTGTGAACAGATGCAGGACTTTTATGGGGTTGCTTTCAGCGTTGGGTACACAACCCTCTTTTTTGTTTCAAACAAGAGAGCTTTTCGCATTTAATTAGAATTCCTAGAGCAATATACGTACCCACTACAACCATGTCCCCGTGATCTGACACTGTTTGGAAAGATGGTGCTTCGCCCGACACCTCGCATCTGTACCTTCCCGTGGACGCAAGAGTAACTTTTCTTAACACTACGACGCTATCTGTTGAATTGTGGAGCTGCAAAGAGAAAGGAAAAGTTTAACTATTTGACGTACTGTAGAGACGAGGTGCAAGGGATGAGTTCTTTGCATAATGAACAAATAACAATTGGGAAATTGCCTATTCCTAATAGATGTTGAAACGCCATCGTAATGTCTAAAGAAGCATGTTCAATTGAACATGTGTTGTCTATATAACAGGAATGAGATTTAGTTTTGAAGCGTCAGGATGTCATCGCGCATTTCAAATTTGCACTTTCCAATCCTAACATTTTCCTGTTAGTTCATATGAACCCTCCTTCGACAATGGTTCCACAAACGTACAAACGATAAACATCATAGAAGTTCGCAATTTATTCTTCTCTTCACTTGAACTCGCTGCGATTAAATTCCGTTCAAATTCGAACGTAAACTCGATTACATCTGATGCAGTGTCCTCCGTCCTGGAAAGTGGCCACGACCCACCATCACAAGGCAGAAGTGGCAGAGGCCTTTTGCGGTGGCGGAAATCGTGGGAACCTGGATGTCACGTAACAGTTGTGCTTCGCGGGCACCCAATGGGAAGGCACGTTAATATGTGCCACGTTCTGCCAAGAAATCGGGGTCATGATACAGGAAGAAACGACATCCGTGCGCCTGGAGGAACTGTCCTGGGAATCCCAGCAGTCGTATTGGATCTAAGCGCATTGCAAAATTGCACACCACTGTGGGAACGTTGTCTGCGGTGTTAGTAGCGAGGATATAAATTTAATAAGCGTTGTGAACGTGACTTTTGCTCCTTTTTACTTTTAACTTCTCTGATAACGTTATTAAGTTGTTGAAAGAAACTTTTCTCACGCGAACCATTTCGAAAAGTGTGACTATTTTATGGGGTGGGAAGCTTCACCTCCTGCTGCCACATTAAAGGATATACTCCTTCGCATTTTTAACATCCCACATCGTTGGACAAGACAAGGTTTTGATAAAAAACGACACCAAGGGCTGCCAGAGCTTGTCAGGAATGAACCGTAATCTCAGTTGAGTAATTGAAAATTTTATATAACTATAATAACATTAAAAAGTTAGTTGTTGTTGTTGTTGTTGTTATTAGTTACCTTAGACCCCTTCTAAAGTTGTTTTTTCAATTGTTATCACAAATAACGTAAACGAGTAAGGTGGAAATTGAATTTAATTCAAGAATTTTTCAATCAACTTTAGCACCAGCCAATTGTAATAATTCTTTCAGTTTATTGCCGCGATAACTGTCATGATTAATGATTTATAAAAGTGAAGAACGACGAAAAATATTTGAAGTGACAGGGACATTGGTGTCCATTATGACCAGGAAGAGAAAACTCGGGTTAAGCGTAGAATGCAAGGACAGTTACTACGACCACCTCGTTTACAATAACAATCAAATCCATCTGTCAATTCATGCCAGACAAAACAAATGCCATTGAACCAATAAAAATCATGATAAAATAAATAAAATAAAAACGCTGCATTGGTGATTGAAGCTGCGCTAAATGTTTCCCTCAGTCGCAGTAATCTTTGCTGTAGGAATGGCGGTCCTTTCCTAATCATTATACTAGCCAGATCAGGACAATAGCGTTTAGACACATAGCAGAAGTTTTTATCTCTAACTCAGAACTATTGATTTTTTAATCGAGAAAATATCCCTATTTTCGATTGGATTTCACGCATGTGACTACTATACACGCACATTCATAGGTTATTTCTGTGCTGGATTATTATTTCCTGATTACCACCTCGTTAAGAGAATTAATGTCCTGATTCTTGAGGAACAGTAAGGAATAATTGATTTTCTCGTGGAAATATTCCATGAAGCATGAGTTTTCTCCGAATTCTAATGCCATTGCAACTGTATTCGAGGACATAAAGTATACCTTGTTCTTTAAATATTTGGTCTCATTTGAAATAGAAACATTGGTTAATTATAATACTATTGTGAATATAATTCTTGGCTGGCTGCGTGATATGTTTGACGTTTACTGATACATATATAAGCTCTGGGCGAGTCAGAAGTCCTCCCATACAAATTTTTCGGATGATTTGTGTCGCTTTTGCTCGGATGACCTGTGACCAAAAAAATGCGTCAAAATTCATCGGATGACTTGTGAGTTGTGACCAAAAATCCGGATGACTTGTGACCAAAAAAGTGCGACACAAGTCCTCCCACGCATTTGTTAATTTAATTTTCATTCTAATTCTGAAATTGGAAAAAAAATTAACGTGTAAAATGCGATACAATTCATTGGATGAATTGTGACCAAAAACTCGGATAACTTGTCACCGGAACCCCATAGAACACCAGGGATTTGACGCCAGGGACATAAGATGAAAGCTGAATGCAATATTTTGTGAAACATCAGTTTCCGCCAGAGTTGAAAACTACACTGACAGTTTTTAGGTTCTATGTAACACTTTTGCAAGGTGCATCAGAAATGTCAACAGCTCTAAAAGTCTAAAATAATGCAGAGTTACAGTTGTTCTCAGTAAGTAACCTTTTTAATCACTCAACTCGGAGTAACATGCATTTGGAATGCCGAAGCATTTTTGAGTCATTTCAAAGTCCTCGAAGGACTCATCATCTTCACCGTGCAAAAGAAACACGGGAGTAAATGGCAGATGGAGTGAGCAAAGCAGTGAAACCGGCACATTGACTTCGAAATAATCATATCTTATTAAAATTCGTTAGGTGTGCAATGCGCATGCGACTCTGGTGCGGATTCATAATGCAAGGAGCACATGGGACTTGATTTTGGAAAACTTTTCAATTATGTATGAGGGCTGAAAATGTTTGCAGAAAGTAAATATAGTGAATATATGCAGATGGATAAATGTAACGGAACAGTGAAAGGAAATGTCGAGTGGGCAGAGACAGAGCAGAGAAGTGATGCCATCGGGATTTGGGGAGGATAGGATAGGATAGGAAAGCATCGCATCTGAAATTTTGCGGAAAAGTCGTGAACAAACACATTTCTGTTTCCTTTTTGGCTTATTATTCGGGAGCATTTTGCAGCACTATCAAGGATACTTACATCGACGTTAACTCCAGGAAGTGGGAAAACTTGAGCAGGTGGCATATCTCTTGGAACGTAGCGATAAAACTCGTTGCCATCCTTGTACCATTTAACCGAATATAGTGATTCGCCATCCAGGTCGTATTTACAGGCCAGACTTGCTGTTTTGTGCCGCAGGATATGATTCGGGATCCGGACCTCGATTAAAGTTAGTCCTGTTGCCAATTCTAAAATTT
The DNA here is from genome assembly GCA_963082835.1 of Leptogaster cylindrica. Lineage (NCBI taxonomy): Eukaryota > Metazoa > Arthropoda > Insecta > Diptera > Asilidae > Leptogaster > Leptogaster cylindrica. Next base: position 22,256,662 of record OY720105.1, on the reverse strand, counting down.
AAAGAGAAAAACAAATATTTGAATAACTTCGGTTATTTCAGTACAGTAATATGAAACATGTTGGTGGCGGTATTTAAATACTAATGATATGAAATGTTTATTGTTTACCGTTGAACGTAGATGCAAGGATTTCTAGATTAATTAACATGAATATTACATGAGTTAAATTCGAAGCCATTGATGAGAACCATGAACTCTTTGAAACCATTTAATCACTTTTATAGTACATACAACGTTGTGAAGGACAAATTCAGCACGTACCGAATCCTATTATGGTATTTTCCCTTTTCGCCGCTTCTGAAGAAACCCATTACCGTAAATAGAAGGTCACATCAGAATCCTCTTTAATATTAAAGTTTTCTCATCCGGGGCATACGAAATGTAATTCATATTCACACTCAGATCGTTTCATCTTGACGCATTATCATCAAGAAAAAGCGAAATCAACACGACTCACTTGTAAGACATCCGGCTTATAAGGAAATTCGGATTCAAGGCAAAAATGAGATTATCATCCCACTTCAGGACGACGGAAGCAGCAAAGCTAAATATGCTGCTTGTAAGTGCCCGGACCACCCGCGCGCCCGCTCATAGCTTGGGACCGACTGTACTTATTTATGTATGTGGCTGATGTCGTTTATTTGCCAGGGTAGGAGGATTGAAGAGCCCTTACGCATATATTGCTATGCCTTAAACGTGACAGAAAAACTTGGAACATAAAAGGCACATAATAGAATTACATGCATAATACAAGAAGATAACATACTACACGCTCACCTGTGTGCTCTTCCTGCCGCCCCTTGGGGAGGCCGGGTCCGATGGAATGTGCCCAGGTAACAAGCCTGGCCACGGAAACTAAATGTCGGCATGATGAAGGCGATTCATGTCCGAACTAAATGAATTTGCCACTGGTGGAGAGTGGGTCCTTGTCTTGTCAAGCGTCAGGAACACGTGTTAATTTGGCAGGACCCATGCTTTAAAAAACCCGCCCCAGAGACAGTCCCGGATCTCCCACACATGGGCCTACTTTCACTGATGAGCTAAGTAAATTAATCGTAAATTGGGTTTGCTATTGGAGAGAATTACTTTTTTCCAGAAACATTCTACACACGTCCTTTATGAGTCACGACACCACACTCGAGATTCAACTCAGTTCCCATTACACTGTGCCACACATTGTGGGGGCGTGATTCACTTGTACCTGTCACCATTTCTGACACCATTGACTGTAATTGCAAAGCAATCCGTTATACGAGACCATGGAGGGATTCAGATACTTAAAATTAAAAGAAGTACTTTAAGGAAATGTACTTCCTTAACAACACCCTCTCACCACCAGGGAAGCATTCCAAACGATAGCAATAAAAAAAATATTATTATTAATCTTACAGTGATTACTTTTATTTGCTTATAATTTCTGATCCTGAACAGGATTCTGATCCCCAGCCCGACTTCTCTTTCAATTTTCCAAAGCCTAATTGCGAAATTTCATTAAATAGAATTGTCAGCGTAATGCCCATAATCCACAGCGTCTGAACCAAGATCCGAATTACTAAGCACAAATAGAAAAACAAACATCTTAGAATCTAATGGATCTGCATCAACATCCTATTTGAAGCTTATTCAACAGTATCCGATGAAATTGGGAAGACAGCGAAAACTTTTCATCCGGGCATTAAGCCCAAAAACGGAAAATTTTGGAATAAGCTCAGCGACAAAAGCAGCGACTAAGGACTCCTAGGATCCATAGAGCGGGGGAGTCATGATGACATCATTCCATGAGCACTTCACAGAACTGGCGGTACCGGAAACTTCTCCAGAAACTCAATGGAGAACAAACGATGCATGAAATTACTTCGGCATCTTCAACGGATTCCATTCTCTAGATCGTGCACAAGTTCATTGCAGAAAGCTTTTAATTCTTTTAAAAATTATTTGATTGCTTTGCAACCTTCTGGAAGGGGTGAAGCTTCCCCAATATTTGCTACCTTTTCCACTTTGACCGTTTTCATTGCGAACATGGATCAACTTCTCGCATCATTGCAACTACCTTAGTATAGAAATACAGAGTTAAATAAGTTTAATTCGAGGATGTTAAGCAGTAAAAACCTTTCACCAAATCCAAGATTAATTTTTAAAGTAAATGTTCTGTTCGCACATATTGTTAAATTAATTTTTCTTTGTAAGGAAAACTTGTGCCTACTTTTAAATAGAGCAACATGCATTATACATAGGGTGACTACTGACCAGGTTTCAATCGGCTTAATGTGGGACATATTTCTAATAAGGAACATGGGACAAAAGTGGGACAAACCAGCGCAAGATTAATAAATAATAAAACGCTGTGAATGCGACTGGTTTTATGGCTATGTCACACTTGGTTACTTACTAACCGCTACTTAGTAGCACATGACAGTGAAGCTAGGGAAGTGCTACTGGTACTGCCTGGCTTAGAACATTGGCTATGGCTACTTAGTAGCCGCTACTTCGCTAGCTACCAGTAAAGTAGCCAAATGTCATATAGCCAATAGTATACCTATGTAAATGTAAAATGAATACTTCAATTCGCGCTTAGAGAAACCTAACCTCTTTGTTCCTAAGAACGTAATAGACTGTACTAGCTTCGCTATTTTGCATCTAACATACATTGAAGGGTGGTTCTTTAAAGTGAAAATCAATAACTGATATTTTGGTTCTACTACTACCTACATAAATCTAAACAGAAAACAATTTTTGTTTTTATTTGTATTTTTAGAGGGTTCTATGAAGCATGGAAAGTTTTTTTTTTTAAATTTTCAGCTATTCATAAGTTTTAGTATCTTTACTAAACAACAACATAACAAACATCTCGGCAAAACATTTTTAGTTAGTCTAAGTTAGACTGACTCAGTTAGAGCACTATGCATCAATCAGTCCACAGTCCACACCCCCTCCCTTCCAACTAGCACATAGTCATTGTCAGTAGGTTGGGGAACCAGATGGCTTGATTGAGGTAACTTAAATTTATATTATTTAATATGAAAAAAAGTAATACAAAGGACTTATTTTTTATTGAAACACTGTGAGTTTTTGTAGTTAATAACGATGTAAATAAAATATTTTTAAAAAAATATTTAGCTCTTTCAGTGTTTTTAGTATTTTTAAATCCTGAGTACCACACTCTAAATAGCTTTTTGTACAATCTGAAAAAAATACTCTAGTATTTTATTCTTACATGGTAGGACAAAAATTGGGGTTTCCCATTCAAATATCCTAAAAAAAATTGTTTGTGCAAACTAAGAAGTACTCATAGATACCGTTCCGAACTTTTATATTTTTTGTTGTCGTAAAATTTTAAAGGTAGAAACCGAAAATCTATTTCAAGTAACAAGGACGAAATTTAGAGGATTTACGAAACTTATTCCTCTGTGAATTCATTAAAATATCCTAATTACGTTCATTTACGCTTTCAAAGGAGTTTATCTGTCCTTAATATCCATACACAGAATTTCTCCATTAATTGAAACATGTTTTTTTTTAATCGTACTCAACAAAAACAAAGGGAATCGAAATAATAAACATCCGTAGGGTCGAGTTAATGTCCGAATATGTCACGCTGAAATGTTATATAATAAAATCTTCCGAAAACATCGTAATGATTATTTGATTACCATTCAAGAAGAATACTAACAATTAGTAGCCATTGGGACTCTCGCAGAGTATGAAAATCCAATTAAGACGCATGATACATTCCGCTTTGCCAGGCTCAGCCGAGGATTCTTCGGTGGGCTTAATTAATTCCCCATACGCCGAAGGCTCCATTCAATTTAAATTACAGCACTCCTTATTGCATTGGGATATTGCTCCGAGAAACGGAAGTGCTCTCATTTCAGCATCCTGAATCCTGCAGCTGGTGGCATAATTAGGCAAGAAAGGGCCTTTTTAATTCTCGAAGGACTGAATTTTGCCGACCATCTTCCTCGCTCGCTCTTATTTCTGTTTACATTAAATTAATTTTTAATACGATTGTGCTGGTAATATCCCTTGCTGGGAGATCCTGCAGATAGGAGTTGCTTTGATCCAGACAAAATTTGCTTTTTAAAATATGGAATAAAAATGGACGACTTAAAAGAAATAGCAAGGTCCTTTTTATTCGATGGGTATTTGCAGTTGAAAGGATAAAGTATTTTGCCTCGAGCAATCTATCCATCCGTTTACCAAGAACACTTCACTGTGAAGTTGTCCTCTACTCCACTATGGAAAGCTGCTATCATATTTTCAACAAATTCCTGAACTTACTGCAAATTTATAACTAATTGTTGTTGCTTAATTCATTCAGAGATTCGTGCGGATCGTTTTACACATGGCAATCGAAAATCTATTATACAATTCTGGCTCAGCTCTGTGGCTTATCGAGTGTATTGATGTTATTTTCCACTTTATCGACCGGAGATTGATGATTCGAGCAATATTGTTGGCACATTTTATAACTTTTTGAAAGACCAAAAAGGGCAAAAAAAATATCCTAACAACTCGGCCACAATTGAAACAGGCGAACCGCATAAAGCCGAGCAATATTTGCGGAGAAGCAAAGACAAACTTGGTAAAAAAATCACCAAAGTTGGAAAAGTTTCATAAACTTTTCGCTCGGCATTGTAGCATATGGCCCAAGTTGGAAAAATACTCAAGTAGTTTGGTGGAAAACTACAATTACAATGTACCATTCAATAATTTTCACATTTTCCTCTATAAATGCTTCCGGTTTGGCAGTTCCCCGAACCTCGTTGCGAAATTCAGTTTAATATTGGTGCGAAAAGTTTTTCCGACTGCAGGTACGTGCTTTAATAATGCCAAGAAATTTGTTATTGCAAACAGATGACAATTCGGAATTGCCTTAAAGGATATCGACGCCATTCTGAGGCATTTTCTCAGTGGAAAATATTTTGTGGAAGTGCAGATAGAAAGTATTATTTGCAAGGTCGTATTGTTTCCTTGTCATAAAAAATATCCTTGACGTGGTTCATTGAACAATGGAAGCGAATATCAATTTCTTCCTCCCACAGGCGAACATACAATTCAAAGCTTGAAAAAAATTGCATCACATAAAACTAAAAGAAATCAGACATTAAAAAGCAAAAACAAAAAACAAAACAATCTGCACTTATTGGCGACATAAAACAAACTTTAATTACGAATTTTCATTTTATGCTGAAGATTCATGGATTTTATTCAGGTGCTTCCCAAGTATCCTTAGAGTTGGTGTTTCCTTCCAACGTGCTTCTACAAGTTCAGTTAGACATTCGATCACTGTATGTTTTAATTTAAGTTTTCAATGTGTATCGCAACTATACCGAAAAGTTAATTAAAATGAGAAATCACAGCCGCATGCTTCACAGAATTTTCGCAATTTCCCCAATTTTTGAATTACCTACTAGTTTGCCAAGTGCAATTATAGGTTCCGCGTGTACTCCCCGGGTAAGGATGATCCCGACAAACACTTAATTAGTTCAGTTTCCATTTCGGTTTAGTGAAACCACTCAATTTACCACAATTTGACATTTCAGCAGAAATTATTTTTGAAACTAATCGCAATTGACGAAGACAAACACAATTACCGAATCGTTCAGTGACTTTTAATTCCCACTGGCAAGGACTTATTTAATTTGGAAATTGATTTCCTTTCAACCCGCATCCAACTGTGGAGTGTTAGGTAAATTTAATTTCCTCAGTGAACAGGATTCAACCCTCTGCAGCTATTGCGGGGCTGAATCAACTTGACGTCATAATGACGCGCACTTACACGTCAATTAAGCACGATTGTGAAGGATCAGAACTCAATAAATGTTCGCATTAAATCATCCTTGGAAAACATTCCACTAATTTTCTCGGAGCTCTTCAATCGGGATTCTTTCGCAGCCCACCGTGTATCCGTGTTTGCAAAAAGTATGGATTTCCCAGCGTTCTGCATTTATTTTCATTGGTGCACGAAGTACACGAAGCGTACACTCTTGAAGTGCAAGGGATTCCGGGATGTCTTCTGCCACGAGAGCTTAAATTACGAACGTGATTTCGCTTTTATGCGATAAGAGCTGTACAAATTTGGACGTGATGTAGATTGCATTTGCAGCGGCTGCAACAGGAGGAGCGAGACGTAGGTCGCAGGTGCAACAATTCGAACCACGCGCTCCGGATTTTGTAGTCAATTCGATCGACGGTCCTGTACTCCATTCACTGCCCCTGAGCGCTCCCGCCTAATCAACTCGCTCATCATTTAGGAACATCACTGCTGGCGATGTCTCACACTCGGGATGAGCTTTCACAGAGGGCGACGGTTCTCCCCCGGAACTCGAAACTTCTTTCAGGGATCAAGGGCATTATTTCTGTTTGTTCAACTGGTTGATTGGAGGCGCTGCTGGTGCCTTTCTCATGCAAAGCAACCACTTTTTGAAAGATTAAATTTGAATCACGAAGTGGAACGAGTGCACTTGGACGAGCTTGTGAATTATCAAGGATCCGGATACAAGAACGAATTAAAGGTGAAATCACTTTGAAATACTGTCATCCAGAACTCCATTAATGCATTATTTTTGCGTATGCAGGTCAGTAATTGTGTTTCGTAACGCAAACACAAAAGTTCCAGTTTCAGCTCAATCGATATCGCAAACTCTCTTTAGCATCGTGCTGCATCTTTTCTGCAGAGGTTTACCATCGCAATGTTTCCATTGTCAACAGCTCATCCCGGGCAGAGGGAGAACGCCTTTTTAGGTAAGTTTCAAACTTCACAAATGCCAAAAATACAATTTCTGAAGCCCCAACGTTCTCCTCTACCGAACCATCCCGCAGATGGGGAGCTATCTAAACAAAGGAGGCCTTCATGTGCTCGTATTCTGCTTAGGAAATTTCCATATTCCACGAGCCAGCGACTTTGTCAGCAAGAAAAAGCAGCAAGGAAAAAACTGTGAGGGGCTCATTTTGCATAAATGATAAATGTTGTCCAGGACACATATATCACCTCCTGTGGGACAAGAAATACGTAGTACTCTATCTGGACGGCTGACATGGAAATGACGTCAAAAAGTAATCGGACATGAAATGAACAAATACTCAAATCACGGAAGCTGCATGTTTAGTGGGAGGGGTTGCATATGAGTCCTGACACGAAAAAGGTGTTTGTTTGGCCGACAACTTTGGCAAACGTTTGCATATGACCCCTGCCCTCTCCAGGCACATACAAAATTTGCTAATGCGGAGACATTTTTGCCAACAACAAATACGAATGAATTGTCCTCAGAGGAATGCCTCCACCCGGTGCATTTAGGGGCACGTTCGGTTGGCTTGGAGTGTAGCGGAAAGTATAATATCGTGAAAAACTACCCAGCTCAGTGGTGGTTTAAAATTTTCCGGTACGTGTAGGTATATTTGGGGCATTCCATTTGCTGTCAAGCCGCACTACATACGTAGATGTTTTGTTTCACTCAACCGCCCTTGATTCCACCGCACTTTTCTTTGTTTGCTCCGTGTTGTCCATTTGCTCGGAAGATGGACGTGTCTATTTAAGCTGAAGTTAGCCCCTCGGTGGGGAGTGGTGCAGTCAGTAAAGAGCACTGCAGCACAGGCCGACGGCAATAATGCTTTACACTAGCATTTCGAGTCTCGAAAATTTCCCCGAAATATTTTTCACCGAACATACGATGAAAACTGGAGTGTTTTCTATGACTCAACCATTATTTTCACCATAGGTTCAACATAATCGTATTGTAACTGGAAATGTTCGTATTTTTTAAGGTGAGTTGCACTGAAATTATTTCCAAACAATTACTCTTTTCATCAAAAAAGAATTATAATGCAATCATCAAAATAGCAAAATGTTTACTAGAAAAACAATAGGTACTATTTCGATTCGACTATTGCTTTGAAAATGGTGAGTCAAGCATTTTGAGCATTTATAGGTAACTTTCAAAGAAAAATCTTGCTATTGTGATCAATACCATGTTTAGTTCGGTAATGAGCAATATATAATGAACAAAAATATTGACAAATAACACAAAATTGTTGAAATCTTTCCGAATAATGTTTTCGAGACTGGGGAATTAAAAGTTAAAAACAATACAAAAATGCTTTCAAATTCGTGAACCTATACAGTCTTAAAATGGTAAATTGTGAAACGTCCTTGCACTTCTTGTACTCCGAAGACGCTTTAGTTAAACTTACAGTCGAATGAAAGCCTCCTTTTCCCTGCAAACAGCCCAAGTCAAATGTTCGTTATCCATCATAGCAAACGAAACTTTGCAGTTTTTCTCATTTTTCTTAGCTCTAAATCATCTCCTCGCTGTAAAGCGTGTTGTGTATGCTGCAGCTGTGGAGCGTTTCCACAAACAACCCCGTGGAGCAAGGATAGGAAAGGTTTCTTCTCTGGTTCTTCGCGAGCAGAAAAAAGTTAGTAGAAGCTGCTCACAGCGAAAATATCGCCGGTTGCGCCCTTCCGCCTTTCGCCGGGGAAAGTTACCCAATTTCGGTGAACTCAGAAAATATGATTATTTTCCACCTGGTCCCCGTACCCACCCCGCTCAAACGTACGCTATTGTATTTATTCCTGCAACTCGAACATCAAGCAAGAAAATCGGTATAAGCACGTTCTTGAGGATTCATTGATATTGATTTAACGAACTCCTACGACTGCAAACACCAACATTCTCAGCTTCTTACAGTCTTGCACCTTCGACGTTTGGGAAAAATCTTGTTACAACCCTTCGTAGATGTCAAAACTAACTTGCGACAATCTGCAGAGTGCAAATGCAGTCTCAATTTTTAGCTTTACATTTATTTTTGAGCACTCAAAGCGGATTACTTCAGTTCTTTGTACCAACCAAATTGAAAGAATGTAACGGAATTTCGTTCTAGTAAAATTAACTGAGTCGGAGTACGAATTTCGTTAAAAAAATACATCATAAAAAAATAATTTATCTCTTAGAATGTCAGTAATTCATCTAAAAGGGAAGCCCAGATCTCTGTGAAAGAAATGGCGTAGCTTTCATCCATGATTTCTTTTATGGCGGCGTTACACTTACAGTATACAGTTATAATGAAAGTGTTTTTCTGTTTTTACTTCTAAATCACTGCACTCGACATGGAGATCGTAAAATTAAAACTTCAGTGGTGCTCCACTTTGCCTGTGCTCCGCAACAGAATTAAAGGGTGAAAATAGTTGCATCCTGTGGGATCAATGCATCCTAAAAGTTTTTCTTTTAACGCTGCTATTGTGATGGTTGAATTTATTTTATTGTTCAAGCAAATGGTGACCGAATTACTTTACAGGACAGACGTCGGGATTGTTGTGCACTGAGAGTCCTCGATAAACAAAAACATCCCCTCGCTTAATTTCATACACTTTATTCGCACGCAGAATTCAAAATTTAATTTTCCTTTTACAGTTGTCGTCTCTTTTATTTTTATTTTAACGAAAATCTTGAAATCACCAGAAAATAGAATAGATTTAAGTTAAGAAGGGTGGGGGAGAGTGAGAAATGCTTTCGTACTCGGAGTTTAAAATTTGGCAACATATTTTTCTCAGAATTGTTGCATACCTATAAATGTTACATGCAAGTGTTCCTGTTTCAGCCCTAGAAATCAATCAACAAGACGAGATTTTCAGGTGGGTGTGCAGTTGTGCACTGTGCATTGTGCAGTGCATACATACATGAATTTGCAAATATTACATCCAATAAATTTCACCTTCGTTCATTGAACACAAAAAAATCAATCAAAATGAAATTGGTTGCATATTCGTTTTAGAAATTGAAGATGATGTTGTGAAAAGGATTCCCATTTTCAGCTAGGTCAAACTGAATAGGCGAATGGAACTCTTGCGTTGTCACAATTTTACTCGTACGGCAGCAATGCTCAAGAGTCCTCAATCAGAAAGGGCTCTTATTACCTCCATTGATTGCTTAGAACAGCAAAAGTAAGAGCCTGTGCATGTCGCCGTGTCCTTTGGAGTTTGGAATTGCACAAACTGCATTGCTCCGGCACTTCCACCCAACAAGAAGGAAGGCCATTTTTAATACTCTCAAAACACAACAGACAAATTATTCAGACCACTTAAAGCAATTAGATAAAGTTCATGGAAATATGTAGTATAAATTCACGGATGATTGGTTGCAGAGCAGTCGCGGATTTTCCGAGCCCACCAGCATTTATTATAAAAATTGCACCCCACAAGAATTTTAGTACGGATGTAAATGCATCGTAATTTGGCAAATTGTGATGCAGTTCAAGCACATTCTCACGCAAGTCGATGCAATTGCACTGTTAGTGGCTGTCTCTTCCGTTGTGGATAATTAATTTCATGAATGCAGAATTTTATTAAAGTTGATCGAGGCATGAAAGAATTTCATTTTTTAAATTGATTAATTACCACATGGGCGCGAGCGGCGCGGTGGGACACGGATAGCTAAAGTTTGTCAAAGTTGCCTTAAACGCATCGCTCTGGCGTCATTTTTAACCGTCCTCGACGAATAATATTGGTCCCTATCATCTCAAGCATCAGTTGGACGAATACGTCCCTGCCCTCCCATAATTCATTACGTAATGACAAGGGACACCATAACAAACGATAACAGCAAAGGGATTGTCCACGTTGATGATTCATTCAATATTAACAATTTTCTCTGCAGCGAAAAAATTTAATTGAGAGCATAACATATATTTTTTATTAAACCAAAAATTGCGATTCTAGATACTTTTTGTTCCATTTAATTCAGTAACTGTGTCTGATGTGAGAGGAAAAGCATATGTTTCCAATACAAGAATTGTTGCGTATATGTTTTGAATCACAAACATGAACTTTTAATTGTCCTTGGATAAAAGTTCTTCTTCTCTTTATTATTGTCCGTAGCGCTACTTTAATGGCGACCAACACTCCATTGTGGTTTATATTTAGAGGTAATTGTTCCTTCATGACGACATATCTCTTTTCATTGCCCATTTACGGGACGCAATAGACATATGTGTGTGGTCTCCTCATCCTGCCCCCATCCCATAGATCGCATTATTTCTAGGGAGTTCCATTTTCGTGATTAAGGAACGTAATTGGTCTCGCAAGTTGCCAAAAGCAGACATTCTCTCACAAAATGACTCATTTAGTCATTTCATCCTGAAAGAGCCCTCAGAATGGAAAGAAAGGAAAATTAAGGTGGCTCCTCGGAGCAGCTTAGCCGCAAAAATTCTTCTCAAAGCCATTTGCACAGAAATGCCACTACTTGTGGCCACTTGTTCACCCAAAATGGGATTAATTTGTAGAAAAATTGTAAGACATGTCCTTAGAACTGTTTCACACCGGCACTAAGTGGTCAGTATCGGGTTGCTTCGGCGTCTGTTCGAGCACTTAGAAAGACAAATATCCTGTACGTAAAACTAAAAGAATTTCACCGGCATCAACCCCGTAAGACGTCCAGTGGCTGTCGTTATGCCGACTATTCGAGCCATCCCCAACCAAAATATCATTTCCGGTTGTTCCAGGTCATACTGTAATGGCCAAGACCGTGTTTTACCAACAGATCTCATCGAGCTTGGATGCTTTTCACTGCTTGGATACATTCCAATCTCGTGTTCGTCCCAATGGTGGTTAGTAGGTGGTTACACATGCATCCGAGATTTGCTCTCGATTCCCAGATTCCGAACAGTGTGAACGAGTTTAATATTTCGAAGGTCTCAAAACACTTTCTGAAACTCCAATTATAGGTAGGTATCCCTTTATAAAACGTTTTCCATAGTTCTCTAAAATTTGGACCATCAAATTTTGGAATATTAAAGGATTTCTTCTTTACCTACGCAAAGTTTGTTTTTATAGAATCAAATCCATTGATTATGGCAACTTAATATATTCCAGGCAAATTAAAGGAGATATTACAAAAATTATAACGGGGCTTGTTAGCGCCTCTGCCGGGAACGTCAACGTCAGCCAAGAAAGCGACGTGAGCGCCTCTCACGACAACTCTCACCCTAAGGAGGGGAACTAAGAAGCTGAGCAGAAGAAGAGTCAGACACGCACCAATTTATTAACGTGCCGGACGTGCATAACTCGCGCGTACCATTGTTACAAATAATTCAATAAATAACCTTAAAACTAGTTGTGCTTATAGCAAGTGTTCTTATTGTAATAGGGCTTCCATTTGGAAAATTTAAATTACATTTTTTTTTCTGTGTATAAAAACATCTACAGTTTGTAAATTGAACTTTTGAGTTTGTTTTTAATTAAATATGCAGCCGGAAAAGCTTGAAAACGAAAACTCCGTTTTGAATGGAGATTTTCCAAATGGTTTTGATGAAAGTTGAGTTTTTCGCGATATAATAATGAACTGTTGATACGCTTCAGTTGAATTTTACTTTTTGAAAGTAATTTAACTTGCATGGGATTTCCAGTTGCTTACCTGTCCATGGCTTTTACTTACTGGCAAAGCCATGTTCGGTTAGCCCGCGGAGACGCGTTGTGGGAAGACGAAGTTTGTGGGATCCACCCGATGGCAGCTATCCGGTCGGTCCATTTCCAGGACCCTCATGCAACCTGGCTCCTTTTAATTTTGCAAAGGATTGCGGGATCGATGGGGTTTGTTATTTCTTCCTGGCATGCAATTCAAATTCATCGTAGACGAAAAAACTGATATCAAAAGACAAATAGATTCCAACACCCTAGCTAGTTGTAATGGGACGAGAATTCCGCATCCCGCATCCCGCATCTCATAAAAATGATGAACCCTTTTTATTTTCGGACCAACAGCGAAGGGTTACGAAACGAACAAGGTACCGATGAATTTAAGTGGGCACAAAGTACTCCTCCAGAGTTCAGAGGCTGAGGTCCATATTATATTGCCGCTTGAATTTTATTCATTTCACGATATAGCGGCATAAATTCAAATTTATCTCGTGAATTATTCAAAACAGCCTGCCAAATGTCCTATTCGGATGAGCAGAAGCCTGTGGAAACTTTGATCTGGGACTCGGAAAAGGGTGAACATTTTTAAAATATTGTGGAAACTCCCACAAGAGGATTTGCCGCGGGCTCTGATTTATATTTGCGCAAACAAAGGAGCCATGTAATTACTAAAGTGGGTAATACTCAGTGCTGCTCCTATTAATTAATTACAAAACTCTTTCCCGGTGCTTAGCGCAACGATATCATTTGAATTTCATATTCAACATTACTATAGCTTTTTTTTTGCTTTTCAAAGCAGTGCCAAAAAGGCACTAATAAGCCTCCGACCATCATGTCGAAAAAACTTAAAAACTGTTTACAATTTCAGTAAATTACTAGGCAACATAATTACTTCCTTTAGGAGATTTCCTGTTTTGTCTGATGTACATATTTTTCAACTTCTTATTTACCCACGCGTTTAAATTAAAGTTAAGGTAAGTGTAATTTCCAGACAATCCTAAAGCCAAGTTTGTTTTCTCCCACATCCCATTTTTGGGATACTTTTAATCAAAAACACGCACTTTATATCTGTTAAAAAAACAGAATTCTGGCGGAGAAAATTCGCAACAACTCAAATTTCCGGAACAAAAAAAAATAATTGACATTTATGCGTAGGTATTATCCAGAAAGTAATAAATCGGTGTTTCTTGTCGTTAAGAATATGGAATTACTTTAACATTTACAACCACACATGTTATATAAACACTGTTAAATGCACTCATGTTAACACAAAACAGAAATATTTACTGTAAATTAAGATAATCAATTAAATGAGAAACAATAGATAAGTCTCTGGTCAACATCTCGTTGGCTTTAATATCCTTACGACGAGGCCATTGCAAATTATAATTATCTGCATCAGCTGTAAAAATAATAATTATAATAACCCAAAATGCACTAAAATACACATTCGAGTTCGTTCGTAAGCTACTGAAAACCCCTGCACCATAATTTCCAAAACTGAATTTCATTTTATTTGTAAACATTCTACACAGTGCGATTAAATATATGAGAAATAAAAACAAATCGAACAAAACTTTAATTCGGCAAATTGCCGTTCCGCATCCAGCTTGGCTATCGAATGGCGATTCCCGGGCCAGGGTTCGATCGCTGTAATCTAACGGCAGTCATTACAGCCGTTCGCCAAATGCTCTCCCTAATTTCCCGTCAATAATATTCAATTTATAAAATATATTTGGTGCTTTGGAATTACAGCAGTTTTATTTCATTCCGACTAAATGGAAACTCCTGCAGCGCGGTCGCAGCGTCCGGCGAAGTAATCTCTATGCGAAATCCCCACAATGGCGGCCAGCAATATAAAACGGCTGCTGTAATTTCATGTACCTGTTTCGAGCATATTTTCTTTTCATTAAAGCCAACTTCACATATGACCCATTTTGTTCATACTTCTGCATCCTTTGGGGCGATGCATCGACGACCTCGTTCGGGGGTTCCATTAGCCATTGAAGGTGCTCGAAAATTTGCTCAGAACTGTTCACCTTGTTGACGCTCCACGAACCCCCCATCCACCTCAATCAGCATTGTACAAAAAATTCTACGAAACACGAGATTCTAAACTCGCTCTAAACATTTTTTGTTTAATTTGATGTCGGAATGAAACGAGGAATCCGGGCAGACAACAGGGCGAGAATTGTTAACACACCGTTTTTCTACCCCCTCCACATCACCAGGAGGATCTCCTGACCCGTGAATGATTTGCAGGGATTCTGCGATTAACGTCATTTTGTTCATTTTGGTTGGGCGTAAGGAGGTAAGGAGGTTCCTCTCTCTAACATATATTCCTACCCTTTACTGTTGGATACAAGCAAATGTAATAATGCAATATCCAAATAATGACGAAAGGGCGCTATTCACACCAGCCGGGATGAAGAGGTTACACTACAAACTGCTAGGTTTTTAGTAACACAGAGCACGGTAGAAAGGATAACAAGGTCCTTATCGGCTTGGGAGACTGACACTTGGAGCGCCGAATGTTGTTGGGGTTAACAGCACCTCGAGTGGGGGGAAACCCGCAAACTAGAATTTGCGATTCGTATTAATATTTAACAGAACTCTGGTATTTCATTAACCCACCCCTCCTGCAGCACTAACTGTGGGCCTTAAGCAAGCAAAACAAAATCAAAAACTCGTGTTCGTTAGCCTTTAAACAGAAACCGTGAGGTATCAAATTTAGGGAATATAAGTGTTAAAGTAATCTCCTTTTGCCCCATGCGATATTTCAACACGGAAAATGCCTTTTCCGAGCACTCCACTTTTACTCCTAATAAACTCTTAATCTGAGCATCTAACACAACGAGGAAAGGGTTCAGTGCCTCCCGTTCGTCAGTTCGTCTCAAATAGGAGTAAAAGCGACGATTGTAATCGTCAGCTTAAACGTCATTAAAATTTAAGGATCTGGAAAGATTCCTCGGAAATATGTTTAAGACTCCCTCAGCCACAAGGTCCAAGCAATGTTTCAGCCTAACAGCGACCGTGCTAATCCTGTAACTCACACTGAGCCGCCCGCTCAATCCCTCTGCCCGAACCAATCCTGGTGCCACAGAGAAATATTGCCGGCGAACGCAAATATTAGGACTCGGGTGACCAGCCACCGCAGATAAATGGACGCTGGTGTTCGGCACTAAATTGAGTAGTTGGTCGTAATCTGCGAAGATAAATCAAGCAGTGAGAGGATTAGCTCCAATTATAATCTGAGGATTTAGTCCTCATTGGGCAGCAGGAGTCCGTTTTCTTGATATTCGACGACTGCATCACAGAAGTACCTACTTCAAAACACTTTCACCTCCAGAGCAGGATGACGATGTAAAACCCATCTCAGAAGATGATGAAGATTGCTATGTTATGATATCAAGGTGTAATAAATTAGGATACAGGTCGGAACAAGGTCATTGGGGCGAATCGACTCCCGCATTTATCTTATCGACCCGGCATTTTGGCCTGGGAGGGTTGCGTGCGGAGGAGTTTTCGCAGACGTGTGTGTGTGAGCAACAGGATAATGCATTTGCCCTCACGTGTACCTCTCCGGGCAATATCTTCACTCCAATTTGTTTTCAGTCGAGTTTTATTAGAAGCATGAGTTATTGGATGCTCCATTTTCATCCACTTGTGCTGAACAGTCGTAACTTAAGCCGGAGCTCATCTGAAAAGCTTTTGCCATTCTATTTTCAACTATTGGCAATAACAACTGCAAATGTTACACACAAAAGAAGTGTTGTATTTAACCACAAATACCACAAATCTTTATTTATAGAGGGGTAAGCCTATTTGGGCCAACTCACATTCCCATTGGCCGGAGCCATAGATCCAGGCAGTACCTTATCTGCTTATCAGTTCAAAGTCAAACAGAACCATCTCACTAATTCATTTCGGCTCAAAGCATTATTATTATTCTAGTTGAATAAATCCCTTTTACGATAGAATGTTGCCAAATTTATGAACAGGACTCACTAATGGCACACATTTTAAGCATGTTCCTTTTCTCACTAAAATCATTATCCTCAATTGATAAGTGAAATAATTCGGTTTCAAATTAATGATTTAAATTGATTTCAATAAAATTTTCTATTGAACAATTTTTTTTTGGGTGCAAATAGAGATATGTACACCTTTATAATTCTACTTTAGTTAAATAGCGCGCAATTGAATCGAATTTTTTTTATCACTAACAACCATTTTGTTTTATGCTTCGAAAATCGAGATTAGTTAATAATTATAATTAATTGCAAATAACATTTTCCACTTGTTGGTCAAAATGGCGGAAAATTTTTAGTTACTGAACAAATTTTGCATTAAGTCAATCGAAACATTTGGAAAATGTTATAGGTAAGATCAAAAACTTTCAGAAAATTATTTAGCGTGAGGAAGGGTTTTCCCCAGTGCACAATGTGTACATACCTGATGCGGCCTAATTACGGGCATATTTCATCATTTTGGAGACATCAACTTAACCACATTTTAAGTACTTTAATGAATTTGTTATGAAACGATGTTAAAGTACCTGCACGCACCTATTAAAGTGTTCAGCGTTGAATGCAGTTTCACCCCCTCACTTCACGATCCTAATTACCTAAAAAGTTTTCTTACTCTCGTGATGCAGGATTCGGTGCTGTGGTCGGGTGAAGATTTCGGTGAATTTCGCATTCATGTCAGGGAAATATTCAGTGATACAGCATTTTATGAAAGTTGCGGCACATATACATGAGTTTTATTGACGTAATAAGGGGTGAATGGCATAAACATGCAGAGGTACATTGAACGTAACTTTGGCACATTTGCCAACGTTTGCCTTAAATTATGCAGAAGCCATTGGCAAAACAAAGTTATTACATTAATTAGCAACAAGTTGCACCGAGAGTTCTGCAGGATCAAATATAACTAAACAAAATACCATTGTGAGAAAGAAGCAAATGAAATTGTTTAGCTGATGCAATCACAACGTTGGAAGAACTTTTCTACGAAATTTAATTGAGTTTATTTCATTGTAGGAAAGCAACATGAATGCAAAGTAAATTATCCACGTTGTTATGAAATTTCATATAGAGTTATGTTTTAATAGAAATTTAATATTATTTAATATTTTCACTTGAAATATACAACAATAATACTTTTACGAATTTTTAAATGTTTGAATGAATACCTACTTACCGAATTATATTTATTTACAATACAAGAATTTAACAATTTGTATAACAGTAACAAAATGAAACAAATGCCTATTTATTAATTAATGTATGTATTTCCAAACGAAAACAGACAATTACTTTGAATGAACTGTTTACCTAATGAATTTAAAATAGTGAATATTGTAGTTCAGTGAGATATTTTTACAGCATAAGTTTATTTATTTATTATTTATTTATTTATTTATTTACCTATATCAATTCTCAATTCCTACCATTTGCTAACGCAAGTGAGTGCTTGCTACCACAAGCTCAATCCAGTATGAAATCCGCCCATGGTCCGACTTTTAAAACCGACATTTACAATTTCGGGTATGGGGAATACTTGCAGTGAAGCTCCTTGTACTTATTGTTTCCGGAAACCATGGAAACCATCCCTTTCGGAAGGGTACATAAAGTATATATAATTTCAATGTCCATACATTATTCAAAATGATACATTAATTTATATATTTAAGTTTAAAAATTAAAACGTGCACCAGTTATGATATGTTATTCCCTATTCAATCTAGTTCGGATCTTAACAGCTTTGTTAAAGTTTTCTATGTTAACTGATCGTCTGGAATTGAGTTCCAAATTGGTATCGCTAAATGTCTCAGGTCAAATGTAGTACGAGACCTAATTAATTCTAACTGTCCAATCGACCTAGTTTAGTATTACTATTATGTATTATGAATATGAATAAATCAGTTAAATAAGCTGGACTTTGTCCCTTAAAATGCTTGTATATGAGACTAGCAGCGTGATCCTTCGCTCGTTCATCAGGTGGTAACGCATTCAATCTATTTAAATATTCAGTTATGTGATCATGCCTTTTTAAGCCAAAACATAGCTAATTTTATTTTACCATTATCTAAAACCTTAATTCTACTTTCATCTCTACTCATTCTGTATACATCCCACCCATATGAATTAATGCTCGCGTAATCTACTACTGGGTCTACCAATGCAGTAACAATATCTCTCTTGACATAATTTGGAATTGTGTCCATACAAAAAGTTAACGCGATGACGAAGCAATTTTCATTCAAAATAATCATATCGAAAAATGTTTAAGGAAATTTTGTGTGTACCTTTTTGATAAAAGCTTACATGAATATATTGTAAACAAACTTCTTGTAATCATTACTTATCACATTCATATTTACTAATAAAATTAGAATACTCGTTTAAAACTGAAAAAATGTTCAAGAATATAACTCAACTCAAAGCCCAATATTGTTGCCAATTTATTTTAGCAATTATTGTTCACGAAACATAATATATATCCATAAAGTTACTCACCAATAAATAAAAAGATAAAATTGATGTTCATCCAGAAGTCCTTTTCCATATTCGTTTGAAACGTGAACACTTTCGTATTCCGAGTGCTTACAATACCAACATCCTTTTAAAAAATCGTCCCTTCGGTATCCACCATCTTAAAATTTCACATCACTTTCTTATTATTATCCGAAAAGAAAATATCACTAAACAAGGACGACCGCGTGGAAAAGCACTGAAACTTTATTAGATCATCAACGGCAGGACAAGTATTCCTGCACACAGACGCGCACAGCCAACTACAGCTGAAATTGACGATTGCAGGCTTTGTTCTCGCAAATCCAGCTTCGGATCTTAAATTTGAATTCCCGTTTTGTTAAAATTCAGATTCACAGCACAAATTCCATTCGGAAACTCTCTGGAAAAAATCTTAGAGGTAATCTCGTGGGGGACACACTCTTCTTCGAGCCGCTGATAATGAACTAATGTCGTGACATTTCGTACCTGAATAACTGAAAAAATGTCCCACGGTTCTCACGACACGGGAGCCTCAAGGACCTTGCGGAACGAGCAGCGAAATTAGACTAACCCGTCGCAGTCTTTGGCTTGATAAAATGCCGAGATTCCCCACAGAATACGTGATGTTCCAAAATGTTGGGCAAACCTGGATGTAAGGGCATATGCCACCGATTCCTTTTTCTCCCCGCATGCACAAGAGCGAACTATTCATTTCAGTCCAGTGACGAACGGCGATGTTTCGGAGTCCTGCGGCCCATTCCATCTGCAACGATTATCAAAACGAACATCTTCGAACATGTCCTAGCGAGCGTGGGGATACGGTCATACTAAAAAGGGGAGGCAATACAACTCCGAAAATGGAGCCGTTGTACGCAAGGACGATTTCCCCTCGGGCGCATGGCACGCTCGCCTGCTAGCAGAGTGCACGACCCACGACCCACATCCTGAGCAGAAGGATATTACATATTTGGTGCAGAAATGTAAATTATGCCCGTTTGAATCGTAAGTCCTGCAGGTCTCTTCATTGAATGTCCAAACACGGCAGGGCTCCATTGAAAAAGAGGAATGCTTATCAGTCTCAGGAGAATAACAAAACAAAACTTCTGTATATGCCGTATCTCAACATCATTGTCGGCCCCATAACTCTTCGCAAATCCTTAGGATCTGTCCCGATTTATACATCCCAAAGTTCACATACAGTTAGAATCCGAAAGTGATAAACTTTATGAGCCTACAGGAATTCATATTAAATTCATGTTCACCCAGGACGACTGTTACTCAATGAAACACTATCAGAGCGCACCTCAAAATTTAGGGAGTATCAATCTACATCGTGCCTACTGTGCGCCCTCACACCCTGGAAATGTTAGGTTAAGGGGGCGGGAAACCGCCGGATGTAGTATCCTGTGTAGAGACATGCATTCCCTACGAGGTGCCCAACATGTAAAGTCATTAAGGTGATAAGATCTTTGGTGTTTCTACCTTGACCACCTCGATAAATTTTTTATGGCTTACCAGGGTGAATACCAACCTACAGTCCAGTCGGGGGTGTGCGGTGCGTTCGCTCACACCGGCCGATTCCGGGGCGTACATTGTTCGCATTTTTCCTGCCCCTACGCCGCCCGCGCCGCCCTGCATTTTGCATGAACTGGTAGTTTTGTTTCCACCGTTAAAAGACTACCATAAGTCAAGGATATTCAGCAGGACGTTTATGGTAATACATGTCTAAATTGGGACGCCCGTCAGTGGGTCGGTTCCGGCTTTCAACTTAAAGGGCGATTTTTTAAAGGCTGTTGTTCCAGGATAAGCTTCACCATTTCCAAGACTTTATTTGTGTGTTGTTACTGCAAACATATTTAGCTACCAGGATCCTTGATTACATTTACTATAAATACCAAACAAGCTGCTATTTAATCATTTTCAATTTCATTCAATTTTAAAAAATAGAAAACTACGAAAAACATCTAAAAATAAAAATAAATGAAAGAACATTTCACTTTCCATGATTCAATTGCTCAAACCATTTAAATTTCGTCCTTTGAGGATTTATCCTGTACGACGAGCGCACAGGTAAAATATGTTGCTTCAAATCTCACAGAAATTAAAAAAAAATTCCAGAATTTCGGCTCTCATCAAAGGACGATTAATGTTTTCCTTTGCACAGAAAAGGATTGAAGTGGACGCTTTTGACCTTTGTCCAGAATATCGGCTTATCTTTTCAGCTTATTCAGTTTTCAGTGTTTAGCATTGCGTTTAGCCATGTTTTCCTCAAGTAACCCCGATGAAAATTCATTTCTAATAATTTAAAATATCCCGTGCCTTCGTTTTTTTATGCAATCCAATTTCTCGTTGCCCCCGACCTGACTTGACATAGAAATTCTAAGTAAAATGGATGTTAGTCTGCTGCAGATTCTGATGAAAAAGAATTCAACAAACGTCATATGTATTTGTAAATGAATGGAGCACAAAATTCTGGAAAAGCTATATTATAAATTCATATACACATACATGCGAAAAACCATATCTTTTATTTTGCATTAGTAATTTACCTGAGTTAAATGGTACTGTGGGAAAACTTTCACCATTAAATAAACCGCACCCTTGAAATTGTTTTACTTTTTCTGATTGAAAACGTACAGGAAAACTACAGAGATTTGCGTTCTGTGTTTTATATTATATAATATGTGTATATTTCAATTTTGATGAATGGATACACTTTAAAAGCAATTTCTGATCGTCCTCACTTCTCAAAAAAGTCATTTTCAGCATTTGTATTCCGCGGTTAAACTTGCTCGGTTGATATATGAAAGGAATTCAAAATATTCGCGCATCCCGGACTCCGGGGGTTGATTTATCAGTGAGATAACCTGGAACCGGGAACTCTACCCGAAAAGCTCTGCCCGTGAAAATAGAAATACATCTAACAGCAAATGTTTGAAGATCAATGCTTTATACTTTTGTTTACTGTAGGTACGCAAAACGATCACAAATCGCAAATACAATAAAATTTCAGTCATGAAAGCAAATTTACTGATTTCGCCTCTGCATAAATTAACTAAGAATTAAACTCCAGTTAAAACCTTACGCACAGTTTAAAACTTGCACGATTTAATGATGATTTTAAAGGATTAAACGGAAACCTGCGAACGTCCTCTTAATTACATCCATCAGTAACTTACACAACCCTAAGTTCTGATGTACATCACAATTAACTCGACGGTAATCCGGCTCCGGCTGAACTGATGGTTATTTCTCAATTATTAATGGCGCGGGTTTTTGTGCTTTGCTCATATTTTTCCTCCCCGGAGCTCCTGACAGAAATTATATTTGTCATTGTTTCGCTCGTGTGTGAAATCCGTGATCCTGCAACATTCAACGCATTCACGCGTGCAACTGCGATCCAGGATTTGTGTCCATGATACAGGGACAATGCTTATTGCCCGTGTCCTCTTTGCCGCCCGCTCTGTAGTCTGTACTATAAATTCTCATCATCACATTTCCACTGAGAATTAAAGCAGCAAATTACCGTTATGGAAATATCTCGCAATTAAATTTAAATGCAAAGTACCTACATGAGATAATATTGTTTATAGATTTGTTGATGAACCTAATCAATTTACTTTTGAACGTATTGTGAACATTTAGGATATAATACAGGGAATTGAAATTTTATTGCAAAAACTCTTTGTGGAAATATTGTTCTCTTTTTGCAAATAACTTTTTTCAATTTGATCCTTTTTATTGCATTAGCGGTCCAAGAGTACCTATCAAGGTCGAAGTAATTGAATTATGTATATATTGTTCATTTCCCATTAAAATTTTCCCCGCTAAACCAAAATGGGAAAATATTGACCGCCGAAATGAAATTTGAAAAAGACCTTGTGTGTATTATTCTGTTGCGATTATTGAAGGAAAACATGAAAATCTATAGAGGCACTAAACAGAAAACTTCATGAAGTTTTGAATGAAAATAGTTTGTTGTTTCGTTGGAAAATGTAGTGCAGTTAGAAATAAAAGCGCTCAAGCATTTTTCACTTAAAACTTTTATGATTTCCCTTTCAAATGCAAATCTCTACTTCTCGCATTCATCTTTAAATCGCGTTCCTTCACCAGGGACTCCTTTTTGATACCCCAATTATTAGTGCCATTTAAAGTTGTTAAAGGATTAATTTCCGTCAAGTACTGCAGCGGTTTACGTAAGCCAAATCCCCCACATTTTAGGTAACAATTACCTCGGCTCCACAAACCGACTTAGAAGAGCCCCATTTAACGAGCCCTCCACTAATTGGACGCTTACGCCAGAGTTAATTCTAATTATGCTTGTAGCAAGGCACTCAATGTATAACATGCCAGAATTTTGCGTGGTCATTTCTTGTGTGATTCGTGTTATCCTTCCTGTGAGAGGACAAGTTACGTACAAGTATTAAATTAAAAAGGTTTCAAAATGATTTATGAGGCTCACGGCGACGCTCAGCTCTAATTATTGCTATTCAAGCAATTCTTCATTTCAAATGACCTACGAACCGGAGCGGGCAACGTGCCTTTTAGGCATTTGTTTTATATGATAACATAAAAATGAAATTAAAGCATTTCTCTTGGAAGTCCCTCGCGATTTTTTCTTCATTTCCGTACAACAATAATTACAATCGGACAATCATTCCTCTGTGGTGGTTTGCGATTACTAGACAACTGCATCAAAATTGCACGTAACACGAGATTCTACATCGTGAATCGTGTTCACTGCCTCGACCCAAATATTTCCCAAAGTGAACCTGCAAAAAGGAAAACAGAAGCAATAGTGAAAAATTTGAAAACCGTTTGCACGCACACATACGCCATATTTTGAGTTTTCGAAATGTGCTCTGCGGTTTGAGGCGGCCATTGCTGTGATATTAAAGTCACAGCAGTCAATATCGGCCGGCTCCACCGATATTTGCCGGACACAATTTGAAATTGGAATTCCCCTAATTTGGTAGCATTGGTTTTGTCCCGGAGAATGCGATTTAATTTCACGTTCACGTACTTCGGTGAAATGTGAAGATTGGCTGTGTAAGTGTTAATGAGAAATCCACATTGGCACGTGCTTCCTACCGAACCATGTTTTATGTAACTCATGGATAAATTATTTGATGTTTACACTTGACATTAATGTTCGTCGAATTGTGGTCATTGTTAATCAAATTGTATAAAACAAACAAATTAAAAGGATTGTTTTTTATAAAGAATTGACAAGCAAATCGTGAATATGTAATTCAAAATTTCTTAGAAAGGTATTTGGCATTTGCAAACCTTTCGTCTCTCCAAACAAGCCACTCTTCTCTGATAGCATAAATTACGTAATGAATTGTTATCACCTCTGTTACAATTGTTGTGTAATGGTTCCAAATAACACAGAGTTCAATGGCGGCAGCCCAGAGAGAGTTTTCGTCAATGACGATGCCACTTCATAGGAAACTTCATCCTGCACAAGGACATCCTCTGACAAAACCACATAATGATAATATTTAGCTAAACGAGAACCTACAGAAATTTGTTGGAGCATACGAACATCCATAAAATATGACAATTGGAATATTCGACATAGTTCTCCGCTTGTTGCAGTTCGTCCTACATCAGCAATACATCAGTATCCATCTATTCTCGCCCCTCGTCCCGCAGACTGTCTCTGCGGTGATGCACTTTGTGCGGCCTCGGTCTTACCGTTGTGGCCATCTCTGTAATGTATGGAGATTTATGTGGTTTCATGGCAACAATTTACTTTAATTTGTCCAACGCTTACTGGGTAGAAATCTCTGGCCGGCTGCAGTCGGGCGGATTATGAAAACAGAAGGGGTTAAGGCCGAACTGCAGCACTTGAGATTCATTAGTTTCGGGCGGACATTCAACGGAATGATACCACGGAAAGTATTTATGGCGGCAAATTTAATTTAGATGAAATCCTTCTCAACACTTTTGCAGATGTCCCGTGCACGGTGCATATTTGGGGAATTTGTGCAGCTGCATATTAAGGTTTAAGGATGCCATATTTATGCTACAATGTTTGTGTGCGTCAATTAAGGTGATTGGCACTGCACTTGTAACATATCACAGAAAATTACCTAAATAAATGACTTTGCTGCTGTGAGGCACGACACTTATTTATATTTAGTCAATTAGGATTGTTACTTGTTATGAACATTGTTCAGCTTCGTTTTAAGTTAATTAACAACTCAAACATTATTTGACTAAAGCCGAATTCCAATGAATATAACGAGGAAAATGTCTAAATCATGCATTGCTCGTGCACTAAATAACTTTCCATGTCCTTTTGGTAGAATTCTCTTTTTATAAATGAGGCAAACAAATACTAACAGAGTATTCAGTAATCACTTCATACTGATAAACAAAAAATTCAAAGTAAAAACATTGAATCTGCCTTAGGTTTTGCTCTTCCTCGAATATGCATGTTTCTTAGCAAATAATTGGAAAGGAAGGAAAAACTCATGTTTGAGTCCTGCTCGCGTAGGATGCCGTTGTGCAGACGAAAGCACTGGCGGATGTTCGTTTTAATATTGAATTCCACAAAGAATATCTCGGATCTCAAAGTATCCTTGCCCTGCTATCAACATCTTCCGAATACAGTCAATTTCGGATGTATCCGTTCGATATCGAAACTCCGCTGTGGATTTCGAGGATTTTCGCTCGTTCGGTAAATCTCCTGGCGGTTCGTGGATGGGTGGAAACTCATTCGAATAGAAAATTTGATTTGTGTCTTTGTGACAAGCGATGACTGCTGGCGTGCTGTATGCAATATTTGTAAACCAAATTTTATTATTAACTTAGTTCGCTCTATTTCGTTCGGCGTGGATGCAGTCGTAACAACCCTTGGAAGGCTTACACATGGTGGCGTTTTTCCGAACATGAAAAACATTGAAATGTTTCCAAGGATGACAGAATTCCACTGAATGTGTAAGTTTGTGGCAGATCAATTCACTGAATAGTCTTGAATATCAAACTAACCAAAAATATCTACGACCGAAATTCATATGGGAGCAATGGGGACTCCTTCTGCACACCTCCTACACTCACACGGAGATACCAACATGTATATATGACATCTTGGGCTTCAGATAAATATTTTTAGGTTCTTGTGCATAATAAATGGGAAAATATGCTATAAATATACAGATCTGCGCCTTGCGACAGGATCCGTTCGTAAATGATGCTGTTTCTTGAATTTTACAGTTTCATTCATAAACCAAAAACCCTTCCTGAAAAATAGCCAATTTTGGTTTGCAAAATACTGTGACCAAAACATACCTCTGCAACTAAAAGAATATTTCTTAACAGTAATACAACTTAAGCAGAAATCTAATGAGTATGGAACAACAAATTTTAAAAATGCAGTTGGAAAACTTGAAACTCGAAAAGTTCGAAATGCAAAATTTTAATACTCTCTCAGGTGAAAGCGAATCTCCGCAAACTGGGTCTCATGAGAAATGACCTTTTGCTGGTTGGCAATTAAGCGCAGTAAAAAATGCAGTAGTTGTACAGCTACATAAAAAAATGATGCCTTTGCATATAGCCATCATCAAAACTTTTGCACAGCAGTCCAATTATTCAAAACTTTATTAACATTGTTATATTTACAGTATTGAGTACGGCATGAAGAAGGCATCTCTTAAAATGCCTACATATTTTTATAACAATGAAAAAGTTAACACGGCATAGTTTTTGAGTTTTACTATTATATTAACAGTAAAATTAATTTTTAATATTGATCGCAAATATCTTTGTTTAAAAATAATTTGTTACATTTCGAGTGCGTTAAATTCAATCTGAACTAGTAAGGAAACAATTGGTCACACCATAGACAAATAAAGTATGAAGTATGAAGTACTTTATTTGTCTATGGTCACACCAATTACGTGATACCCTAGATGTAGAATATAGATGTATAAAAATCAGTACCTAAATGTGTTTTTGTATACCCTAGATGTAGGGTATATTAATATTGAGCGAACGTTTGCAACGCCAAGAAATAATGGTGATAGAAAAAAAAGAATTATACATTCGTGATTGGGAAGTGAAAAGAAACAGTTTTATGGATGTCCGTCCGTCTGACGATAACTCGAGAACGCGTGTAGCTAGAGACTTGAAATTTAGTACGTTGATATTTCGTTGAAATGGCAAGGTTAAGTTCGAAGGTGAGCAAAATCGGGCAACTCCTTTTTAGTATTGCCATATAAGCCTTAATCGTTTTTATACAAAAATGTTGATTTTGTGTACTAAATATTTACAATTCAGATTTTTTTTGTTAAATATTATTATAAATAAATATTACAATTTTTTATTTACGAGAAATTTTTTTTACACGGAAGAAAACTTCGACAGTTTTAGAATAGTAGAAGAAGATTGATTTACATGGGGTTGTTATGATAAACAGGTAATTTTGTAATTTTCGAAGATAGTTAGGGAAAATAAAGTTTTTCGTAAACATTTTAAAGTTGACCCAAATTTGGCCTACTGTATTTTAGTAGCGTTGCATTGGTTCAAAATATTCGTGCTAGATGTCATTCTACACATAATTTAGAGCTCTACAACTTTTATTTGGAGCACTTTTTCTAAAGTTAGAGACATAAGCGAAAAAATGCAAAAACATCCTTCCCATATTTTTCCAACATGTTTCATTCCCCAAATGGAATTTTTTGGGACTTTGAGTGAGCCACTCAGGACATTATTCTGAACGTTTTCCACCAATTTTCACTTGATTTTGTCCGGGTCAAAACTTATTTGCACTGGACTATTCATTTAGAAAATATTTGAAAATCCCAACTAAATTATAATGCATAATTGTTGCATTTTCCAGACTGCTATTATTCGATCTCCTGCAAATGTCATATCAACTACAAGAATGTGCGTCAGTTGAGTTACATCAGACTCGCGAACAGCGCGAGCGGTAAAAATTACTACTACAACTCCAGTTTTTACTGCAATCGGTCCAGTATAAAAAATTACGTCAATCAATAAATGAATGAAGGTTCACGAAAAATGTGAAAAACACGGAAAGGAGAAGTTCTGATAATTTGCACGCACCTGTGATAATGTCAACAAAACACCACCCATCATTAAGGGATGACTTGGGTGCAGCGGATACTACACGACTGAGCAGGCTTCGTGTTCGCTTTTTTACTCTGCAGTAATGAACATCTAATACAAATCCTCACTACCTAGTACCTACCACCCCACTGATTCTCTGCACGAACATCGTGGACACTAATAGCATCCCGTAGAAGCATTTAACTTAATATCGTTTCTTTGTCCATTTCCATTACTTTCGACAAGGACATCAATGCTGTCTAGCGGAATCGATATGATCTGAAAATTTGATAGCTCTTAAATCAGTCGAACCAGATCATTTGTAGAATGTAGATAAGTGAGTTCACATCGAGTACGGCTCACCACCCGCCCCAGACTTGTCAAACGACCCCCGATATGTCATCTTCACTTAAATTGCATTTTAAATATTCATGTGGTGATATTTATTTGTCCCGCAATGGCGACGTGTGCGCCTGCATCTTTCCAGAATTAGCGTTGGCTTGTACCCCCACCCGCGCAAAGTGTTGAATTGAAAAAGAGTTGAAGTCCTCAGCTCTGTATCTTTGGATCGTTTCAGGATGAAATTGTCAAGTGAAGTTTCGCCAATGTGTGCTGGGACTCTAAATGATACTGTCATCTCGAACCAGCAGCGGGCGGAACCCACCAGCAGTATGTGCCAGCGTCAACCCCAAGATGCTCAAGATACTTCAGGTTCGGATGATAAATACATTTTGCTGACAATAGCGTCTTGAGTCTCGTCATAACTACATCATACATTTCGAGTTTGTAATATTTACGGTAGTTTCTTGTTACGTCTTCGCCGGCAACTTCAAGTAATGGCGTCCTGATGTGTGCCTGCGATGCTATACTGCTGACGTGGCACCCCCGACAACTCCAGAAGTCAAATCTAGTACTTGTCTATCTCCACTAATCCCACTCCTAGATATGCCAATAATAAAAATATACATTGTGGGTGTATTCCGTATTTAACTCCACTATTTATGCCCACTCGATGATTGAACTTGAGATGATGGCGTAATAAAATTGTTTGTGTCCCTTTTATGGTGCAGTGACAATATGTCCTCGGTAAACTTCGCTTTCTTTCCCTTCGTTCTCTACTGAGATAGCGAGTAAACACTTAGTGAGTTATATTCAGCACGATGAATATTTCTACAATTTGATGGGGAGCACTTTTGCATATTTCGATGAATTTTTGATTTCCCGCTTACAACATTTGCTGATGATTCACGCGAAATGAGTTTTTCGATTTATTTTTTCAAGGGGTTGACACACAATTGAGGCACGACCCTGCTGGAAATGTACAATCATATTTTCTATTCTGTAAAACTTACCACCGGATTAAATATTGCAATATTTTCTCCTTGTGAAAAGGGGTTTTGTAAGCTTTCGATCAAATGTTAAATCCACTTTTAAATTTTGAAGTGAAGTGTTTTGAAACCATTGAATTCGCAATGTCTGCATGAAAAAAATGAAATTAATTAATTGAAATAATTGAAAACTGCGCATCACAGCAATACCTTTCGTTACAGTGGACAAACATGCTGCCATTTTTTCGAGCATGGGAAATGGATCATCAAGGATTTTTTGTTGAATATTTCCTGAACTTTGTTTGCTATATATATCAAGGCTTTTGCCTTTCATTATTTACTCTTTCAGTATTAATATTTAAACGGGGTACGTATTTATTTGCAATAAACTTTTTTCATTCGCATGCAAAGCGCAATGTACAATAGGGACCGCCATCGATTCCGGCATGAAAATTGGAGCATCGGAAAAATGTGCTCACCATCAAAGTATCGCTCTATTAAAACTCGATAAACTGTCCAAGATATACGAAAACGGCTGCTTTACAAAAAAAAACTCTTGTTTTGCAAGTTTTGAAACAATTAGAATATTCAAATATTTGTCCTTTCGAGAACACTCGTGAATTTATTTCGGCGGAGCAAATAATGGGACCTTAAAAACTTTCATAAAAAGTTGCCGGGACCGAAGATTTGTTGCACGTATGAATTTCCGAATAATTTTCTATTTGTTTTGTAAATTGATAGGGGATATTTCTTAAAAAAAATCCAGCAGACCAGCTTCACGATGTGTGGGATGATGTAACAAAAGTAACCGAACCTGGAGCAGGAGCATGCAGAGTCCTCAAAAGAAGTAAATTCAATTGCTGACAGAGAAGTGTTCAATTTGTTGTAGAAAGAAAGTTTTCATTTTCATTGTAGAATGGGAAACTTTTAAATTTGTTTCTGGAGGGCGGACAGGAAAGTTAAAAATATATTGGAAACTTTAACAGGCTATGATACGGGACGACTTTTTTCTATTTCTTGTTTTCTTCATGCTTGTTCTTTGAGTATGTGTGTGTGTGCTCTGCACAGAAGGACTGTAGAGTTGCAAAGTTTTCGTTGAGATCTTTCAAGAGTAAATATGTGTTCCTGTACGCCTTCCAATTGGCAATATAAACCATGCTTAACTTTTTACCTTCTCCGGTAACATTAGATTGCAGCAATTTCGCAAAAAGTGAAAATGGAGCTGCTTATCAAAAAGAAAAGCAATTTTTACTATATGTCTACGACAAGCAGCAGTGGTTAAATTTACTAAATAAAGATTAAATTGCTAGTATTATTTCATCTTATATATTAAATTTTTACCGACCCTCTTATAGAGCTACTTCGGTGCTCCTGTTTAAACAAATGAATTTCTGTCTGCTTTAAAAAATATAGCTTTACAAAATTGTCTGGAACTTTTCTGAGCCCTTCAAGTAAACAGGACAAGTAATTGGACATTCCGTGCAGATCGTCTTCTATCATAAAAAGCATTTATTTTTAGATCGTCTCCCTTCTCGTCTCTGAAATATTGGGAAGCGCTTTATTCGGAACCGTATTGCAAAAGCCATCGAAGCTTCGTTTGCACTTTCATGCCTGTCGAAAAAAAAATTAGGATGAACCATAAAACCAATGGTCTAAGGCGGAATCAAAGCTCCTCTATTACGTCGATAAGTGCATTCAGGCTGTCGCCGAAGACATGCCCTTCTGAAAGGAGTCGAGGTTAATGGTTATTGGGAGGGTTACGGCGGTGCTCAGCAAGCCGTTAAAAGTAATGACCAGCGACGAACTTAAGGACATTGAAGAGAGATATTTTACAAGGCGGGACAGAGTGTATCCCCAAGGATTATGGGCAATTTAAGGATCTCTGTTGGCTCAGCTTTTGGTGTAATAACGCTACCTTCTTTCTTCATCTAATTTTTTTGAGCTTCAAGGTGTTACTGAATTAATTGGTTATATTTTCATGAAGCTTAACGGGGAAAATTTGCTGAGGGATTTCGGGGGTGTTCTTATTTAATTCTGGTAATAGCGTGTCTTGCTCAGAACACTGTTGGGATTTGCGAGGTTCTTTCGCCGTGGTTAACTCTTCATTTCCTAAGTAAGCAAGCATTGACGATTTTTGACCTACACCGCATTAATTGTTTTCGAATATTATCAAAAATGATGAGAGATTACGTTTCAATGTTGTAGTTTTATGGCAACATTTAGGTCCGCATTGCCTGCTTTTCCTGCGATGCAGTTATTAACGTCAGGTAGGAAATGATATTAGTAATAAAAAAGTACACACCATGAAATCTATTGTAATATATAAATATCATCGCCTAAATAACGTTTAATGGTTTTCTACCTGCATTTACGCGAAATAGAAGCAATAACTTTTCCCATTGAAACTATGCCATATGAAATTACGTCGCTGTCAATACAACCATCCCGAAGTCTAGTGCTAAAGAAGGCACGGAAAAAAACATAAATCGTTCTTCAATTTCGATCCCCACCAAACCTTCCGCTCCAAGTATTAGAAACCATCAATCTGTCAAGTTGCCATACCGTGTAAATAACCGGAATAGGGTTTCTTTTCTCAATACCCATTCATCAGTGGATTCCTTGAAACACGAGTCGTATAGTTCCATTCATCAGACCAAAAAATGATGAGACGGCACCGCGAAACTGCCATAAACCACGCATACAAATGTAAAGTAGTTCAACGATTCCAGGTTTGGGTTGCGCTAGTTTTATTTTTTTGCCCAGGTAACAGGAGCGCCGGATGAAACGTTCAATGTTTCCTGGCCGATGCGCCTTCCTTGTGAATGAATTGCTTGCACTAGGACTACTCTAACTGATGCAGCAGTTCGTTCGTTCCTTCGTAGCAGGAGCCTAGCAGTGGGATAGATGGGGAGGTTCTAATCATACAGGATAAATCGCAAAAACTTTCCACTATGGCCAAAATATTAAAAGGACTCAGGGTTGGACTTTAAACCCGGATCACAGTGGTGGTATCGCTGTATCAAAACACAACGAATTTGAGAGTTCCATTTCGCAAAAAATCGTATTCGGTCCCTTCATTCCCGAGATACTAAAGTCCATTTCAGTTGAGGAAGGAACCCCTTTGGGATCTATAGTAGATTTTTCTATTTACATAAATCTCAAATCGATAATAACCGCTTTTTGTTCCTTCTGCTTTCGCAAGTGCACCCAACGACATCGCTTTAATATGGCCTGTCTCTCACCCCGCCGCCGCGCCGTGAGTGTCCTTGTTAGCCTTTGTTGATGAAGCCTTGATTTTGCCTTGCAGACATAGTTTATGAAAACCTATCATGCAACCGATCCTAAGCACCCCCGTAGGCACTTAACTAGCCGTAGCTCACGGAGCTCCAATTTGAAGCTAATTCAGAAAACTGTCGTCGTTTCGAACTCGTTAGAAAGGGTGCAATTTGCATAAATCTTTGGGAATCGCTTGTACTTAGAAATAGAGCACAGTTACAAGGAGGGTTGCGTCCAGTAGGGTAGGATCAACCTTGCGAAGTATGAGTTTCCTTTAGTTGCTTGGAGCAACAAATAATTTATTTGCTCGGGCATAACTGTTGTACATAATTATTTTTCCCCTTGCCTTGTCCTGTTTGTTCCGTGACAAGCTGAGGAGAGCGTTATGTAGGTCCTTTTAATTCTTTGGTCGCCACAGTATACACGAGACTATTAGTACAATAAAAGTTGGTCTTTTTTTGTATATTAAGGATTTCCGGATAAATAAATTTTTTCGCTAAATGTAATATAAACTCCGGAATGATGGATGTATTTCGAATTACATCCTTTTCGTCATGTTACGACAAGAACTACAAGGAAAAGTTTCGTCCTTACACTGTGCTTTCGTATGTGAATGTTACAAGGAATAAAGCAGTGAAAACATTTCAATTGTTCTCGATTCGTGTGCGGATCCTTCGCAGGCCAATTAATCAGTTATGTGAAGGAAAGCTTGAAAGCTAAGAGGATTCTATTTTTATCTGCTGAAATTATATTATTGTACTAAATTCTTCGCTGGTCGTGGTTCGGTGTCCTGCGGTCGCACGCACTGTGCCCAATACAAATCCAGAATGTTTCGGCAGTACTCAGCAATGATGAATTGATTCTGCCATGAAGTACTTATGTCGATTCATCCTTTATCGGATCGCGTTATCAGCAACCGCTCGCTGTGTTTCTCCTTCCCTGCTGCTCGCTCCCGTTTACGCCGCGTGGTCATGAACTAATGAACTTTTTCGTATTTATTTATTCGAGGTCAGCTGAACTTTCAGTTGTGTGTGTGAAATTTCCACCCCCGTATTCTAGTCACGTCAGAAATGTCTAAAGAACTTTTCGCAAGGAAAATCTTTACGATGGAAAGCTTTTAATGGACCTCTAACATTCAATGATTTTTGTTTTTTTGTTTGTTTTTTTTTTTTTTTCGAAGAAAATTTGCACACATAATTGAGATAATGGAGTTTTGAGGCAGTTTATAACATAATTTGTTCGGAACTCGCTTAGAATGCACTCTCAGGCTGGGGGCTTGAAAGGAACAGAGCAGGCAAATATCTGCGGATCAAAAAACCCCACAGATAGTTTGAGATCACAATGTACGCTATCCTGGAGGATTACATTGAACGTGAAATACGCGGCAATAAACCAGGTCACGTTTCATGCAGCACAGTAAGAGTTTCACATTTGACTGCTCCTGCGAGGCAATAAAAACGTATTATCTCTAAAAGTTCGCGATAAAACAGGCGTTATGTGCCATAATTCAATTATCTAAGGTAAAAACGGCAGTTATCTATAAATTAAAGTAGGTAATTGCGCCGAATTTATAGAGCAGCAGTGCTCTATGCAGGCGGGGGGAATCACAGCTCCCAGCGCATTTGCTCCTTGCCGAGGGCATGCGACTCTTTCGGTGAGCCGGCCAGGACACGTTGTCGAAACTGCCTAAATGCGGATGTCCGCTTGGGGCTTCAGTCAATCCGGCCGAATTTATATAGTTGCTGGCCCGTACGGATTATAATCTCTACATAATCCGCAGTAACAGATTTCCTTTAAAATCTACCATCGCACTAAGGATAATGGACAATGACCATGGAGGGGTAATTTCTCCGACGCATGTACTGTACCCGCAGGATTAAGTTATACCGAACATAGCTTAAGGCCACAATTAATAAAATTTTGTCCTGAATGATCGCCCTGAACAATTTAATAAGTCTTAATTAAATCGCGAAATTGAATAACAAAGGCAGATGCTTTGCAAATCCCCCATGGTCTTCGCGGCTCCGCCAACGAGACCGACCTCTACTGATAAGAAGACACACCAAGCGCCTCACTAGAACTGAAATCAATTCGATTAAATGAGTCAAGTAATTGATTAGACGTGATTTATGTCAGTTATGGAGCTCGCGAATTTCTCAGGCGAGTCTTAATTTGAATTTGGTGGCGTTATTGGAACTCACGAATCCTGTATCGATTACGTGACCGTGAAACCATTTAAGATTAAATGCCCTATAATGGGGCGCGATAACACCTAGGGGGATTTTATTTTCACCGCTTAAGATTCGCACGGAAGCTTTATCAACAGGTGGAATTTATTATTCTATCAAAACTTGCCGTAAAATTTTTTTAGAATTAAATTGTTACTGTAAGTAATAAATAATTTGCATGTCTCTCAAAAAATATAATATTTTCTCTTTCAGTTTCCAATTTGTCGCGACGTAGGTAAACCTTTGGACGGCAATATATAAAATAAAAATGTTCAGCCCAGTGAACTATTAAATTCCTCTAATAAGGCTAACTCGTTTTTCATCCAGGGCACCTACACCGTAAATTTACGCTCATATTCATTACGTTGCAGTGTTGACCAGAAGGGGCGCAAGGACAGTAGTCGGTATCAGTTTCCTTCCTGACTTTAATGTCTATGATGAATGGTTGTAAAAATGCTTGTATGTGGATTTAAATCATCCGGCTTCATAGCCTTGCGGAGATATGAATGATATATTTTTAAATCGTTTAGATATGTACACATTACATATAAACTTTTAGATAGATAATATTGTTTGCGAAATATATGGGACACACTGAAGCACAGAATTATGGGACTGAAACGAAAAAAGTTGAATTAATCAATGTTTCACGTAGAGAATAGGAAACAAATCATCTCTCTAGCCCACTTTGAAAGTACTTGTCTAGGACGCCATTGTGTAATGTTCATAGAATGCCTCCACAATATGCAAAATTGCTAAAACCATTAAGGTAGCCAAAATCCTTACACAAATTTATATAAGAAAGTTGATCGTTTCAGAAGTTGTTCACAGTATTGTAAGGACCCACAGTAGTACTAAAAGCCCTTCCGATATAGTTTTCTGCATCTTTGAACAATTCACACTACTCTCCTAATCCTGTTACCTTAACATCCTCGTCTCCTTATATCCACTTGTTCTTATAATGGTCCACCGCCTCAAGCTTGTTTGAAGGAAACCCTCAAGTAGAATGCCAGCTTCCTCTGTATCCTCCCTCAGCCCTGTAACCAGAAACGATCTAATATAATGTTGAAAAAGAAATATTCGGAGAAAGTCATGAAGCAAGCGTCATAAATGACGAAGAACCAAATTAAAAATTCCTGGAGAGGACGCGATAAATTTACATTTTACCTGCTACGGGAAATCCCCAATAGCTACCATTGCAGATGCTCTTTCCCGTTCACTCCTTTACCTGTCTGCGCTTTCTCGAGAAACTGTTTGCATCTTTTATGCCTTATAAAATTTATTTAATGTGTCCTAAGTAGTTAAGTGCACCCTGCTATTAAAATTTAATTTTATATTCAACATGTTTTTCAGATTCACAGAAAAATTCTTTTACCGTTGCAGGAGTCGCGCTTTCGTACACCATTGAAACGCGAACCAGAAAAGTAGAAGATCGCGGTAGAAGAAAACGAATTTTCTGGTTGTTTGGCGAATTCGGGTGATGTTTGTTAAAGGAATTTAAAACAGAGAATAATTCCCTTTGCGAAATTATTTCTGGCAGGAGGACTAACGGTGTCCTCAGGTCAATGCAGCTTTGCCTTCATAAATAATTATGACCACTCCTTTTTAATGGAATTATGCAGAACCTGCGCTTAAAGCATGCAGTAACTATTCATGGAGACAACAAAACGGACTAGGTAGATTGTAGGTACCTACATATTTTTCTTAAACTTTTCAAAACTTTGGAAGCAAAGGATTTAACGTCAAGGCTACTTATATTTACCTACTACAAGACTTGTGCCATATGATCCTGCGCTATGCCGGAAAAGTGAGATATAAAGCGAGAGAAAGCTTTGTAATCATTCAAAATGAATGTACTCTAAATGTAGGCAACTAATGGAAAATTAAAAAATAACGATACGTAATTAAATAAACATAAATATTGGAGTTAGTTTTAATACTTCTAATACCCACTCCCCTCAATATTTTTAATATATATTCTTTTCGTAAGCTCATTCAACTGGGATCAAAGTTTCTTCAATCCCATTCAAGAAAATTTATATTTCCCAGAGGCAACTTGTTGCAGAGGATTCACATTCACATGAGGGGAATTTCCAAAATTGTTCGAAAAGAAACATGAACTCAAATTGGAGAGTGTACATTGTACACCAATTGTGGAAAAACAAATCAAATTTTTGAACGAAGAACGTGATAAATGGCTCCCGCGCCAGGAGATAGCATGTCCGGATAGGACCGCTGCAATTATCAGTAATTTTTCATTAAAATTTTATGCAATAAATTACCCCGAATGCGGAGAGTTATGGGCTCCCTTTGCTCACTTCATGCAGGCCAGTTAAGTACCTGAGTAGGTACATATACTTGCAACTGTAGGGACGTTCGCGTCTGCCGCCCTTCCTGCGCCCGCCACCTGTGTACACCATACATTGAATCAATTTATTATTCACCTAGGAGCCAACTGTGCGAACGTAATGTATGAAGTCAATAGCTTCAAAGATATATAGGACTGGTGCCGGAGCCAACCCCGTTCCACATGTGCGCCACCAAGATGGGGCGGACGATATTAGGGAGCATAATAATTTTCATATTTACCGAGTTAACTTGAAAAAGGGTTATGCCAGATGGGAGCATACATCAACGCTGTGGGAGAAAGTCGGTTGCGCGTCAAAAGAAAGTTGAGGTGGAAGATGTGTTCAATATTGTGTTCCTGGTCCTCTGCGTAGGGTGTCCTATAACTTTTTCTTCTATTAGTTTTTTCCCACAATGGTGAACGTGTTGATGTTGGCACATATGCTGAAGTAATGAAAGCAAAATATACTAACAGGAAACTGACTACGCCGTAAGAGGGCGCACGCGGAGGAATTTCATGAATAGTTTATGGTTGATAATAGATTTCGCTCTGCCACCCATTCTTCAGTGAACACTGAACACTCACTCCACTGACTCCCACAACTTCGCTCACTCCACAAAGTGGCTTCAGCGTATCAAGCCGAAAGCTTGATAAATGTTCCTTAGAAACAGCAATACTGGAAAGTCAGGTGTAAATTTTCATATGTTAAAGTCAACTCAAATAAAGATGGAACCACGGCGTGCCCTCGGCAGGTGAAGCACCGCGTTTTAGATGTTACAAAAAAATCCCGCTGTTCTTTGCGCCTGGTGGAGCTTACGAACACATATATGCTTAGCAAGAAGCGGCAGTTCCCTTGGGGTTATTGATTGGCGTTTTTCTGGGAAAAATTGGAAACTTTCGCGAGATACTATACTTTGTTACTAGCGACAGATGATCGAAATTAGTTTTCCCAATCTGACATGTAACCAGGTTCACAACGTTTGTAAACTGAACAACTGCACGCAATAGAAAACTGCCAACAAACAAAAGTCCCAAGGAAAATAACAACGCAGCAAAGTTTATTATTCTAGACTAAAGACCTGAGTGAAGCGACCCACAAATCCTTAACATTAGTGTCCAAACAGAGCAGGGAATTGTTTTTTTTTGAAAGTGTTTACTTTGTTTTTTAATTTTTTTTAAATTCTCCACTCTTTCGTCAAAATGAACTTCATATTCGATCTCGTCACCCTACAACACATAAAAAAAGTAATTACCCCACACAAACTTCAAAAATGGTTATTTTAACACCGAAAATTACGGTAGATATATCGCTGGCACGGCGGACGGCGGCGGTCGGATATTGCATTTTTGGACTCTACGCATCTTGAAACGAAAAAGAAAAACGTTTGAGGGGGTGTTATAAAAAATTTTTCGGAACCGAATACATAGGTGTATTATATTCAGAGAATAATAAATCACAAGGTAACTCTTTAACCTTCCGCCATACAGCAATGCTGAATCTGTTTCCTTGTAATTCAGAAAATAATGTTGCGCAGCGCAGAAACAAACAAACGTCCTACGATTTTGTGTCCACAAAGGGCGCACCGGCCCCGACTGCAATACTTCCAGCAGGAACAACGCCCTGGAGAGATTATGGGTTTCATGTATCAACATTCACCATGGATGGCTACTTGTGCTTTTACGCCCATTCAACCTGGCGAAGAATGTTTCACTGATGTAATTCCGCCGAGATTTATTATAAGCCAGCACAAAAGGGTTAAGAACGAAAATACTTTTCCCACAAAGTTCAGTGCCTCTATTTGACGAATGTTGATTTTGATGGAAGCTTTACAATACAGCAAAACATTTAAAACTAATACAAATGTTAAACACGTTAAATCGAAAAATATATGATAACAACACAAATTCCAATTGTACAGTGCAAATCAGGGAAAAATCAAAACCGATAAAATTTCTCAATTAACTACTTTAATTTTAATGAGCTGCTTAAGCGGAAATAAAATTCAATTTGTCAGTTTTCTTTTGCAAAAATCTACAAATAAAAGCATTCCGGTTCAAAGTCGATTTTCACGCTCGATATCAAACACCCCTATAGAGTTCGGAATTGAACTGCAGAAGGAAGCGAAATTCTTGAAATGCAGGGGTATATTGTGCAGAAAAATTTTTATTCTTCCATAATTGAAACGGAACAACTGCGAAACGAACCGCAAGAGAAAAATAGAAAAATTCCTTCGTCAGGCACACATAAAAGGGTGCAATGTCTCTGTCATTGCCTTTCATCTAAATTATCCTTAACGTTATTATCCTTGCATTGGGTGGTGGCAATTGCCCTCTGACATTGCCATCGTTTAAGGCAAAGAATTGCAGCATTGTGTGGTGGCAAATCGGTATGTTGCGAATGATTTTCCTCCCCATTTTGCAAAATTATTGAACTCCAATATAACTGAACGACCTTTTTGATGGTGATAAAATTTAGATAGAAAATTAATTTCACTTTAAGAACTTGCAATGTTTTACTATCCCATTTTATTTCATCAAAATTTTTAGTACTATGAGTACCTAGTATTTACTGTATTCAAAACAAGTTAGTAATATTGCTAGCAATTAAATTTCAAAAGATATGAAAATTACAAACTGAAAAATCAGTTGATAAAGAATTGTCCTTTGAAATAAAAGTTATTTTCGTGGATTTGGTCTTGCAATAACTAATTAAACTTAAGAAACAATTTGGAAATAGATATCGAATAAAAGTGAAATAAAAAAAATACGAGTTTCAATTAATCCCTTTACCTGGATACTGTTTTCAAAGACTGATGAATGCAACACCACAAGTGCCTTCATAAATTCTCTCACGTTCATTTTTTACGATTTCTTAGTGCTGTTGCTTCATGGAAAATCGGAAAGTCTTAATACCTACGCTTCCAGCTACTCTGCTTACTTCTTTGCCTTTTCGAAAACAGAATTTACGTAAAATGCTCTGCAATGAATTATAAAGGACATCCTCACACAAAAAGCTTTTCTGACTTTGCCGTGAGTGGGAAGAACCTCCTGCTTAGATTTGCCAGTGCTTCCCCCGTTCCTACCACACCTGATTAACCAGTATCTTTCAGGTAACCACGAACCTTAAGCAGAGTTATCCGGTGGCATGGTAAGGAGGGAGCCTTGAGCAAAATATTCGGAATATTACCTGAATAGCAGCAAGTGGAAGCAGAAATACCTAAATAGCTCGCATTGCATAATTTACAGGACATCAACTCGGCAACATTTTACACATTCGCCTTCACCTCGAGCAGTGCACGAACATTTTGCACGTTTATATATTTTTGTATACCGAACCTAGTCAAAGCATAACTAGAAGCAGAAAATACTCTTGACAACTGTTGACAGCTCCAACACCCCCGCAGGCGGAGGCACTTAAGCAGCCACCCGCGGAATCCTTTATATGCAAATGTATGCTGTTTCGCAAATAGGAACTTTTAAAATCCATCGCGACATACTCATACGTAGAGAGGAAGGAGCGCTGCCAGGATTCCCGCCGAAGACGTCTTTTTACGCTCCAGGTTATGAAAGTTTAGTAACAAAATCCACGAGTTGCAAATGGTATCAACGGGAGAGTTGTTTTTAAGTGCTTGTGGTACTTTCGTGGATCAGATCCTTAATAAAGTTTAATCGTTGAGAATCAATAAATTCCCCATCGCTGATGCATTATTAATTAAACACTCCTGCCCCATACAGCGGCAAGTGCCCCAAAAAACGAGCTTCCGTATTGCTGGTGAATACTGAGTAATTGCTACAGTGCTTTAATGATGAAATCGGTAGTAGATGTCCCTTATGCGTTCACAGCTTACACAAAAACCCGAGTTCGATCTAATCGATTAGGATTGCACTATTGATGCCTCTAGCAACGAGAAAATAGCTTTTGATCTCTATCCGTAATATCAACAGTTCAGCAACGCCCAGAAATCTGTTTGAAGGAGCACATAACACTGTTAAAGTAGTTGAGCCATCAGCCATAATCGTAGAGTGATTGTTTTCGTTCGTAGTGATTGTTTGCCTGTCGCAAGCCTAGATCAACGAAGACCAGTAAACTAAAACTGAAACCCAGGAAGCTAAGTAATCTTGGTTGGGTCTGCATCGATACCGTTTTACGGACATTTAAATGGCTTGTAAAATACCCGATAAGTTTAAACTGCTTAATGTATTGTAACATTATTCTTGTGTACTGGAGCCTTTGCATTGTCATTGCCAGCGTCAGGATTCCACGTCCGCTTCCTCCTCTATCCCGTTATTTTTTTCTCAGCACAAAAAAAAATCGAGCAGAATCGATAGCTGGTAAAGATACTGTTCAAGCTCCATCGAGAATCAAGGACCAGGAAGTGGAGTGAACATAAGTACTATTATCCCGATCGTGCAGCAAGGACGGCACTATTCTGGTGTGAATTTAGAGAAAATTAAGCAACTCTTTCCTCCTTCTTGACGTCGCCATCGACATCATCGTTTCATCCTCAATGATGGGAGTAGACCAGCAGCGGGTGGAGGGCAGACATCGCAATAGATGTGGACGGTTAATCGCTAATAGTTAAGGAATGGACGCCGAGGCAAAGAAGGAGTCGGATCCCCAGGATGGATTCACTCGTAGTTGCAATTCCCATTGGGAACTAATTTCATGCATCAGTTAGCTTAT
Organism: Leptogaster cylindrica; assembly: GCA_963082835.1. Lineage (NCBI taxonomy): Eukaryota > Metazoa > Arthropoda > Insecta > Diptera > Asilidae > Leptogaster > Leptogaster cylindrica. The sequence goes on along the minus strand of OY720105.1, from coordinate 22,214,791 downwards.
ATTGGAACTTTTTGTAGTGTACTCTTCCCCTGGACTCCGATCAACTGGGCAGTCAATTCCACATCTATTTGATTATATATTTACGATTGTAAGTTATCATTTATTGTGGAATAAAAACCAACGTCCATGATGTACATTGAAGCTTCAGACTTTTTGTTAATTATTATCTGTAGAAGCAAAGCAATTACTTTGGAGGGGTACCGGGCAAATACTTCACATGCACCAGAGAATCAACTGCTTAGATAAGTTTCAATTTAGTTTCGAGTTTGGAGGAATTCATTTAAAATAGGATCATATAGTTGCAGTTCTCGTTTCCGAAATTCCGGGGTCCATTTACGATGAACTTCGACCGTCATTATCATTAGATAATCTGGAAAATCGTATGTGGTGTTCAGTGTTCACTTCTGCATATGGTTTTGATAACTAACGATAGATTTAGATTTTGAATTTGAAAAGAAACAAAATAATTTGTGCTATTGCAGCACATTATTCGCTATAAGCACTGAAAATATAGCGCAGTTTTGCAGTCATCCAATGAAAAACATCTCATAATAAAATAATGTTTCTCTTATCAGGGTCTGTATGGCATGGAGGGACACTGACAGTAGCTATCATCATTTCCATCAACATTATCTTCATAGGAGTGGAGACAATACCCTTCCTGGTGCGTTGTGACAGGCCAGTAATCATCACAGTTGTCGTCATAACCATAATCATCATCTCGCACCGTGTCCTTCTTATCATTGAGCAATATATCAAATGTCACATCAGCCAAACGTCAAATCGCATAATAAACAAAACATCGCTGTGCAATAATAAATTTTCATTTCACCCTGTCGGAGATGGCGGCAAATTCCAACCCTTGAAACAATTTCTACATCCGTCACCGTAGCATAAAGTCATGAATGGTAACAAACTTTGGATCAGTATTTTGTAAATGACCTGGTTCTTGCTATAGAACAAGGGAACCGCCACCATTGTCAGTGGCATAAATATGTATTTATCGCGCGAATGTACTCATCTTTATTCTACTGTATGAATCATGACAAGCTCTATAAGCTTTAATCAAGCAGAACAGATGCTGTAGCTTTTTGCAATTTCTAGCGCCATCCACCACAATGGCACTTGCGCCCGCCGGATGACTTAATTTCGTGGGGTTGTCAGCCTCACTGCCGGGGTTGGAGGAGAACCAGTTAGAGTTGGGACATTTCAAAGGATGTAAGTGCACGCTATACGAACGGGGTTTCAGCCCGAAAGGGACCCTCACCCGACGGAGCCCGACCGCAGTGCGGGCGATCCTCTGAGTCGGACTCATTTTGCATTCACTCAAATTTTCGTTTCTTGGAATCACAAAAGCATCCAGTCCATGCAATGCTAGCAGCCGCCCGGGATTGCGTTGGCATCATAAAAAATGCACACGCGATAATAATACTGATGTGCTTTTATACGTATGAGATCTGCTGTGTCTATAGTACGACAGTACGTGCTTAGAAGCAGCAAACAAAGGATATTGTTTGGAGGAAGTGCGTTCCCGGGTTAACCGAGCAGTTTAAACAGCCCCAGCGGCGAGCAGAACACTTTTATCAAATTATTTTACGGACTCGTCAGAGTCCTTCCTCTCACACATCCTCTCATCAAGTGATCAAATCCTGGTTGGTTGGCCTATAAAAAGTTAAATGTCGTAATGTATGAATGTCGCGGTTTATTTTCACTTTCTGTCCTGGAAGGCAGTTCTGCTCCAGATTTCCGTGGACGTGTTCACACTTTCGGTCCTACGAGGTCATGGACAATGAAATCTGTGACAGGTCATAAAATGGTCATAAAATGTTTACGATTTGTTTCATATAAAAACAAAGCTCGGTTTGGACTGAGCAATGGGGATGGATTTATAAATTGGATGGGGCAAAGTGGCGATTTTATATTCCCCTGGGAGAGGCGGCTGTTTTACAAAGGCAACTGTGGATGCGATTTTTATTATGGCTTCTATATTTTCAAATGTTTTATAAGTATTTTTATGTTGGGTTAATATGTTTTCATTTGTGGAATTTTGCCATAAAATATGTTAAATAAATTGCGTTCATTTGACTTCAATGAATCTCAACTCAAGAATTATTTAATTTTACCGGAAATAAGCAAGCAACTTTATTTTGAATAATGTAAACGAAAATAAAATTTTTAGATCAAATAAGGAAAAAGCTGTAAATAGGTACTCAGATATTGACACTTTAATATGCTCAAAAATCAAATTTATTTTCAACAATTACATGCACTCTGCTCTTGAAACTTGTTCAAATGAGCTATAGCAGTAAATTCCTATTTGAATCCGTCAAAAAGGTAATGTGGTAATAAATAATGAAAGGGATCAAAGTGGTCTCTGTGCATTTTTACTGGAATATCCCTGAGCCGAAGGACAATTCTCGTCAGTGTAAATTGCACTGCATTTTGAGAGTTGCCATCAACGAACCTTTCGAGCCATTTGATGACGAGCTGATGAAAAATTTACGAAATTTATATCGCAACACTGTCGAAATTTCATTGACTTTGTTTTCATTTGCTCCCGGTTGAAGAGGCGCTTCCAACCAATGGGAATTGATTGCTTAATTAAATTATGATTACCGTCTGAAGTGCCACAATATCAGAGGAGCTCTGTTTGGGCCTCCAGAATCCAGATTGGATATTACCTGCCAAATTGCTGCTGTTCTCCAATTTCTGTTAATTCCACGAGAGGATTACAGAGATACACGTGCAGCCAAACCAAGCAAAAAATTAATTTCGTTTGCAAATAAGCAAAAGTAGAATAAATTTGGCAAATTTTGTTCCAGTCGGAAAATTCGGGAGAAAAGGTAATTTCGGTACGAAGGCACACCAAAGAAATAAATGACCCAAAAAATTTCCCAGTGGAGCTTTTAATCTCCTTTTGTGTTGCACGAAGTGGTCCTTGTATACACGGCAGGATATGTGCGAACCAAATAAAATGCGAAATTGGCCCGAAATTACTTTTCACTAAAGGAGTGAAGACGGCTACTGAGTGAGACACTGTTCCTACAGCAATATCTAAATCTCATTAAGGCAGTCTTAATTAAATGTCAACATATGCAAATAGTTTGCAATTTCAATTTAAATACCGCGTGCTGTAAGCGAAACGGATCCCTGTAAAATCTCACGCCTTCCTGGGCCAGAATCCGGCTAGCCTAATAACCGGGAGCGCAAAGTTCCGGGCAATGGGGATTCCGGAGATATCCACGGGCCCTACTGTAGAAGCGGTCACCCAGCAAGCGCCTGCATATTCGTACGGATTAGAGGTCTGAGCATGAGCATCCTTGATGCCAACAAAATGGGTATTGAGATCAAACCTGTCACTCGGAGTCCAGGATGATACCGCTGCGCTGCTGGCAACTCTGTGGTTGCCTAAACCAAATTTATGATAAGGCAAGCGGCCATATTTATATGATAATCTCAGATTTGCATCGTATCGAGCGGGAAGTGCAACCTAAGCCAAGTAAAGTAGAATGTTGCATACTTTGTCAGGGATTAAAGCTCAGCAGGCGGACACATTCTCCTTACAGCAAGTAAATAACGCCAGAAGGAAAGCAAGCGAACCAAATAAATGAGGACCACTTGCTTCCTTGCCGAAAATAATTTCTACTTATTTAAGAAATTTTTAACCTCAAATCCAGAGTGGTGGCTTAACATTTCATTTATGGGAAATCGAGCACATTTACAACATTTTTATTATTTAATAACACGAATTAACATTTAACACCACCGTTAAGGACATGGTGATTATGATGTTGCCTTACAACACTCAAAAACTATAATAATGATCCAATCCTATTTTTTCCAAGTAAAGCATCGGAGTTAGTGTACTCCTGGATCTATTTATTCGTCCGACAAAAACTCTGAACTACCGAATGAATACTTTTGAATTAGCTGAATCTCTATCCCACCAGAATCGAGCAAGGAACAGGCTAGAATTTCCTGTAGTAACGTCAAAGTTTTACATGGGCGAACCGCCACATTAGTGCCAACAGTCACAAGAGAAATCGTCCTTATCACTCTGGTGACGTTACTGAGCAGGAAAGCAACCAGAAACGCTCCTTGGGAAACGTCTTTACTCCGATAATTATCCGAACAATAATTTTCGACTGTTAATATTTTCACCTCTGGCAGAGCACATAAATCGTAAGTCACCCACCCTTGCTCAAGGTCATAATTTCTCAACCCGGGGCTACTGCTCTCAACCACAAAAGGGAATGCGGCGCCATATTCCACACGAGTATTGAATTTGATTTTCAATTCGCATAAATAAATTGAAATTTGCATGTAATTACAGTTAATTAGAAAATTTGATGATTACGAACGGGGCCTGCCGTTTTCGGTGCAGATCGGGGATGAAATAATTACGAACTTTCTCCCGACCGCCGCCGCACCTGCTGGCTGCAAGCAGGGGTACCAAGCCATTAATGCAAATACTGAAAGTCCCCGGTAATCAATACGCGGATGGTTCAAATGGGAGAGGTAGAAGTCGAATTTGTTATTTGACGGATTGCTTTTAGTTCGTTGTCGAGGGGTTGAACCGCACCTGCCCTAAATTTGGAATTAAGCTTTAAGTGATAGTTTGAGTGTCATTCTCATATCCTTATGTTCGGGCATTTGACAACCCTTCTCTAACATTTGCAATCCATAAACGGGAAATTGTTCCGTGTTCGATTCCCAGCTAAAATTACATGTGGAAAACAGCCTTACAAAGCCAACACTCGATCTAAGCTCCTACAAAGGACTTACTCTGCATCTATTAGTTATTCAGAATCCCTTCTATCAAATTGCTCTAGTTGCCACGAATAGACGCAGCTCCTCCGCCCGATTCATCCCTCTCTCTATTGGTCGCAAATTATAAAATTCGCAGCAGATTTGTTGAGCACTCATCGAGAGTGTCAATACATTTAGAGGAGCAGTGCTAATGACACTTCAAAAAATGTTCCATTTTTGAATTCTTAATGGCAGGAGCAAATAGAATTTCTCCAATAATCCTCAAAGTATTTAGCATTCGCATTTTCCATTCGCGACAGGCAGACTCAAGAGACCTCCTCCTTTTGAGATGGAGTTCTAAAGCGCTGCATTAGCAGGTTTCCGCTTCTCGCATATCCAGAAGCAAACGGAAATGAAAACGCACCCTTAAAAATCGGGCCCAGTTACTTAAATATTTATGCGGGCCGAATCCCACTTTACACAATTTCGTAATATTTTGTATTTCGTATTTACATTTGTGAATATTCCGCTGTGAAATGTTTGAACTGAGTAAAATGGGTTCGACGAATATTTACCGTGACTGAAAGATTTTGAAATTGTATTGCGGCCCAAGATCCCAGGTTAACTTTTTCTGGTGGAACCCGAAGGAATTACAGTCGTGCGGGTGAGGAGATTGCTCCATTTTTATGACAACCATTCCCAGGGCCCATCTAGAAATCTTGTGAAAAATTGTGCCGGAGTCTCCCACATTTTTATATTAAAAAGGGAAATTTTATATTCGCTTGATACGGAATTAAATCGGAGGGTTTTATCTCGCTGTGGTTGCTTTTACATTTCTAGCTTTGACTTCTGGATGAGATTGTCTCATTTTTATTTCATACATCAAGCAAAATTCAAGCGTTTGCAACTTGAGACGTGGCGAATGGGGAGAATAAAATGTTTATGATTCGAAAAATATTTTTGTAAAAATTTTTGTTCCCGACATTTTTCTGCGGCATTGAAGAAACTTCTCGAGTTGACAATTTGAAAAATCGAAGATTAGAATAGATATTTCATATGTTCTGCGCTCCATTGATCGTGAAATATGTCGAAGCATGTGATGATCTTGATCATATCCATCTTCTCTACGGCAGAAAAAATTTTAAAATAAATAATTAATGACAGCCTTGAGGGAGAAATCGTCGCGTAAGGCTTTGATCTTAAATTGCTTATTCGGCATAGGCATTACATTTGTTAACGTATGACGTGAGTGTCCTTGTGGTTCCTTTCACTGCAGAGCAACAATGTGTAAGTAACAGCGTAACGGGCAGAATATGAAGCGCAACTTTATAAAAAATTCAAATGGCGAGGGGGACTACTTTTACTGAGATCGTGATGTGAATTTAATTTTTCAAATATTTACGAGTTCCATCTTGCACTCTCTAGCTCCCACCCATCGCTCCTATGCTCAGTTTCCGCTGATGTTTACGTCCTTGTTGTTCCAGTAATTTTATTCCATCTCAACTCCTTGTTGAATAACATATTTTCTTTGTTTTTTCACTTGGTCTGCTATTTTCTTGGAACGGGGATCCTATAAATACGGCAGAACTAAACCCGCATGAAGGTCGGGATACAAAAAAAAGAGCAACCGGATCAATTAGGGTATTGTGTAAACAAAAGGCTGAAATATTTATAATGGACATAAAAAACCATAACTGAAAAAAAATACAATAGCCGTGGAATGAGTTTGTACCCAGCGCACCAAAAGACTGCCCGTCCTTGATACTGTTTATTGGGAAATAAATATTTCGCTCCTGAGTTTAAGGAAAATTTTGCGGGAATTCACTTCGCCCCAAAAGAGCAGTGTACACACTTTTATTACAAAGTAAATGTTGTATGATCGTTCACTGCACTTTACAGTGGCGAATTATTGCAGTATTAAATCTGACAATAAATCCAGAGATTAAACCAAAAGTAACAATTTTAATGTAGTTCTCTGGAGATGTGTGATAAAATAAAATTCAAAGGTATGGGGGGCAGATGGAAAAGTGCTGAATTCCCCTGTGAATGGCATGTTGCAATAATTGGATACAGTAAATATTTTTCACGCAGTGTGTTCTTTTACTTATTGCTCTTGCAATGCAGGAAAAGTTATGTAATAAGAATAATTCAAAAATTAAGCGCCAGTTTATTACCTAAGAAATTTAAGAATAAATAAAAAAAAAATGACCATTGAAAAACACTTTCAACTTGCGGAAAAAATCGTTGACCCCAAAAATATCATGCCAACAGTGTTCTAGTTTTCACAAGTCCTATTCATTTTTTCCTTCTGTTAAGAGAGCTCGGAACCGTAGTGTATAGTGTATATCCGATACATAGAAATATAGTCGCTAATCCCTTCTGGGGCTCATCGCCGAAATCCTTTTGCAACATTCATTAACGAAATTACCGAATGTTATCGTAGAGAGCTATCATATCACCCCTTACCTTGAGGCCGCCATAAAATGGTAATAACATGTAAGCACTCATATGAAAATGAAAGGTACCCCATCAAGCCCCAGGGTGGACTCCCGATACTGAAGGAGTTCAGTATCTTCGGCATGCCGTTTGAAAGTCTTTTAGGAACGATTTTCAGTAGCAACCCTTTAATCTCTTTACAACGACTACTCATGAACTAACTCGCTAGATAAGGCGACGGTTTATGATGCGTACTTAGGGAGTATCTATTATCAGCTCCGGAGGAGTGAAATAGTAATCTTCATTCAGTGCTTTTTCCATATTTGGCGCCTGCAGCTACAGCAATTCTGAGCAAACTTTAATTGTACATTATTCCCGTGCATGAGAAACAAAGAGTTTTACGGCGCTTAGTGATGGTAAATTAAGGTTAGAAGGGAATCAGATTATCTGTATGACGAGAACTAATTCAAGTTTTAATTACGTTTCTGGAAAAAATTGTTTACTTGCAGTGTGCATAAATAAGTTGGAAACAATTCATAATTCACAATCATATAACCCTCAGGGCCTCAGCGCATATTTCATCATTTTTTTTAAAGTAATTTCAATATCAAATGGAGGAAGTAAGTTTCGAATTTCCTGGAACATTGAAACGTTTTCACGTCAAGCGCAGCAAAATAAAAAATGAAAGGCTTTCAGCGAGTAGTTACCCTTTTCCAAGCGTATTTAATTATAATCTTCGTCGAATCGCACAATCCCGTGAAAACCCGTGCCGAGTCCAGTGTAAATTGATGCACATAATAATGTTTGCTGATTGATACCGGCTTTCAGGTGTAGCAACGCGCATCAGAAAAGAATTCAGAAATCCACTGATAAGCTGATTGCTAGTGAGCCGGAGGGGTGTGTGCGGGGCGGGCCGAATTGCAGCGGTGACATGCATACTATGGGGCTTATTTGTGTAAAAAGCAACGAAAACATCAGAAAAATTTGCGGAAAGCACTTTAGAAAAATTCGAAGCTGAAGCATTGCACGGATTTGAGGAAAGTCCGGTCGGATTCCGTTGTGCAGCACTCGCTGATCCGCGATATTTTTTTCTCGCATTGATCTGCACGGAAAAGCTCTCTGTGAAGGTATCAAGAGGATTCATTTACTGCAAATAAACCCAAGTACCTACATGCATTCGAACACGGCGCAAATATTGAAGAAAAAAAAACACTCCTAAAACCTCTGCTCAGCCGTCGAGCTGTAGCCGGCCGAATTTCTTTTATTCATTCGCCAACGCATGCAATTATTATTGGCCCTTTTTGCATTTTAACGCCATCAGGGAAGCCCGGATAATTTATTGTACATTTGCACACTTTCGTCCGCCCTCTCGCCGACCCAGTCAATCGCGCCGTGCTCCTCGCATAAAGCACACATAATAGCGATAATTCCGAATTATTGCACAAGTGCTTTCCCAATGCACAATGCGTGGGGGGGTCGCCTGGTGGTGTACAATCGCACTCACACATCAGCCAGCAATAAAAGGCATTAGCACTGTTAATTTAAAATAAACGTGAAATATTTGATTATTTAGCATTAGGCAGGATAGAAAAGTTCAATTACTCTCAGCCCTCGCTAATGTAGTAAGGATTTGCAATTTAAATCAAGCAGATGCACCCGGATTTCCTCTCTAAATTGCCGCCGGATTCGGATTGTTTTATTTATGTAAGCCCATATTTCAGCTTTTTATATAACATTCCGAATTTACCGGTTCATTTTCATGTTTCAATTGTGTGAATTAGGTTCGTGATTGATGCGAGCGGACATTGATGGGCATAATTATGCTTGAAAATAGGAGCAAATTAGTCCGAAAATATTTGCGTACGGATTTTTGATAATAAATTAAAGGACGGATTTTTTGAGGTAACATATGAAAACGTATCTTTTGAAATGAAAATGAAAACGGGGATATTTACATTAATTTAATTCCAATGCGCAAATGTGTAATCGGAAAGTATTACTTGAATAAAGGACTTTTCTCTTTGACCTCCTTGGTCCATCATCGAAGAAGACACTCAAGGTCACAATTCAGGCGTAATCCGCCTTTACAAGGATTAATCACTACATACCTTCTTTTCGCAACACAGCTGCCTGGACAGAAAAATAAACGCAAATCCAGCCGTGCAATTCTTGTCTAATCCTGGGCTCAGTTATTCTCCGGAATTCCGTTGTAACTGGCTAACGGAATCTGAGTTGGAACCGGCAAATATTTACATTCGAAAAGGACTCGGGGAGCACGGATTAGTTGGATCAGTTTTTATTGTTCGTAATAAGCCCCCCGAATGAATTTAATACAAAAGTCGTTGTGTATTGTGCACGCAAGAAAAATATAACGAAAATTGGACTTCTGCCCCCCTCGAATCCGAATCCTTCTGACATTAACCCTACGGGCCCCCCGCAGCAGGTCCTCGTCCCTGTGTCAGATTAAATTGTGCTATGTCCTTATTTTCAAGTATTTTAATGTTCAAATATTCGATGCGTACTAGATTATCATGACCCACTTTGACGTAGGAGCCACTGCGCTCCCCAGACCCGCGATCCCGCCCACATAGCGATTAAAGAAGATTTATCGGAGGAGTTCCTGGAGCATTCGAGTGCTACGAAAATGAGACGTATTTTTCGTGAAAACTTTATTGTTGGTATGTAGAAGAGTTGGGAGTTTCGAATCCCGGGCAAGGAGGTATTTGACGATACAGCAATTTTGCGCTATGAAGTTCCAAATTGCGCTGCGAGAGGGCTTATGTGTCAAGTGCCGGTGTGCAAATACTCGAGATGCCATCATCTTTGTCTGCCATTTTTCCGAGTGAAATCACTTTTAAAAGTTTTTGTCAACTTTCGAGTTTAACGGACTTTGAAAATTTTAAATTAATGATTATGTCGACATTTCAGAACTAAGGGAGTCCTTCGATGCGCAGAGTTTGTTTCGTTTTAATTGTTCTGATAAAAAGTTGTCGTAACCCAAAAGCTTTCGATGTTATGAAGTTACCACACAATTGGCTCTTTTTACTGTTTTTATGGCACCTCACACACCGTAAGTGTGTTAAGCATATAAAACTGTCGCCAATAAAGCAGGCGCAAACGGCCATCGATAAAACTCGCTCAAATTTCGTGATAAAAAACAAAAAACCAAAAGAATGCCGACGTTGTTGAATATCCTGTAGCTTGCAAATTCAGCCTTTATTCTGCATGAGTGCGCATTCGGCATCTGGCGTTATCATTCAACTGTTGGATTTTATAGTGTTAATGATGTCAAAACAAATATTGACGACCAATAAACAGAACAATTGCGCACGTTATTACTTTGAAGTTGGGGGCTAAAAAGTAAAAACCCCGCCGAGCAGCCGAATTTTACGTTCGCCATAATAAAGTTCAGTACGGGGAGATACTTGCGCCAGGACTTGATCTCAATGGGGAATGAATACATAGAAATTCCCCGAAGGGCTGCTTTTCTCATTATTTTGAATAATTTAATCAAAAAATGTTTTTATTGTTATTGCTTTTTGGGAAGCCCGATCCTACCACCATATTCTGATGTATCGAAGGGTGCAAATAGAATTCAAATTACATAAAATTTAACTAGAAATCGAGGGTTGAGCCCGGCCATTGTGCTTGACAACATTTTAAATCAAGACGAAAATTTATCTAAAAAAGTTTTTTGTAGCAGTGTTTTTGAAATTTATTTACGGTGAAATTGTAATTTTATGAGTACGATGTATGTTCCTGGTATCTAGAAAATAAAATGTCGGTCACATTTCAACATTTAAGTGAATTGGTTTCCATCGACTTACCATATTTTTGAAGGTTCCGATATCATTTCCCCAATGTAATAATTGTATTTTTCGTTCTCAAAATGAATACGAATGACAAAAATTTCTTTTAATTATTTACTACTTATGGTACTTTATGCCTGGACAAAAGACATAACTCCATGACCTGAAGCAAAGAATTTTTGCGATTATTGTCCGCTGCCGTGAATGTCAAAGCAGTTAATTGCAACATTCATTTTAATAACTACCCAGAATTTTTGTGAGCCCAGAACACGTTACAAACGCACAGCTCGATGTAATTCAAGACTGAAAAATCCTTGATTAAATATTAAAGACAATCAGTGGGGTTCAGTCGCACCTGGCTGGACGCCATCCCCTCTGCTACCAGCAATTCAAGAACTGAACGCAGAACTTTATCCACACTGGCTTACAACATGTTCACAAAAACCCAAAGTCGAAACTTTTCTTGTTACTGTGCTGAAAGAAATTTAGCCTCTCTTGTTCCTTTGTTTTTGCACTTATTGTGCCTGGGTATTTTTACCACTTGTTTTCCCTTGTACCAAATCTCAATTTAGCTGCAACCCCTACCCATTTTTGTGGTGGAGCACAACAAAAGCGAAGCCCGAGAAATGCATTTTTAAGTTTCATGGTTCGAGATCCACTGGATGTGTGGGAGTTTGCAGCTCAAAAAATTCCCTCCGGTCAGCCTGGACAGGGACTGGCTTAGCTGGCTGTTTGTTGTATTGAGAACAATAGCCACACATCTCTAAAATGGAATTGTACACTTGCAGCAACAACTGTAATAATCTTCCGGTTGGCAGCCGGGCAGGAGGAGGGAGGGATATAAGTGCACAATGGCAACTGTTCCATAATAGAATTTTTTCTTTTGGTTCACATCTCACCCTGGTTATTTTTCCACAAATTTTTCGGTTGTGGTCTCCCACCTCTGATTCCCTTTCATCCCAGAATCTTTGTCCCTTGTTTGCACAGTTTTAACGCTTCTTAATGAAAAGTTATGACAGATTCCTGTGCTCCAGTTGCTCTAGATCCAAGGAGCCGGCACTCTCTCTTGGCAATTTTTCCCGGGAATGGCGTTTCGCACACATTATATTTGTCCTATTTTTCCTGCTTTGTGCAAATGTACTTTTTCATTTGTGGTTACGTTAATTACAACCGAGGCGTAACTCTCTCCCGTCTCTATCTCCAGTTTTTGTTAATTCTTCTTGATGTACAATTTTCCTTTTCATGGATACACCAGAACGTTTCTTGTGCAAGTGTCTTTACTGATTGCACTGCGGTTCTGGATTAATAGCTCCTGGAAAAACTTGGGCTTGTGGTACTGAGTAAATTTTGGGTTTCAGTTTGCCAACAGAGCTTGCGAAAAAGTCATACAATTTAAGGCATCCTGGAACACATTACACATTTAAGGAATAGCATTTTACTATTTTTTGAGGAGATTCCCAAAACACTAAACAGTAGGTACTAAGATTGTTCAATCTCTCCAAAGAGTCCAACGTGCGAAGTTTTAATTTTATTGCGCACTCAAGTGTAATAGATTCATCGTTTTCATGATGACTCTACTTTGTTATGATTAAGATTTTTTCTTTCTCGTCTCAAAATGTAAAAAAAATTGCTGCCCAACATATTTTTTTTTATTTTCTCTTTGAAAAACGGCGACGATAACAAATTCTATTCAATGGAAAACAAACAACAAAAAACTTTAAAAATCAAATTTTTTCCTAGAAATTCGGTCCGAATTTATAAAAGCCGTAAACAATTCTAAGGTTACACAAAATATTCTTATTTGGTTGTAGGTAATTTCCTCCAAATTGTATCTACTTTCCAGTTCCTTTTTAATAAACATAGATCCTTCTCTTTGCCTGGTGTTGGGTTGTAAATTTCAAACCCTTTGTCCCTTAAGAGTATCTCATTACATTCTATGAAACCGTTCAAATCCTCAAAGGACGGTATCTATATTAGTGCAATCAAAGACGCGAAACGGATTCTTTGTGCAGATTGGAATTCTTTCACAACCAAGATTGAACACTTTGATTGTATCTTGATAATGACTTGAAACCATTCGTCCTCAGCCTGTCGATTAGACTAGATAATATCTGCAAAAAATACACAAAAAGCAAGGACAACCAAAAGAAAAATACAAAAAAAAAACTGGGGAAAATAAAACCGAAGCAGAAATATCCAAAGCAAATTTGAAACTGAAGAACGATCTGGACAAAGCAACGTCATAAAAACTTCGAGAAAAAATACAATTTCCAGGGATTTTTACAACGCGCTGCCTAACCACCGCCGAACACCATCAATCTAACCTGTCGTTTGTCCTGGGCGCAGCTACGTAGGGCAGAAAGCCACCAGGAGACAGTGGCCCCCACGAAGGCTCTAGAATCTAGATGAAACCCTTATGTGAGTCTACACTCTACAGTTCTACACTCTACAGCATACTATCGATTTTAATTGCCTCAGACAAGCTTTGGCTATTTGTTGTGAATCCTGTCCGATGAGGAAAAACCATTACGTACCTGAAGTGAAATTGGGCGATGAGCTCTGCAAAATTTTCACAATATATGAACAAGAAACGAAAATTGGTTGAGTAATGGTTTTCCCAAAATGAGCTTTCATACTGAAAATTTCACTTTGATAGCTTTCTGTGGCTTCGGCAAAACACTGCCAGACACAGTTATGAAATGAAACAGTGAAAGGACAATGAACACAATTTGCGATACGTCGCAATTCGGTTTGCTCGAACAGGAGTCCATGTCAGGAAATTTGTCTTCGAATGTAATGGTTCCGGATAAATCGAAACTGGTTGAGGATGAAGTCAGTTAATGAGATTTTCAAGTGGATTAGGCCGACATCGGCATACAGCTGACGTAAGGACTAACGAGAATGTATGGTGAATTAAGGGATTTGATTAATAACCATAGGACTACTACACCGGATCGTCTGCACGGGCCGCTCTTATTGATGGTAATGGTTAATAAATGAATTATGCAACAAACTCTTGCACGGAAGTATCATTTTCAAAATCAAAGGCTGATTACAGTCTATTATTTGTTGCAATGGCTGTGTCAATGAGCTTCCTAGGGATCCTGCAAAGAATTCCATTGAAAGGCTATTAAATGAAACGCTAATAGCATAAATTTAAATACTTTTTGCACTCCAGCAGGGTAAACTCGCAATGCCATCTGTGCAGGGATGTAATACTGTAAGAGTCACAGGAATGGAATTTTGAAGCAACGCCAAGTTTGTCCAGAAATTGTTGCATGTTTTTTTTTGGTTTCGAGTGAATTTGAGACTGACATGAACCCGTTCTATATGGAAATGTGTTCCCACTTTTTCTAGTCCTTCCAAGTAACTAGACAGCCTTCATAAACAGTATTCTTTTCGTTATCGTGATCAGCCCTTAGGCCAGCAAGTAATAAACACAACACCAACCAACGTGTCGCTGCTTTGTATTGTTTTGGATGTTTTTTTTTTCGTGTTTTTCTCACTCATAGACGTTCCACGCGAGACTAGAGGTTTCTTTTTTTTTACTACCATTGTCCTTGCATGACAGAATTCTTCGCTGTGTACGTGCACTTCGCTGTCTAAATGCGATAAATAACTTTTTTTTCATTTTCCTGCAAAAATGACAGCGTTGTTCATGTTTTGGATAATTCTCCTTTTTCTACTTCAAGTGTTTTAGTTATCTACAATCAAACCGTTTGCCTGGAATTGTCCTATATTTTGCGCTAAATGGCGATCCTTCATTTCCCTTAAAGCGAGAACTTGTGGAAATTAAAGTTGCTCTGCTGGGAATTCATTTTCGAGTTGAGTTTCGTGTAGATTGCTAATCTTGCTCACCCTCTTTATAGTGTTTTTCAACAGTTTTAACATTTTTCTTTGAGAATATTTTTCATTGCTATTCTTTCACATATTTTAATGTTGCTTTTATATATATTACCTATCTACAGTACTAAAAAATAAACAACCGAAGGAGCAAAACCGAAGCAGCAAAATGACGAATTTTCCAGAATCAATGCAATCGATGCGATTACGATGTATAAACACGTGCTTATTCCGTCATCCCAGATCCCACCCCCTCTTGTCTTCAATTTGCCAACTAGTGGAAATCATTGATTAAATCCATTACAGTAATTTCAGCTTGTACCAAATAACCGGAACAAGCTTAATATACAATTTGCGGGCAGACTCCACTGAATAGTAATTAACCCTAAGCGGGCGCCAATTTTTCATCGGTCTTTTCTTAGTTCATTTGGATACCCCTTCGCACCCGCGCAGCCATTGAATAAGTAATGTTGTCCGTGACAAGGGAGTACAGAGCAGGCCATTAAGGCGCCTTCAACTGTTTCTTAAATAAATGACAGATATCTGTGGTGGGCCACGCGCATCCTGCCAGCCCTCCTACCCTTATGAAATTCCATTCATAGAGCCCTAAATTAAGTTTAATGAAAGTCATTTATAAAATCGCGGCAACTTTAAAGATAAAGTGGCGCTCTCCGTTAGCTTCTCGTTGCGTTTACTTTAGTGGTGTGCTGGGAAAGACGCCAGTATATTTCATTAATGTCCTGTAAAAAATCGTTGAAGCAAACAACGCCGTAAACCTTCCAGTGCTACTAAATAAGGAGATTGTCTAATTACATAACTTGAAAGGGGTGACGTGAGTGACATTTTTCGTGTGACTTACTGAGACAGACTCCCATCCCTCACCGCAGAAGAACATCCAAAGACACTCAAGAAGTTACTTTGCTCCAGGAAGATCAGATCCCAGGAAGATAACTTTCTGCCCCCCGGGGGATGCACATATACATATTTTATTAAAAAAGGATTTATGACTGCTGCAAAAGAGCTAAAACTTTGGTATCCAGCACAGAGCGATAAGGCGGCGGGGGCCAACGGGGAAGAAATAGAAAAAAAGGATACTTCACACTTTATTCCCAGCAAACGTGTAGCCTTGGCCTGGGCGGTTGGGGGCAGAAATAACAACGCGAATGGGCGACGGTAGCAGGGAACTGGTCGGAAATTAGTTTAATAAAGTGGATACGTGACTGACGCCTATTTTAATTTTAATGCTAAATGGCACCTGAAAGCCGAAGCTTTCGAGTTATGGGAAAATTATACGATTCTGGGCCGACAAGCCCTTCACTGCCAATGAAAAAATTAAGGAATTCGCAAATTGATTCCGAAACTGGTTCGTGGGTGGCTGCCACTTATTCATCCCCCGTTTGTTAATGTACCCGACTCAGACACTAATTGTAAATCCCTGAAATAACTTCCATCCAACCAAGTTCGAACGATGTGCTAAGCTACCTTCAGCATTCACCAAATAATTCTTTCGAGACTGTTCCTGTACTAAATTATATATATTATTACATATTACTGTTCAATGGATTATGAATTTCTCTCACTTACCGCCATATTTTTTACGGCCGTTTCTGTGGCCCTCCACTTGATATAAGTAATTTCATAAAGTCAAATACGTCATGAAACCGAATTTGTGAAAATTCCTCCGATGGTATTTTTCCCCTTAACAGAATTAATTTTGGTTTTTTACGCAATTTTGTGGGTACGACCAAAAAGTGTGCTTAAAGTTTGCCAAGATCGAAAATTTAATTATTTCCGTGGTGCTCATACAAGTTTAAGTAGCTTCAGTTACCCTCGTGCTCTGCTGGAGGCCTTCATTTTGGCCTAAGGGAGTGGCGAAGAGACCCCGAACTTGGAATGTTTTCGTTGCCTTTTATCTTTTCGGAGCAAATAAATTGGGGCGGGTGGTGAAGTTAACTCGATTCACAACTTTCTGTTCTTTTTGTTCTTAAAACTCACAGGACGAAGAAGCCATACTAAAAGCGAGCCAAAGTTTATCCATTTTGTGATCTCCTCTGACACACAAGAACTTTATCTCTTACGATTTTTGCTGGCAACACTAGAGTTCTACCTTCGTTGTCACCCAGCTTAACCCTCGCACAGCAATATTCACCCCTTGCTTCCACCACTCAACATTCTCAATAAACTTGTTTCGATACTTTGCGGAGTTCCTAGAAAAATATTTTCTCCATGGCGATTCTTTTGAAATTTCATTTCGATTTTCTCGGGTTAAGCATTATTAAAACACTTTTGTGTTCTCCACACTATCGTGTGTTCTGCTTTTCAGAACACAATGTCAGTTAATCTCAGTGCTTTACGGTTCTACTTACTGGATTGTTTATATTCATTATATTATGTTTTAGGAAAATTACTCGTCCATTCTAAAATCAATGCAGAATGCTGGATTCGTTTTAAATTCGATCAGTCAACAAAAATAAATCATTTTCGGTTCGACTTCATTCCGGATTAATGACTATTTATTCAGGCTCATTAAAAATTCCTGTTCACCTCCTGTGACCACGCGAAATATTTACCAACCGTAGGCTTTCGGCAAGCCCCAATCCCCGCTCTGTGGGGCAAATTTTGTTCGAGCAGCGATATCAATCAAAGTGACTGATTACTAATGTTAGCAGCTTGTTTCCACTGTTGGCGAATCAATCATTAACTGAACGAATTGTATCGATCTACTCATTAGGAGAGCCCGTGAGTGTGCATAGGTGTTGTGTGGATTGGGGTTTGGGGTGGAGCCTGTCGATCCATTCACGAGCTGTATCATCAACGAGTGCTTAATTCCAGCTATGGTTGCAGGGCCTCATTTAATTTGCATTACCCCTTCAACACTGCCCGTAGACAAAAGACCCAAAATTGGGTTTTGACTTCAGATCCTCCCTCATTATTGAAACTGAAGGGATGCGACAGTAAAGTTTGGAATTCAATAACCTTTGCCAGCACATTATATGTTATTACCACTCAATAATACCGTTAGATATTGGGGCTAACATGTATGTCTATGTCTAATTCTGGCTAATCAGCCATCAAGATTTAATTAATTTGAATTAAAGTTTACTCTCCCGATGTTGTATCTCTTTGGCTTTATTAAGTCGTAAAGATAACTAATTCGAGGTGGGGAAAGAGGAGACTAGTTCACGGGCAGCTAAATTGAAATTAGCTCCTTTGTTTAAATTTCTATTTAAATTTATCGCACCACCGACAAGGGTCGTGTTCGAATATTAACTGCACTTGACAGAATCCCGATTAGATTTAAAAGAGGCACAAAATGTTCACTAATTTCAATTCATCACAAAACATCTTTTGTTTTGAAATGTGCGAATTCCATTAGTCAATTCACCAATAATAATTTTATTTATGTAGTCTCTAAAAGCAAGATATATTTGGAATATAGTCCTGCTTTAACCAAACCTTTCACATATACTTTCAATGAAATTTCATCCAGTTTATGAGTATGTGTGCATTTGAAACTATCAAACGTGGCCGTATATTGAAAAACAAAAAAGATTAGCTTAATATGATTAAGCTTTCTACAACTATGTTCTCTATTTTTCTTTATCATTGAGTTACTGCTGTTTCAGAGGAGCAATTCTCACACCCATTAATTATAGACGTGTGAAACCCTTTCTAATTAAAAACGGAAAATTAAATCTACCCCATTTGCAAACTCCCTTTGCAACTTGTGCTTAACTTAGCAATTAAATTGGGAAGAAAATCTAAGAACTCGGACTGTCCGGTATCAAGCTTAGCCCAGCTCAAGCAAATCCATTAAAATTTTATCCTGGGATAACTTTTGGCTCCAACTAGTTGTGCAAACACTTCCAAACTAACAGAATTACACATTTCCTTGGACCGCTCCATTGTTCTAGCTGCTTTCAATGGAATTTGCTCGTCCCAAAGGACAGAGTTTCGTTAGCCCCTTCCGTTGGACCTGCTAAAAACTTAACGTTGAACTTTTATTTTAATTTCATCACATCTTTTGGAATAATCCGACTTCTTTAGATTTGAAGAGATCTCTGTCTATATTCCACAGAGATTTAACAGAGATATTTTTCTTCCTGTTGACTGGTTTTTCCTCAGGTATCAGGTTTTTTTTAGAAAATCCATTTTTCGCAACCTTCTATCAAATGTCAAATTATTATTTTCGACATCTTCAGTCTTTATTTATTTATACAGAAGTTCTTCTAGTGAAAGCAAAATAAAAAAAACCTTGTTGAGATGATTTCACTCGCCTGCATCATCCACCGCATAACTGCTCCTCAGGAATTTGAAATGCACTTATTATTACAGAATTTTTGAAATGAGAAAATTTCAAACTTAAAAACAATGTTGAATTCGAGAAAATTCTTGAAATGAAAATCAGATGGTGAAAAGTTAGACACAATAAGATAGATAGTTGGCAGCGTGCTAAATGCGTAATAAAACCAGCTGCAACCACTGAATGCAAGCGAACTGCTCTTCCGGGTTTGTTAGCTCCAAAATGGTACTTCACTTATTTCCCTTTGCTGTCACTTAACCCTTCTATGTTCCTGTTACCAGTGGTAATTTCCATCTCAGAAGTCACTCAACTTGACTGCAATGGAACTTCTACTGTGTATTAACGGGAGTTTATTCAAGCGGATTCTGTTTTATGCGAACCATCAATTGCTTTGGTTGAGCTGATTCGCTAGTAGCAGACGACTGCATCATCCCTGGGCACTCTGTTGGTCTGTTGGCTTCAATCGAAAGGATTACCCACTTTGTACAGTACAAGCGTTCACTAGATCCCACTAGTTTTGTGCAAAGGAGTTTGCAAGAGTTTTTAAGTAGCCCACTTAAAAGCTTTTCGGACTAAACATTAAGGGATTAATGACATTATTCAATTGTCTCAAAGTGTAGTTTCTGTTAATCTACTGTATGAATATTAAAGAGCCCCTCCTTAAAAATTAACAACGATTGCGACATTTTCAAAACCCTGTTTGAAGAAGTACCATCAAAACCGAGCCGTTTTTACAAGTAAAAAGGGATGTTGATTGAAATAATTGATTTCCCGATTCCACGGCATAATCGCTTTGTATATTATTATTTTGAAATTGCAACAAACCTTTGGCAGTTTACAAAATCAGAGCATTTCAGCACAATGTATTGTGAGACAATTTGAAATAACGAAACTCCAAACCTCGAAAAAGCATATTGTCCAATGCAGTTCGCTTCCGGTCGAGGACTTTTCCATCCCCCAACCGTCATCGCGCCAATTTCTTGAGGGGCTGCTGTCAATATTTCATTCAAAAGTCCCATTTTATAACTTGCAGCTATAAAAAATGTATCCAAAGTTTCATGGCGGCATTCCATTCTTGATGTTTGCAGTAAAAATTCAACGATCCTTTTTGGAACATTTTAAGATCAGAAATCGACAAAAGTTTTTCAGCAGCAAACAGGATACTGCAGAACTTAAATTTCGTTGAGTACACATCAAACGGGAAATCGCAAGGGAAATAACATCGAGAAACACCCCCTACCCCATCACAACGATGATAAAAAGGGAGCTGCAGGCGTTGGTCCAATAACTCTAAACACACCGAACAGCCACAAAAGTGAGTAACAATAAAAGAAAGAATAATAAAAAGCTATTGAAATTGAATAAGGAAAAAGAAGACGTTGGAAGGGGGAAGGGGAGGCAGAAGGGTATCCCCAGAGCAGAGCATGAATTTGTAAGAAACTCAACCAACCATCAACGCCTCCCAATTCCCACACGAGATTTGATGGATACTATCAAATTGCAGGTTCATTCAGGCATTAATATGTCTGTGAATTTGGGATTTAGCTTGACATTTGCTGGATGCTTGGGTTGAGACTCCCCAAACGTCAGGATATGGGCGGCCCTGGCAGAGCCACGACTAACGGACAGCTCCAGGATCTAATGCTGAGTAAGTCGATTGGATTTTCAAGCACCATCGTACATATTGCAGATATTTAGGTGGCCCCAGAGTGTGTTCAAAGAGAAGGGTGCCGGATATGGGGAAGGCAATCAGAGTGCTCACCAAGATATAACCTTATAAGCTTGGTAGGGATTATCAGAAATATTACAAGAAACTTTAATTAGGATCTTTTGATTAAATTGTTTGAATTAATTAGTCTTATTCAGAGACATACTAACTTGATGCAAAATCAAACTAAAGGTTAACATTTGAAGAGCAGTATTGAAAGGTGCAGAAACGTTGAAGGTCTGTTAATCCTGGTCCATTCCGGAACAGGCTCCGGTGACCGGAGCAAGGGGAATACAGGGCAAACACTTGACTGTACATAAACAGTAAATACTGATGTGAATACGGAAACAAGTGGGGATAGCATTATTCAGAAAAGGCTAACCCACAACAGTTGTTCAATTTCGATGCGTTAACGCAGAGTTCTTTTGTCTCATCATTATTTCGTCATTCTTCCGAAGGATTCCATTCGGGTCAAAATCTAACATCCCGCATCAACTTGCATGCCAGCGAAGATTATGTTTCAATTAAAATTAATTGCAATACAATTAAACGAAATTATGCAGTCCTTTCGACATACAGTTATCGTTTGTTGCGCTCGGATCCGTGCAGCGCCGAGGAATGTAGTAAAATGCAATTTCGTTTCCGGTTTATCTCTAATTAAATGCATTAACTAACTGACCGCGTTCGCCGTTCTTCCACACTAATGTGGAACCAACGTGGCCCTTGTCCTGGGACATTTGCAAACCCCTGAATTTTCGGAGAGGCGTATAGTGGTTTTCTGCCCCAAATACGAATATTGACGATGATATATTCAACCAATTTCGTTTCCCATTAATACCAAATTGGCTTCAGTTTACTGCAACCTTCGGTCCGATGTAATGGTCAAGTGCTGACCAATGGCCACGCAAAAATTACTTTGAGCCACTTTCAATGTGCGATTTTTAGGCATTTTGGTAACTCAAATTTCGCCACCCCGGAACGGATGAACTAAATAATTACTCGGCTTCGCTTTTTGAATTTACGCGTTTATAATTCAATCTGAAATGTAAAAAATATTTAACGAAAATGCCATAAAATATGGATTGCAATCAATTCACACTGCATTAAGCTTGTTTCAGTTGCATTCAGCAGTTTTTGTCATTAAATTATTACAGGGATCGGCAGTAGTTCAAAAATATGCCAGCTCCATGATTTTTCTGGTTCGTTGGCGATTCATTCAGTTTCCTAAGTTGCTGTTGGGATGATTACATTAAATTTCCACAATACACGTATTATACATAAATGAATTCTTTTAAAATTCCTGGAAAACCCAAATTCGATATACAATTGCTGTTTATAAACACAGATTTTTCTCAATTCTCAAACGAGGAAATAACAAGAAAAGTCATTGACAATAAAGCGGCGGTGTAACACTTATTGGTCGGGGAGGTTTCCACTTAAATTTACATCGAAAATAACCTCGGGTCACCTCAAAAGTCATAAATAATTGGAAAATCTGGGGGCAAGAAAACGTTTTTCTTTGAAAAGGACCCTCGATTCCATTTGGTGATAGCTCAAGTCGTCAATCCTAAAAGCAATCGTCCTAATAACGTCTCACCATTTCCCATTTTCCTATCCAATTTCACAAAGAAATCGAAAGTGTCAGGCGTACCTCCATCCCAAATACGCAAATTGGGTAATCGAAAGCACAGCACATATGTGAACTTTTTAGCACCTGAAATTCGTTTCCAATTCGATTCCATGAAGATTGCTCGAAGATGCCGGCGTTGCCGAAATCGACAGGAAGTGAAACAGTCCCGGGCGGCGCGCGGCGCGGAGTATTCAACAAGAAGTAGCTCTGACGGGTGTAGTTGGCCCACAAACACTGCAACCCGAAGGGAAAAGGACTCATGACAACATTTAATTTAAATTTACGACTTGTGTATACCGTTGGAATCAAATACCAGTTTCCGTTGTCGGACGACAGATCCTGATTTTCCCTCCCTAGCGAAAACTGATCTAAAAGCAAAGAATCTAAGCCAAAATTGACTGCTATTTACGGAGTCATGAAAATTATGTGCATCGAGAATGGAGATTCAGGACGAAGATGATAATCAAGGAATGGTTTTGAAATCACAGGGCAATCGAGACTCCTACTGCAGTGAAGATGTGCATTGTGCAATGGCCGTGCAAGCTTCTGTGCATTATTGCAATAGGCATTTGCTCTTAATAAATTGAAGGCATAAGAGGATTACACTGAGCTACGACTGTATTTCCTTAATCGAATAATGAAAAGGAACTTCCGTCTTCGTCTAATATTACAAAAATCTCAGACCAAAGCTTGAATAATCCGAGTCTGCAATATCCAAGGCGTTTCCTTCTCAGGAGTCTTTGCTTTATACATAAAAGTTGTATAATTTATGTAGGTACATACACTACATCCCTAAAAACTACGTAAAACTAAACCGCCTCATTTATTTAAGCTAATTTCCCAGCCAGATAGATCACCGCGATTACAGAAAAGTTTTTACAGATTTACAACTGAATTAAATCGCCCCCGGATCCCATCCACCATCAAATTTAATAATTCATCGGATCTAAATAGAAACAGAAGCAAACATTTAATCCGTTTAAGTGCAGTCATCCTGTGACTTCGCCAAATAGACTCAGTTTAAATGGTTTCAAGGGATATCGCAGTAAACCTCGCTCTGTGTTGCTGAGCAAACAGATTCTGAAATGTGGAGGTTTTGTGAAAAGGACTTATTCCACCCCAAAATTCGTTTGATGAAATCATCCTGAAAATGTGTGGCATGATGTGCTGTCACTTGTTTCATCAGATTCATTCTTTTGAACAGAATAACGGCCATCCAGAGGTATTGCGGCAACAATCACCGCACAACATGTTCCCTGCCACAGGAAAACACTGAAGGGCTTTTTTATTCTGCAAACAACAGGGAAAACCCCCAAAAAAATGTACACTCCGATTTCGTAAGTTTTGCTTACTGCCCATACCGCTGCATACCGACATCAGAGATCATTTACATTCTATTACAGGAGTCATTACATTTAATGAGATACTTACCACGCGCAGTATTGTCTGCGTTGTCCTTTTTCAGTCCACGACTCTGAGCTCGTGCGTCTTGGCCTATGTTTCCAGGTTTCCAGTAATTAAAAGTGATGATCTCTGAGGTTCTGATGATGGAGCTGCTATACGCGCCTAGATTGGAGGTACTTAAAGCGTTTTGCCTTTAAGCACTGCCAAGATTGCATGGCATTCTCAGCAATGGCCTTGTAATCATTTTTACAACAGCAGGTATACAACATTTCACTTAATTAAGAGAGTAATAAGTCGAAGAAAGAAGGGGAATTTGTTTAATGGGATTACTCCAGCTTCCAGCAATTAAGCAATTTTGCAAAAATGGACACAAAAATTGAGATAAATTTAAAAAGTAAATGAGCATTTGAGTAATCTTATATTTTTCAAAGACGAAAGTAAATTGTATTCTTCAGGCTACTTTACAAGTGGAGAGTCGTAGCGACCATTTCACTCTAAAATTATCTTAATTCAATGGTAGTAGAAAAACGCATCTCAAGTATAAAAAAAATGAATGTATGCATTTTATTTTATCTTGTTTCGAATATTTCAAAACTGTCCTCTTACTTCAATGCTTTTGATATTTGTTAACAGTTAAATTGCAATAATGGAATAAAATTTCCAAAATATGTTCTTAATATCACGTGTCCTTACATGCTTTCTGATTTCGATCAAGTTTTTTGCGAAATCCAAGTCCTTCATATTAACAATGTCAATAACAGTTTGGCTCAGAAGAACAGTCTGTTGATGCAACTATACTTCCGCAAGTCTTTAATTAAATGAAATATTGTAGACGCATCTGGTCGCATTTCATTTTTGAAATATGATCGGAAACCTGCTAATTAACTTTTTCAAAAATTTAATTAAACACATTCTCATGCGCACAATTAATTAA
Source organism: Leptogaster cylindrica (assembly GCA_963082835.1). Classification (NCBI taxonomy): domain Eukaryota; kingdom Metazoa; phylum Arthropoda; class Insecta; order Diptera; family Asilidae; genus Leptogaster; species Leptogaster cylindrica. The sequence continues at coordinate 22,189,975 of OY720105.1, read as the reverse complement.
TTATCGTTTCCCGTACAAAAATATTTCCAAGTAGAAATACTACTTCCCTCGAAATGTGCAACTTTCGAACACTTCAAAATAGACTAGATTCAAATTCAGTTCAATTTTTCAACAATATGAATAAACAATTAAAAACTGCCTGCCGAAGCCGCTGAAATACAAGAATCATTCAACTGGACTTTTTGATCTGGCTGGCTAATTCGAACATTTGTCCCCACCTCACCCAGGTGGTACCGCGAGTCTCGATTCATGCGATCTTGGTACAGGATAGCTGTATCACGAGGTCCTTGCAATGTCCGGGAACTTAGCAGATCATTTCCCAGCAGATCAAAAATAGACGTGAGTTCTCTTCGCATGCACATGAGTTCTATAGTTCCTGATACTTTTTAGCAATAGTTCTGGCGATTTTACTTAAAAAAAAACGATTGTAAAATTCAAAAAATGATCTGCTAACTTCACTGACAGGATATTCAACAAAATAGTGTCTTGACAAATGTCGTCAAAGCTTACATGTGGGATTGAGAATACACTCACTGAAGTCACTGAACTCATTTTCATCATAGTTGGCAGTATTTACCGTGGACGTGGAAACATCTAAGCTCTCCAGCTATCAACATTTGTTTTAGAAATTAATTCATTACTAATGTATTGTTGTATTCGGTTGTATTCTGTCGTTTGTTAATAAATTACAGTCTAGTGCGAATATTTGCGATTCCTATATACATAGATACGTGAAAATATTAATTATCCTTTTCTTGCGACTGAAATCTATAAAAATCGACAGTCGTGTGAAAACCACCAAGTTTACCACTATTTGTGTGTGAAGGCGGCCTAAAGGGTTGACGAATGTTTGTTGAAATGGTTATTTTTTTTGTGATTTTGATAATAACACCTCAAGTTTTGATAAAGCGATAAATACTAGTCGCCAAATCTCTTATAAATCTCTCATAAAGTTCTATAATTCACTTTCTTTCAATTAAAAATTTATAACTCGACCGGGACTTGAGAGTTCCAATTAAACCCCTCTAGTGATTAGGGTTAAAATTAATATTACGAAAAGGGGTTACAAATAGGAATTAAAAAAAAAAATCAAATCTTTCTAAAAGATGCGAATCTGCTTAAACCCCTTCAACATTTAGCTCTGATCCTCTCCACTCGAAAACTCTAACCCTTGGAGGCTCCTCTTACTGCTCCTGCTTACAAAGCACCCAATTACCATATAAAAAGGTCACTTGTTCTTCATCTCACCCCACATGTCCTATTTCGGTACCAGTACTTTCCCGTTGTCATCAACTGTCACAAAGATTTGTATGCTCTGTCTTAAGGACACCGGAGCACCACTTTCGGGTCTTGCTCGCCCAATTTCAAACCCCACCACCCCTCCCTTTATAGTCTTCTCCTCAACGATTAGTCTCTATTTAGCATAAAATTGTAATTATGGTAATTTTCTAACTATTACAGCGAATTGTTTTTATCTCAGCTTCTGGTGCTTGAGATGAAGCTATGGAGAGATCGCGAGTTTTATGAACAGCTCACTGACGGAGCAAGGATTTACTATAGCGCACGAGTAACTTGTCCTTAAAGGATGGACCAGTGAGGAAAGTACTTTGATGCCACAGCTTTAACTGAGTTCAACAATAAAAATCCAAAAACCCCAAACTCTTTCCATTTCCCCACTTTACATAAAACTAATATAATTATTTCGGTCTCGTGCAACCCTTAAAATGTTTCCACAGCATTAGCTGCGGAAAATGCAATCAAAGTGACTCTGAGGAAATGAATGCAACTGCAATATAAAAGATAGTTGATTTGGACTCAAATCGTTTGCAATGGCTTTCATTTGTAGTACTTTTGTGTTGCTTGAAATTTCAAATTAATCATTAATCTAACGGCAATAGCTATAAAAATAATTGTTCAACTTGATGCCAACTGCCAGCTAGTTTTTAATAAGCAATCAGAAAGTGTCGTTTAATGTAACACAATAAGAAAAAGTTCTTTATATTTCACAATCATTATTTGAACGTTTTAATTTTGAAGTGAAACTGCTTTAGGGGCGTCTTATATGGGGAGTTAACGCTTGAAACGAGCGAGCGAACAGGGGAGATAGCGATAACCTAGGCAAATTAAATTTTCTATTTTTTCCGAAGGATTGTGGAGCGCTGATCACGGGAAATATAATAAAGAAAAATCCCAGATGTACCGTTTTCGAGGCTTACAAAATCCTTCGAAAACTGCTTTTTTTCATATTATTTACCTCTTTAAAAGCCTAATATCAATATGATGCACCTGTTTGCCTTAAATATTAATATTAAGGCATGTGTGCGAATTCTCGAATAAATGGACTAAATTGACTAAATTGACTAAATTCTTTCCACTATCAAATGTCAAAATTCCATTTGCTGTGCGAATTCTCTATTTTAACTAAATGGACTTAAGTCGACTAAATAAGCTGTCATTCGTTTCGTAATTTGACATGTTAAAGTTATTTTTGATTAGTAAACAATAATTTGTGATAAACATTGTGATGCAAATTGTAAAATTGAAGTAAAAAATTATCATAGAAATCGCTCGCAATGGACCAAAAGACGCTGCGTTAGAATTCGAAATGCGAGTACTTATTGTTAGAGATATTTCGCGCGCATAATATTTTGTAATATTATTTTTAACAAATTAAAACAGCATTTAAGGAAAATAATTTTTTTTTTTATTTTTTCAAAATTCTAGAGTGGCTTTACCCCTTAACGTAACTTTTGCATCAGACGATTCCTTTTCTTTAATAGAATTTCTTACAACACAACTTCAACTACAAATTAATAATAATCCAAAATCAACGACATAGTATACGGAACTACCATAGATGCTATACTTACTAGATATATTGATAATATTACTTCAAAAACACAAGTATGTCTCATATTTTAGTTGTCATAAACCTATTGTAACTATTGTAGAATTAAACAATCAAGAAAAGAATTAATAAAAAAAATAAAAAAATCCCTTTCGGCAGGTCTACAGGCTGAGGTAGATTTCAAAGTGTTTTGATTGCATTTATTAGGGTAATTTATTTCAAAATCGACAAACTTATATCGCCGAGATATAATTTTTTAAAACTTTCAACCCCCTCCCCCGCCACCCCCGGCCACCCCTATGCAACGATTTTGCTCATTAACGAACTTAACCGAGGGGTTAATACCCCAGAAATAACATATTAAAATTTGGTTCCAATAAATTCAAGAATATACAATATACATATAAACTTTCGAACGAGGGGTGGTTTCATACTCAGGAAGGCATGAAATGAAAACTATGAAAGAATTTTTCGAAAGTCTCAATACGTAGATTTTTCTTCGAAATCAACCTAGAAAAATTCTATTTACTTTTTATGTGTATTGCTCGACAGATTAACTACAAATTAAATTTTATTACCAAAAACAAACACGGCATGGTTCTTTATTTGACTCGAGCCTTCTTTTTTAATAAATTAATATTATTTTAATATGCAAATCTTAACTAACACAATTTCTATAAATAAATCGAGTTCAGTAACACAACACTTTGAAGTTTCCCTTCTGCCGGTGATCCAACGCCACAATATTATTTTTGGAAAGACGGTTTTTTAAGAAGAGAGTAACAAACTTTGTAAATTGCACAAAACTTTTTCAGAATACTAGAACGAAAGTCTTCACTTATTAACTTCTTTTATTTAAAAAACTTATTCTAAGAATAAATGGGAAAATTTAAACAGGTCTTCTTCAAATGTTGTTTCCCAATATTATTGAGCTAGTTCAAGAAAAAATTAATTCAAAAATACATTTTCAAAACCTGCGTTCAGTTCAAAACATTTTTCATCTTAAATTCAAATATAAGTACCTAAAGTCCAGTAACTAAGTCCATATTTTCTTTGCAGTTACTTTTCCCTTGAATATCAGGGATGCTCTGATAGCACCCTGCAATCTGCATGTTTAAAGTCCCTACTTGATTCCGTATATGATATGAGCTTGACTTCAATTTAGTCGAGTTGTTTCACAAAAGTCAGCTTTCCCTGTGCAGGAGCAGACTTATCGTGTCTTCTTTGATAATGTTCCACGAAAATCTCAACTCGGAAAAAGTTAACCAGTTAGATGTTACCACTGCAAGGAACTGTCACAGGATCCAGGTGAATCTACATTTTCAGGGAAGAGTCTCGCATGTGCACACATTCCTTATACAGCCACGAAGTAATTTCGAAATTGCTCCAGGATCCATCCTCGACACGGTACTTTAGAATCACAAAGATCCATGTTGCATCCTCTGCGGGTGCGGCGGGGCGCATCCTGCATGCACGTACCTGCACACTTCCATTTGTGTGACTGCAATCTTGATCTTGTAAATTTGACACGAAAGAAAATTTGTCTTTACGTCGATTTAGTTTCCACATGCTGTAAGTCACCCTCGCTCGCTGCGGAGTCGATTCCCCACGCTTTCAGTTCCGGTGAATTGAAATGGATGTGCTCCGGGGGCAAGTTGTGAATTTGGACTTGGCACAGCACCACTAATGAATTCAGCAAGGATTTACTTCGCATTCACTGGAAAATATGTGATGTCCCGACAATTTTGCTCGAATACTTCGAAATTGTTAGACATCCTGCGCACCGTGTCATGTCATTCATTACAATTAAAACTCTCGAAACCCTTCCGGAAAGCAATCGCATTCGCACCCGCAGGAAGGACGACAGAGACAATTCCACCGCAACTGAATGTCGTAAGGAAAAAAGGGAAAATTTCGAGCTAGCAGTTAGTTATGTACTTTGCATGTGGGAGTTCAATATTTTACGGCATTACCCTAAATACTGAGAGCACTTGTAGCGGTTTCAAAGGAGTCAAATATAAATTTTCCACAAATTTACAGGTAATTTAAGCACCGGGAGGGCGTGGTTGACGAAATACGGGGAAAATCGACGATCTTTAAGTTTTTGAGAAAATGCAAATTTTAGTTTTATTTAATTGCTGCATTCCACATGCCAAACATAAAAATGTAATAATAATCAACTTTTTACATTGACAAACTACATAAAAATGACGTGCCTAGAAGTTATAAAAGGCATAGGTAATACTTTTCAAGCACAGATTTTTCATGTCTTTTTAAAAATTTTATTTTATGAAAGAAACATAGGTTGACCGTGACTAATGCAAAACCAAATTTATTTCACGAAATATCCTCTGAAAAATGGAATTTACACTGCGTTCCAGCAACTTCAGGGAGTCCCAAGACAGCAACATTCGAACATACAAAAATTTATGAATACTTTTTCGCTAAGCACACTCAGTCACTCACACATTGCAATTTGTATTTCCCGGAGTTGGGAGGCACGCCTTCATTTCATCCTTTTGAAAAGATTCGAAAATTTAATTGCTCAGAAAATAAATAGTCCCTCTAGAATCGCTCCATTACGGTAAACTCGAGTAATTACCCCGTGCTACGAGTGGAAAACTCGTGATTGCAGAACCATCCATCAGGTTGCTGCAGAATGAATTCCTAATTGCACGTACTCACCTCATTCGGGCGTTGTAATCTCCAGGAACTTTGAATGCAGGCAAATGTTCAAAACCTCCTCCGGCCGCTGCTCCCCTGCGGCAATAAATATGCAGATGAAGTGGAGCCGGCAAAGCCTTAATCGAAATATTCAATATTATTCCGTTGGTGAGAAATTTGGAAAAAATCTTTTATTAACTGTGGGTGGCGGCGCTTGATGGCCGATGGGAGGCTATTAGGACGCTGCCTTCGTGCAGCCCAAGGATATGTTTCCTTGTCAGAACTACTAATGTGTAAACGATTGGTCGGAGGCGCAAAATCGCATTTCTTAAAAAATTGCACCATTTACATTAAAAGTACCTGCTGTATAAAACAATATCTTTTTAAAAAAGTTATTTTTATAAATTTTTAATATTTTGCTACGCAGAAGAAAAAAGATAGTATTCTAGAAAAAGGACTCTTCCCAAACTGGCGTCAATCCACCAACAGAAATCAGAGATAAGACAGTTTGACAATGTTGTAAGCACAAACCAACTCAGTCCCCGTGACACTTTCTCGCTAAATAGGTTTCTAATAAACCGCAAAATGGGCACACGATAGACCGCTAGGGTTGGAGCCTTTGGGACTTCCCATCCGCTTCTGACGTGCCACATTTAGCTGGGAGCAAGGGAACAACAATACCTAGAAAAAAGAAAATTTAAAAGCCGTGCAGGAGCTTTTTAGCATATCTGCGATCTAAATGTTCAAATAAACACCATGTTCGGGCTTGTTACGAACCCATAAATTCCAGGGGACCCACACAATGCCACTCTCTCGCCACAGAGTTGCGGCAGTTGTTTTTCTCGATTTTTATTCAACCAAAGTCACCGAGGAAAAATGCTTGTCGTTTTTTGTGCGGGGAATTCAGAAGGTCTGGACCGGGACATTCATGAAATTTATCTGCAAATTGAAATGTCACAAGCAAGCCCCGGCCAACTTTTTATAGGTATCTTAAAGGTATTTGAAGCCAAGATATTTCCAGATAAGGAGAATTTTATTTCGGCCCTTGCAATTTCCGAGCAATCCGCTCAGCGACACAATTGTAAGGCTTCTGCAGAAATATTAATGAGATTCTGGACACCAAAAGGATGGCGTTCATTTGACTACATGTGGCCCCAATTTCACAGAAATGGCTTTGCAGAACTAAAAAGGAAAGCTATCCAAACTTACGTTCATAATCTACCAATTTGTAAAAATTACCTTTTTCAAAGGCAGTATAGACTTTCTTTTCAGCGCTGTTGAAATAGCAGAAAGTTTTGTTATTCAAAGCCACATCTTAATTTTTGAAAACTTTAAACAACCCTATTTTCAGTTCCACAGTTCTCCTTTGTTTGAACAGTATACTGTATACATATTACTTATGTTTTGTCTAATAAGATTAAGCATAGCTGTATTCTTGTTTTGTCAATTGATGAAATAAAAAAAGGATACGCAACTTGGAAAATATTTTCAACGAAGTAATCAAATGTTCCACACCCATGCACAGTTTACGAGCAAAGTTTAGAGAACCATAAAATCTGGAGTAAATTCCTGATTCACTAATAATCACATTTTAGGATTTGTCACAAAATTCCAGTGTGGTTGAGGGTGGTAGCGGCGCGGTGGGTCAATAAATAAATTTAAGTGGATTTATCATTTAGCTCACCTGCAGTCGCGGGTGCAGGAATGGCATGCTGCAGAGTTAATTTGAAACCATACTGCACAAACGCGCCAGTATGGTGCCCCACCGTTTAAAATTATGCATTAAATGCAACATCGAAGCACGCCGAGCAATCAGCAATCAAATCTTATTGTAAAACTTCATGCACCCAAATGTGCAGTGCCAGCAGGACGCGTTAAGCATTTGTTCACCTGCGGCTTCCCACTCCCCCAGCCATCGGAAAACGTACCAAAGCGGTTTGTATACCGTTATTCTGCAGTTTAGGCGAAAAACTCACATGTTTTGCTTTGAATCCTAATTGTGAGCATAATGAGGATAAAAGTTTTGCCAGACGGACTATAACGGTCTATAACAAGGGTGAAATGAGTGAAGTTTTCCAGTTCGAGTGTAGAACAGGATCAACATGGATGCAATTAATTCAGTTTGGTACAGTTCAAAAAGCGACTCCATTTCTAGTTTCCGCTCCACGAACGCCTCCACTGCGCTGTGAATTCCTAAAAAAACAATGGTGCCCCAGGACATATGAATTCCCAAGTACGGCAGGATTTGTGGTTAACTTTTGTTTGTTTTGCTGAAGTTATGTGAACACAAGAAAAATATTCTTTTATTGTTTACATCAAAGAAGAATTGATTCAATTGAGAGAATATTTACGTAAGAGCATAACTGAATCGGCTATTTTAAAAGTCAATAGTAAAGCGCAGAGTTTCCTTTCATAAAATACATTTAATCAAGTTCCGAGCAATTTATTTTTGTTTCAGCCAATTATAATGCATAGTAAAAGTGTTATTCTTCCACCGTATGTATTTAAAATAAGTGGTAGGTATATACAGTATACATAATGCCCTATTCATTCGCACATAAAAGACATGTTGGAATTAATTGTTGAACTATAATTATTCCGTCCTATAATGAATTCTCTAATTAAACATATTAAATACGAGTGTTCAAAAACTGAAATTGAAAACATTTTAAAAGCAAATAAAAAAGTCAAAAAATAAAATCTAGTCAGGCCACTCTAATAGCTTAATGGATTCATTGACCAAAATCTATAAATTACAATTTCAGCGAATTGTGACCTGAATGCATTTTAACATTGCATAATTAAACATTTTATTACACCATTTCTATCAATTGAAATTATATTTGGAGTTCAGTGAGTGTATATTGTATTCCATTTGGAAATAACGGAAATTGAACGTTGCCAGTTTGAAAGGACCTTTTCAACAGTTTTTCCGTACGTAGGTGCACAAGTCAATAAGTCAGCGTTTTGTAGATCTTGCGTTTCGAAATTTATAAATGTACTAAATATACGTACTTACAATAACAACTAAAAGCATAATATTTATTATAAATTAATTATCCAACGAATAAGCAATGCACGGTTACTAAAATAACTGCAGATATTGCCGAGAGGAAATATTATTGCAAGAACAGACCAACCAGAGTTTGCATAGCTGTAGGTACTTACCTGATAAATTATGATTTAGTTCCTCGGAGCCCTGGATGTAGTAAAAACATCGCATATTTATATAAATTTGAGCTGCTCTCTGCTGTAATGCATTTTCCTCTCAGGTAAATTTAACTAGGAAGCTCAGGCACAAGCAGAAGAAACACCAAGAAAACTGCTTTGTGAAAACATTTTTTATTTGCCTCCTGCTTTGCTATTCAGTGTGTTTTGCACCATCTCAAGTGGCGCAGGATCGCTTCGCGGTGCAAATAATCCTTTATTCGTTGAAAGCCTTTTCCTACCATCGCGTCGCGCTAGATATTCATAACAATAACTCGTTTGTCAGTTCTGCGATCTTCATTTATCTTTCCCCGTATCACAGACTTTTCCGTTTCATTCCAGTTACACACATTTTCCGACGTGTTGATTTTCCCATTAGCATGTCCCTGAAAAAGAGAACACCCTGTAAAAAATAGCCCGTATGACGGCGGCAGGCAAACAGCTCATCACTCCTGGTTGTGTGTACTATGGAGGGAGCTCAAACAAATAGAAAACGAACAGAATGCCGCTCAGAGTCGGATTCCCCCGCTCCCGGGGGGAGGACTGTCTAAACTCTAAAGATGCTCTTGAAGGACACCAGCAAGAGCAGCCGGCGCTTGTACCCGTCTTGGAACAATATTTGCTAAGGAAATTTTCTGAGGGCTTTGAGCGTTGATGGTGCTACAGTGGTTTCGGTTTGGCTGGGTGCAAATAAATACCCCAAAGAACTCTCGTCAGGCTCCACGAGTGTATATAAACGAAACGGTCGGATGTGCTCCGATCATTAGTAAAGAGGATCCAGGCTGGGGAGCGAAATTTTGTGAGAAATTACCTGACGCCTTCGCTTATGAAAGCTGCATGTCATGTGGTTTCAGTCTTAAGCCAGCGTATAAATTTGATTAATTTTCGTGTTGTTTAAGTTGACGATGACGAATGGGTGACGTTAATGGTTTAGAAACACAGTCAGGATATTCGGTGGTCGATTTGGAGCTCTTTATGGCGTCTGTCAGCGTTGCTTCGGGGGCCATTGGAAATGACCCTCAATAATTAAGTTTAATTCATCACGTTCACCACAGCTCCTCGAACTCGTCCTCAATCGAACGAGTTTTAACCAGCCAATGTAAAATAATAAGCAGGACCTCTCCACTTCCGGGCGCTCAAAAGTCAAACAACTTGAGGTCGCAGCAGGAACTTTTCATTAGCGTTGTTGGCAGTTGTGCTTATTCCGAATTACGAGCATCCTTTGACAAATAGCTGCTCCCAAGTAGCACTCGGGATATAAAATTGCCTTTCTAATTTAGAGCAGCTTCTTGTCTTAAGTGCTTAGCGGACTTATGTCACCTTAGAGAGAAATATTGCAGTATTACGTCTGAGCGCTCCGAATTTGGTCATTTAATATTTTCCAGAAGTTTCTCCCAACGGGCGATTAAAGGCACATGCGCTCCGACTCGACTTGATTTATTGGCCAGCTCTCCACAAATGGCCTGGAAAAACATTTCAAATTTCCGAATTTTTCGATTTATAATCTGCTGTTCAATAAAAACAGTCGTGTCTCTAAAGTACATTTTTATGTTACGACCGTATTTTTACAACAAAAATCAATTCATATTTCCGAGCAAATTTAGTTTTATTCTACAAAGTTATTTTTTTGGAATGCTACTATAGACTCTAGAGTATCAAAAACTAACAAATTTATACAAACAAAAAGAAAGAACTTTAAAGTATTACACTTTAAAAAAAACTCTCAGATGTCGTCAATGTAAACCAGACCATCACAATTGTCATACAATAAAAGTTAAAAACAAGAGAGGTTATCGAAGTTTAAAAGGAAGTGCATTCAGAGGAAAATTGACACTTACCAAAATGCTCTGAATGACAACAAATCTTGACAAGTTAACTACAATCAAATGACCTCTCCAGAGAGCAACCCTTTTACAGGATGACACTCGTCCGATATAGTCGGGGCCATTTAAACGGTGGTGAATATCCGTCCCAAGCGAGAGAATACAATAAAGAACTCTGAAGAGCCTTCATTTCGAAACAAAATCCACCCGGTTGGTCCTTTCACAGCATCGGATATAACTTTATTGTACAGCATTTGTTGGTGGAGCTCGTCCTGGATTTTGGGATTCTGGTAAAGTTTCCATAAAACGCACAACCGGGATCATATTGAACGATGAACGCGCTCATGTCAAAATGATGCCTGTGATTCGTCCCCAACGACAGGTACAAGACCGAACTGCAGAGTAACATGCCAAATAACAAAAACTTTTCGTTATTGAGTTCTGTTTCGATCAGGTAACACAATTTATTGCATTTCATTTGATTTTGACTTTTTCTGCTATTATTTAGGTGGATTAGAACCAGGAGCACGGGGGCCGAGGGACCAGAACGGGGAAGTACGACAAGCATCGAAATTGAATCAATTTCAACGTTTCAGGACCTTCGTGCTCTTCCCGAGTGGCTCCGTGCTCCTTGCCTTTCAAAATTGGTTTACAATATTATCCCCATTAGTCCGCGCTGGCAAAATGCCCCGTAATGAGATTTCGGCGAAACTTCATTATCGCTAATACGATCAGATCCACAACTTATGGACTTAAAATTTGTAATTGGCGGGAAATACAGTAAACTTAGTTCTGCTTTATCAATTGCTTTATCTTTTATTTGCGACCGTACAATACCAATCAAAATTCTCCTTAAAATGGTAAATCAATTATTCAAAAGATACATATTATGTTGTTTTATTTAAATGCACTTTTGGTTTGAATATTGATTGATTGTGTATCTTTAGTTGTAATTGCGTTGAAAGCATGCTAACGAAAAACCGGGGACAATTTCATTTAATGAACGGTGTTCAATGAGTGGCGTCGTAGGCAAACATCCATTATCATCATCAGCGGTATCTGATCACTAATCCATTCATAAAATGCAACTAAATGTTTCACTTTGTTTCCAGGTGTAGAAATTGTTTGGACACAGCGTGAGGAGCCACTCCATCCGCAGCGAAATCACAGCAGGAGTACTCGCACGGCGCGTACCCCGTAGTGGCATAAATTAAAAAGAACTGAGGTATCACTATCCAGTTATAAAATTTCCATCACTCATCTAAAATTTTCCAATTAAACTGGTCATAAATGAATTAAACTAATTTCGAGTGCAGTTGGCCAAACAGTATTGCCATGGCCCATTAAATATTCACGGACGAAGTCCAGGACAAACAGCGCTTTGATGGCACATTCAAAAACTACCCCGGCACTCGCTGTCGATTAATGCTCCACTTGGTATGCTGGTAACGTGTCGACCAGAAATAGAGCCTGCGAGGGTGCTGGATGGCTGCGCTAGATGCCTGGATAGGTCACCCGACACCCGTAATGGGCATAAGCTGTTTTATTGCCCCTCGTCACGACCACATGCATCGATATATTTATATCCCCGAAGGCGTAGGGACGCCAAAATCGAGGATTGCAGCAAATGTAACATTCTCGGCCGGGCAGGTGGGGGGCGTTAGAATGTAGGCCACGGGTTTCGACTAATTGTGGCAACTAAACGCATGGTTGCATTCAGATCGTAATTTCTCGCATCACGATCCCCACCTCGAAGGCTGGAAGACTCCACTCTTCTGCCACGTATCCCCAGTGACTAGTGAGTGAAGTCACCTTTTCGATTACCTCTTTTTTCGTAGCTAGTTCTTTCGTCCTTGGCTCTTTAGGCCATTTTCCATACGAGTGTCACTCGAGTCGCACGGAAATTACATAAGTGGCCGGATGGATAGCCGGGGGACACTGGAGTGGCTCCGAGTGGCCCGGATTCATCAGTGAGTTATTTCACGTGCAGGGAGGTGGAATAAAAATGGACAATTTGAATTATCTGAGGGCCCGATAAAATCGTAACATTTTTCCTTCTTGGTCCTCTTGGAGTTGCCCCAGTCTATTCCTTCCGCCTTTATCACATTACGACTTCGACGACGTCCTGCCTTCAGTGGTTTCTGGTCGAGGTTTTATTCGTCTAGATGAGTAAACAGGGTCTTATCTGAGTGGCCTGTTCATTTCTTTCGGGTAACTTGGGATATCCCCGGCATAGAGGATGTATTCGCATGTGAATACCCTTGTTTCCACTGTATACTCGGGTCGATGCCCATTTGTTAGCAGTTGGTGCGCAGCTCTGGTTCAGATATCCCCGCGAGGATTTTAAACGGATCAAGATGTCCATTTGAGTCTATGTGCATGGAATTTTTAATGCCATCCAGCAGGCGATAATGTTGTTTAAATTGTTTCCTTTGCATTCCCGACCTGCCCGGTTTGGGTTGACTTCACTGCTGCTTCCTGCGACAGATAGATGGTTTAATGCTCCGTCTGGGGTTGGTCAGTGTTCTCTACCCGTTTTCTCTATGCAGTTCACTTTGATAAATTAAGTACCAAACGGATGCTTTCCGAACAAAATTTATTTCAACTTTACTCAACTTTGCTCACCAAGCTGTCTATGTATGCCCGGAGTTTGCGGTCCATTCTACAGAATAGATAACTCCAAGACTATTTGAATTTCTAATTTAAACCAAATGATTGGATCAAGAATGGCATTGTTTCTACGAATTTCAAATAATGCACTGGTTTTAGGCAAACAACCATGGATAAATGCTTGAAGGCTTTTCTTACACTCTCATAATAATGAGATTCAGATTCGTTGTGCACCCCTCTCTGTTCCCCTATGTATACATATTACAAGTTCAGTGTTTGAACAACAAGAGTTAAGGCATAACCTGAATAGACATTTTCATTTGCGGAAACTTCAAATTGCAATTGTTGCAATCAGAACTTCTCATGCTTGATTTAAAAGGATTGGACTATATGCGTATGGATCTATCTATATATCAAAATCAGTATTTATCGCTATTATAACTGAAACCATTACTGTGTATATGTATATCTAGCTCCTTGCGACAATAGCATAACTATTTTCGGTGCTGGCGAATTGATCGATCAAGACTGCCAGACGAGATTCCTCCAGTGAGAACGTCTCATCCTTTGGTTTTTATTTCAACATTGACATTACCACATGCACTATGCAGTGATTATGAAAGCTGAGCCAGCATCACTGGAAGCGGAAAAATATGCATTTATGTTGCTTGTCGCCTCGGTGGAAAGTATTACGATGTCCTGACACCAAATCCTCTCCACCTGCAACGAGTCTTGCTGGAAAAGGGAAGAGGTTCAGCGCAGCAGAGCTTCGAGAACCTGACACGCCGTACTCGGCTTAATTAAGATGAAACCAAGTCACATACTGGTCGTTAAAGAAAATTATGTTTATTTTCGTCGTGCCGTTGCTCCATCGCCCTTACTTCAAGGTGGACGCCACCCAGATAACACAATTGCGAGTTCATCTTACGCGAAAACAGATCTTTCCTGTACCTAACTTGTTCAATGTTCTGTTCATGCACAAGAAAATTCCGGAAATATAGAGACGTAGGGCATTCCCCCACCACCACTTTGTTTTTGTGTTGTGCCAATGATGAATGCGACGAAAACTGCTGATAACAAAATTAACAGTCCTCGGAGCGCCATTAAAAATCTCTAAGCTCTCACGATTTAACTCCTCGGCGAATCCTTTCCTTATCTTGACCACAATAATTTGCACATTATGACGTCAGACAAGTTTATAGTTTTAATGAATGGATTACAGGGTTTTGTCGAGTTGTTGATATTGCTCCTGTTTGCGGTGGCTCTACAGCGCCGCAAGCTATTCCTGGCTTACGCTTAGGATTGCGATGGTAAAACTTTTCCAATTCGTGTTGGGGGAATTTCCACATCTTCCTTTGATATTTCCAACTATTTTCATGAGTGCGCGGAAAGCAGATTTTTTTTTGCTAAAAGTGAATAATAACCGGGTGTTAAGGGATCGCAAATGTTTATATCGCGCCCAGTTACTCCTAATAATAGTTTTAAAATTGCAATTTACCGAAAATGGAAATTAATTTCCACTGATACATATTTGATGTTTTCCTCTTGCTTTCTAAATAATTTGAGAGAAAAAAACAAAAATTGGAAAGCACAAACCACTTTTCGTAAAGTGCATGTTCCGGATTTATCTCTTATGCACATAGGATAAATCCTGCATTTGTTCATATTCCAGGTTTTAATGCTACCACGTGAGAAATTCTCTGATTTAAAAGGATTTCGCCGGAGTCTTATTCCCCAGGTAAGTGTGCTAATGCTCATCACTTTGAGGTTCAGTCAGCACTAATCCACAAACGAGGGCTTATCTGACTATAACCGCTGCTGGATTTGCGCTCAGGAGTTCAATACCGATTAATCACCTCAGCACGGAAATTCAATTAAGCGCGCCCCATTGCCCATTTCCTGGAGTCCTCTTTCAGTTCTTTCAATTAAACCCTGATGGAATTGACAGGACTTGGTACACACAGGGTCACACAGCTCCTCCAACTGGTACGTTGAAATTCAAAAATAATTTACACAACATCATCCCGCCCTCGCAGCCCCCCCCCCCCCCCCCCCCCCCCCTATCATTTGCACGGGTGCTGAGAGTCTCAGGATCTGTCACAATTTCACTTTGCATTGTACATCTGGGAATGCTGCTTAATAAATTGAATAAAAAGCGCTCCACGAGATGTGCTTTACCCGAGCAGTATGCTATATGGGTAACCTTTTGAAATATGCACGAGGATAAATCCGTTTGCTAATATTCGTAATATTAAACAAAAATTATGCACACAATCATAACCCTTAAACTTTTCCACTTGTGCTAATGCGACACTATCATTTTGCAGAGATTTGAGAGGCCTTCTCTTATCGTATGTGTGCGAGTGTGTGTATATTAGTTCACTCTACGAAGTAAAACGTGCTTCCCTAATTCCCTAAGAGATTCCGGGACTATTCGCAATATTCTTATATGTTTAAATATAGATCAAACTTGCATATATATCGGATTTTTAGAATCCTCGCGCATGCAATATATAACCGCAGTCTTTGAAGAATCCTGAAGACGAGTACACGCAAGGAATCCTGATAATTCTGACACTCACAACCTGTCCCATTTGGGTACTAGAATTTTATTTATGTCCCCCTAGTGCGTATGTGCTTATTATTCGGCCTCTGCGTAGTTATGTCAGGCATTTTGTTGTAGCAAACGATACACCATGTGTCGTTAAAATGTCCTGCATGCCAACAGACTTATCCTTTCCTCGACTCATGTGTCATTTTTCCATCGATCCTGGCGACGCTTTTCAAAATGCTCCTATCACTCTTCCAGAAGGGAATTGAAGGTATTCAGTGTTTTTAGCAAGGAAATTTGAACATGAACCAAATATATATTGTATCTATATTCTATATGTATTATGTATTTGGACAAAATATTTTTGCAATGCATTAAGCATTTACGTTCATTGTGCCTCTGGAAAAATCCATTCAATTATATTATTAGTCGTAAAACTACTTACTGTAACTTTTATGAGTAATTGAATGTGGGATATTCCACCAATCAGGGGCAAAGCAATTTAATGGTTCTACTTAGCCGCAGATGTATTTTGTGAAATTGTAAAAAGAAAGCAAAAAGCAAAAGCGAAAAACACGTCTTTATTGCCAATGGTAAATTACAGCAACCCCACTGAAGTCTCTTGGAAATTCCTTTTGAAGTCGACGATTTTAGCGGTGCCAATTGAAAATTTTCCATCTAGGATTTTCTCACGTCGCTGGAGTGTCGTGTCGCTGGCACGCTATGAAACAACAATTTCCACAATGAACTTGAGCGAGTACCGCCAGCAACTCTGCAATTGTCTCGACCATACGTGATTGCCGGTGGGGGTGTGGTTTCCTTCCACCACCATCCCTCAGCGATGTGAATTGCTGTCTTCGTTTTCACTAAGATAATTTGCGAAAAATTTCTTCGGCAATATTTACTCAGAGGAAATTGATGCGGGTCCTTAGTTCCATTATAAGCTCGCAGTCCTGTTTTCAACACTTCATAGGTTCCCCGACGCTGTTTGTCTTCGGAAGTGGATGTGTTTTTGCTCTGAAACTTTCTCTATTCCGGCACGGTGTTCATCTACCAGTGGAGCTCCTGCTCATCGTCCTTGCTAAGGAATGCGTCTTCGATGTGTTTATGTGTATTTGTGGGTGTGTAGTAATGTTCAAGCCACCTAGAACGTTGAAAAATCTCCCTTAGAAAATTACGTGGTAATTTTATCTTGAGCAAACTTGGGGTGGCAAACCGAAGTCCCTCATCAGAATGAGCTGCCATTTGTTCAAATTATAGGCAAATTAATGCGAGTACATGTGATTAGTTTTAAGATACTCAATGAGTAGGAAGGGTTAATTATCAGGGCTTGTTAAGGACGGAACGGGTTCAGCGTTTTGATGGGTTAACTGGGTTTGTATATTATATCCTCAAGGAAAACGCTTAGAAACAAACAAATTCTTCTACACCACTAATCCAAAGTGAATTAAGTTTTCGTCCATTAAATAAATTGGAAGTAACTTCACTCAACAACAATACCTTTCAAAGTGCTTTGGACTTTCCTAAAGGACGGCTAGCTCAAAAAATCCCAGGACATGCTTTGCAAAAAAGAGGTCCTTCATGCTTTTATGATAAGAGAGCCTAAAACTCCAGCACAGGGATTTACTTGTTCATTTGTTCAAGTTTAAAAGGACGTAATCTGGAACATGAGCGAAAAACAGCCTCTTCGAGCAGATAACCTAAACAAAATTATATTGACCGGTACCTGCAAAGTCCATTATCTCTTGGCCACAAAATCTCTCTTTACTTCAAGACAAATTGCTAGAACAAAAGAGTTTTTAAATACGAAATGGCGTTTCGCTAGGTTCACTTGAGTGGTACACATCCATCGTTCGGCCGAAAGGGTTAACAAAGGGTTTCCTCTCGGACAATTAAGTACTTGACTGTTAATTGTTTTTCGAGCTTTTTTGACCTTCATAAATAGATTAAAGTTTTCGAATAAACCTTTTACTTGCCATTAACTTCTGGTGCCATAGGAAAGTGGTGGAAAAGGTTCGACGGTATCTGGAGCGGCATCTAATGATAAATGCCTGGAGGACGATGCTAAATGTGGCGGTATCGACGTTAAAGAAAATTTAGATAGTAGTGAGACAACCACGTGCAGGGATTACAACTTAATTGCTGTTATAAAACCGAGATTTACGGCTCATGGGGTATCGTATGGGAAATGTTGAGAACTCTACAATAGGGATCAGCGCCTGAAATATGCTTGAATCTGACCGAAAGGAGATAATGGTCTTCAAGTAGTATTACTATGTTTTTTGAAACGTAGGTATAAAGATTTTACACTATTCACAAGAGGCAACAGCAGATCCAGAAATGCTTGGACCCTTGCAGAGGAAGTAACTATAGAAAGAACTCTTCCATATTGCGATATCCTTTAACTTTAAAATCCGGTCCTGGTCTTTGATTATCAAAAAGTTACTCATAAATAGAAACAGCTACCAAACGTTGCACAAATTTGCAGGAATAAATATGTCGGCATTATGAACTTATAACAATAAAAGTTAGACAAAGTTTGTACAAAAACAATGTAAAGTTGATTTTGCTAGATAAATATAAATGAAACACCAGAACAACATTCATTGAAACGTTGGCATTTTTGAACCACTTTCAAACTCACATTTGTGCACATAGTTTTGGGGTTGTTCGAGAGGGAAACTTCTTGGACCTGGTGACTCCAGTTCGAAACCAAAACGCATACACGATTCCATGAATGTAATTCCACTGCAAGTCAGTTTGTTCTGATAAAATCCAGTGAATCCCTTTATTTTGAAAGTTTGGCAATTACACCGAAAATACTTCAAGTTAGCAACGTTAGCATGATTGTGCACATTTGAAGAGCAATTAGATCAATTCCTCGCTCCTGAATTTCTGAAACAGAAAATCCGAAAATATATGAGGGATTTTCGGCGCTCCGCCGTTAATTGAAACTGGCTTCAGGATGCCGTTCAAACCCTTCCGCAATCACTTGTGACTTCTATTGAGATTGCTAAGTTCCACACTCATTAAGTTAGCAACCGCACTAGAGTGGCGTATCCTGCGAATTACAATGACGGCGAAATTATGTTACTGACTCGAGTGGCTTGAATGCATATCGACCGTGAATGCGTGTTGGCGGCTCAGCAGCCGGAGTAAGTCCTTTTAGGCAAATTGACATCAAGAAGGATTCCGGCTTATCCGAATTTGAGCCTGAATTTCACTCTTCATTCACCAATGAAGCAATTTCAACAGAGTAAATTGCTTCCTTTAAAACTTTGTGTAAGCGTTTAATCAACGTACGAATGCAAAATTGTTTGTCAGAAAAGTCTACACGATAAACATTTCGAGAAAACAAAAAAAAATAATTTTTTTTTTCTTTGAGGAATGTTCGGATATTGTTTTACATGAAAAATTTCTTTTTCTGCAAAACGAATTGTGGCAAAGCAAATCGAACAAGATTGATGAAACGCAATGAGTAACTAAAAGTTTTCGTTTCAGTTTATTTTTCATTTGCAAAAGTTACAACAAAATTGAAATTGGTTGTAAACAAAATATCCTCAACTGGAAAATTATTAATTCAAAGGAAGTAATTTTGACGTACCTTCCGTCAATAGAGTTGCAACAGCCAAAGAGAAAAATTCGATAATAAGTTTTTGCGTTTCACTCGGAAAATTGCTGTTCATCGTGTTTTTTTTTGTTTTTTGCTAAAACTAAAAAAAGAATATTTTGTTGCAGATTTGGAAAACAAGTTTTTAAAAGTAACTAAGTAGACACATGCCTCCGCCGGTTGAGAGTTCCTTAAAGTAAATGGAAAATCTGTGAAGTGCAAAGAAAAGTAGTATCTACGTTTTATTCAGCCGGACCAAAGGAAATCCAGAAGGTGTTCTTCTTTTAGCATATTCAGCATGTATCCTAGTCATGGTGAATGTATTTGCATACCCTAAATGTACGTCATGTAAACACCGATCCACATTCACAAGTTGGGAGTCGTTTTCTTAAAAATAAGAACAACAAAAAAATTGAGTAAAATTCCAATCGAAGTTGAATTGGCACAAAATTGAGGTCAGAAGTATATAAAACAGTCAACTCTGTTCCCGGAGCTGGGGTAAAAATGGTAAAGTGGGTGTGAACTTGGGCCGGAATGTAAGAATAGGAACAGGATCCACAACATCAAATGGATACCTGCCCAGCATACCGGACTCGGGTGGAAAAAATTCCAAAACGAAACGGCAGGATAAAATTATCGAGCAATACAATTTAAAATGGGAGTGTGAAATGGTTTTATGGGCCAAAAGCTCCGCTCCATGCCGGGAATTTTAATTAAACGATAGAGACAAGGTCGGGTCAGAAGGATCAGGTGCCGGGCCCGGTAACACTTGTGTAACGGCAATAATTGGGGCAAGGAATAATGGATTATAAATGAGACAACCGGATAGATTGTGTTATGAGCAGGGATGCGCAGCGGAGAATATGCAAATGTTCCTTAACGGAACTTCTTTGAGCGAAGGATTCTGATGAGAACGTTGGGGGAAGGGGAAGTCTTTAATCTGGCTGGCAACAGCATAATAAATAAAATATCACCGACAACACAATAATGTCTTCACTTCAAATGCTTAAAGCACTGACTCTTTGTAAACGACTTTGCTAAAGTTGCGGATGCGGCGGCGCTTGCTGCAAGGAGGTCGCTTTCACCGGCACTAACAACGACTAGTAATTGGGGAAAGAGTACAAAAATGCACAAAAGAAAAGGCTACAATACTCAACATTGAAATACTAGAACTAGTTACAGGTTTTTCTGTACACCATGTCTAGGATTCATTTTTCAAATGGCGCGCCATTGTGCGGTGCTTTACATTGAAATACATCTCAATATAGCATAGTAATCCGCTCGTACGAATTTCGCATATTCCGTCCTCAAAATGGCAGCGCGGTAATAAGTGCTGACGCAGTAAGCTGCTCCAAATGCAAGGATTCACAGCTCCGTACAGTTGAATCAAATTTGCAAGATCTAGATTCGCTTGCGGGTAGCATATGTATCCCTTAAGGACATATTAAATTTTTCCCATTTGCATTCCTTGGTTGGCGCAAAATGAATTATTGCCAGACTTTGAGGGAGAAGGGAGAACTCTCCGAAGTCCTCAAGGTTTGCTCCCCTTTAGCGTCACAATCGCCCACATTAACATCTACGCTCTGCCACTTCAGGAGCCATTTAGTCACCTAGGGCAATCGCTTTATATGTTGTACCGCAGGGCCATGGACTCTGTCGCCTCGAGGCATAGATCTCAGTCGGTATGAGGCAAGTACACAGGCACAATTTCTTTCTTTTGTTCATAGAAAAAAATCAAATTTATTACGCAATAAATTCAGCCCTTAAGTATGTTTTTTGCATAAC
Source organism: Leptogaster cylindrica (assembly GCA_963082835.1). NCBI lineage: Eukaryota > Metazoa > Arthropoda > Insecta > Diptera > Asilidae > Leptogaster > Leptogaster cylindrica. The sequence goes on along the minus strand of OY720105.1, from coordinate 22,168,877 downwards.
AAAAAATTATGGAACAGATAAATCTGGATTGGAGCCTGTTTACGTGCCGCACTGGAACCAGGGTCTTTGGGAGGTGTTTGCGGGCTGATTCCTGCCACTGACCTTGCTCCTAGAGGCCGGGGTGCCGTACCAACTAACGGAATTACCAGCCAGGGTAGTTGCCCCTTCTTCGAGCAAAACCACCTTCGTGCATAAATTATATTCACAATTATTCTCAGTCTTTTTGTTTCAGAGGTGACCTTTAATTCAGCTGTAATTGGATGTCAGAATGAGAAGTCACAGGTTGGGTGTATGAGGATGAGAATTGAGAACCATTGGACCGGGCCTGGCGAACTCACCCCGAACAGGCATCACATCCTGCAAAGAAAGCCTCACCTGCTCAAAGTAGGCGCAGAGAGTGAGGCATTGTTTTTTGAACTCTATAAAAAATACTCTAGAGGCCATGAACATTAAAGTCAGTCATAATTTCACATTTTATTGCGGCGACGGAAGCTCTGTATTTAGCAATTTCAGATTCTTCTGGAAGCAGGAAAAGAAATTTTTGGTATTAATGACTTTCCCTGCTCCCATTCTATCCGCCCCCGGCATTAAGGCTATTCTTCGCTGACCTTAATGTGCACAATTATGTACTTGCATAGAGTGAGCTTTCTAGAGTTTTCTTTCAGATCCAAACTCATAAGTAGAATCGCGACGAAGAATATAACAAAGAAAGAGCCGCGGTGAAGGTAACGCCAAGTAACACTTACAAATAACGGACTTTTGTTACTGACACGCGGTTAAGATTTATGTCAAGGTAACACTTTTTTCTGATGAACGGTTTAATTAAGTACAAGTGAAACAAATCAAGAACCCTTTCTTATGTCCTCGTCTGAATAGTTTCATTGAAGAGAACGAGTTCCGTTGTTTTGTTCATATCACAAAACCATAATGGAACATTCTTTCATTCCATTCAACTTCTTCTAACTTCAATTATCAATTTGCAAGAATTACAAGAATTGAGAAAATTCCCTTATTCATGGAATTATGTAGTCGAAAGTAATTGTAAAACCACCCAAATTGGTCCGAAAGTTCACATACAATGGCAGTAATCATTCTGTGCGATTAGTGCACTTCAATATAAACGTACCATTCTCAAAATATACCATATAAATATACCCAAATATACTATTATTTGAATTTCCCAAACTTAATTAGCTTCTTTACAAGTGCGTCAAATAAAACTGGAGCTTGTGCTAATTACTCTTTTCTCTATTTAACAAGGGCTGTGGTAAATATTCCTCGAATCTCAGTACACATTAAATACGTATTGTTTAATTAATATTCTACTCGTTAATTTCTTTCAATCGCTACTCTGGGGTGGTTCAAAATGTTTAATTTATCTCTAGAAGCGAAGTAAATGAGAAGTTTTTGTTTTGGAATCTGATGCTGAACACGCATTCGCAGTTATGACGGATTTGTTCTGCTGCTCGAAAAGTTAAAGTTAAAAAACAACCTTCCAACAAGAATCCACAACCAATCAGCGATTGGCAGCTCCCTCAATCCTGTCACCGTCAAAACTTCCAAAATAATTTGTCTGCGGCTGTCAATTTTTCTAAGTTCTAAAAACAAATTTCCCGAAGTAAATCTCCTCCTAATTCAGTCGCCCCCACCTCGCGGGATGGCTTAAGTAGCCCCTATTTTGCTTCCGTGATTTATTTTGTAACCGGATTTGTTTTGCAACCCAATCTTATGTGGAGTGGAAGTGTATGTTAGAGCGAGTAACTGATTTCTTGGCTCCATCCCTAGTGCGTACCAACTCGATAATATGGGGTGGAGTATTGTTCCTCTGCAATGAGGAAGTCCTGGTACATCGGGAGGACTCCTTGTCGCAGGGGGAGCAAATGTATATCACCAAGTTTTATGACTTTGTGATTGCATGATAAACTTTTATATCTTTCCGATCAAAAAGTCATAAAGGCTGTGCACGAATGTGTCCTTGGCTCACCCTTTCAGGATTCCATATTCTTCATAATTATGTATTTATTCCCAAGCCACAACAACAGATTATCCGATTTTATGTTGTGTTTTATTTCATTCCTCAATTTTAAAGAAAACATATTTAATTTTCAATCAGCACGGAAAGTGCAGTTTCTTGCAATTGCAACCGAACCTGCTCAAGAGATGCACATTGCACATGACGGTAGCTGTTATTGTGCCACGTTTTACTCCCAGTATCAATGGCAGAAACAATAAAAGAAATAAACTCGGGTTGAGTACTTATCTGCATGCTATCGCATCCCCCTGGGGGATGCATGTTCCTCAATCAACCGCAACGAGCAAGCAAATCTCACCCCAGAAGACTGATGTTGTACATTTTAAATAAAAAGAATCACTTTAAGGATTATCGTGAGGAGTGGATGTGTAGCCAATTGAACACGATGAGTATATAACTTCTAGTTCAGCCAGGACTCGCCTGGTCCTGTCCCGTCCCCCACAGCACTATCCATTTGATGCTTCCTTCTGCAGCTTTTCTCTATAAAGTGCTCCGCTTAACATTGTTTCAACTCAAGTTTTAATTTTCTGCGGAAAAGTGGGAACTCGGAGTGTATCCTGCTGACAATATAAACATCTACCTGACTGAATGATGTTGCATTTATTTTTCTTTTCCATTCCTTTTTGCCGGAGAAACTTTCAGATCTCTTCCTCTTTTTCAATTTAGCACCGGTGAAAGTCGTAAAGCTTAATGAGGCTTGGTGAGCGAACAGGGTGATGTTTAATAAAACAAGGTAGGAACAGCCAGTTCGTGACCTGAATTTCTCCCCGCGGTTCAGTGCCCGCTTCCTGCTGGCTGTGTCGTCGTTTTCAGAACGGTATTAAACACAATGGGTGGGAAATCGAATGGGAAGTTAATGTAAGCCTTTTGAGGACGTGGATTTGCTCCCCGCAAGGGATGCTAACTGCTTTCGATGTGGCCCGTGACCGTGATTTGCGGGGTAATTGCTGCCCGGAGGAAAGTGCCATCGAATTGTGCTCGTGGGAGCCGCGTCCGTTCAGTTGCAATGGATCCTTTAATGCTGCAGTTCATACTTTCCACCGATGTTTTTTACATATTTGTCAGCAGTTATAATATCAAGGAAACCATAATTCAAATCATATCCTATATTATCAAAACTTCAAATTAAAAGGACATGTTTCCAAAAATGCCAGCCACTCGGACCTATCTGCATCGATTAATGATCATCGCCCCCTAACTTTTGTAGCGGACGCCTTTGTTTAATGTGAGGAGCAAATCGTGGTTTAGTTTAAAAACATTAATATAAGGTGTGTTGCTGCTGGAATCAAGCTTTAAAAGTTGAAATGACAAATTCTGTTGGTTGCTCATGCAACTTAAACTTTGTTACGAAATTCATTTTGAAGACAAAGTTCATTTTAAAAGAGAAGTAAATGTTTTCATTTACATTAATTGATAATTTATTAAATTAACATCACTCAGCATTTGATTATCCCCACTCCTCGTCCTCGTGCTCCCTTCATTAATCATGTCGCAATTATAAACGAAAAAACGAACAAGGATAAGTACAATCAAAAAAAATATATTCGTCAATTTGATATCACATGATAAAAGTCCACATAATTATGGATGAATGACCTGGAAGTCAAGGGACCGGCCACAGGCGGAGGAACTCGCTCCTTCATGTGGCCACGGGGCTGAAGTCATTAACGAGAAAGTCTATTTTTGTCACTCATTAGACGATTTTGGTCTTTTTATCGAGTTTACGTTGAAGATTCCTCCGCATCGAATAAGATAAATACCTGGAAATTAGATACATGAATCCACCTCGTCGGCAACGAAATACTGGAAAACACTTCACCACCCCTAGGCAAGCGTCCATTCAGTGATTTGCTAATGGAGATCTAAGGGCAGGAGTAGCAGAAAAAATCTCGCCCCAAGAGCAAAATCCACTCTTGCAGCGTAGTTGTGACGGACATAAACAAATGCAGAGTTGGGCATGAATATAGTGTGACGGGGCAGATTCGGGACGGGGAGCTTAATTAAAAACAGCATGCTTGGAAAAATTGCAGTTCGCAGCCATTTCAGGAGATCAGCGACGTCGTCGACGCTGCTGCATCGGTAGGCGTCTTTTCCCTCCCACCGCTCCTCAGTTGTATGCAAATAGTTAATTTCTTTGCACTTTTGTGGATGTTGATTTTAATTAAGTTTTGTGTCGTGCACTCAGTCACACGTCTCACTCCTGCAGTGAAATGCTAAGTGCGCCACGATAAACAGTGGTGAATGGATGAAGCAGCGACCGCCCGGGGGCAGCGGTTTTCTGGAAATACAGAATATATTATATACATACTTATGTAAGCACTCAACTTTAAGAAGGCTACGAAAATAGCGGGATGACTGCGCCCGGGGTTAACTACAGCTCCCATCGATTCGGTATCACTACAAAACTATTGTTGTAGTAACCCGGATCAGCGCATTTGGATGATGTCTAACGGAAATTGCCCAAGTGATATTAAACTTTGTGAAAACAGCCCGGAACCACCCACCTTTTAAGAAGCATGTACTGGCAGAATGTTTAACATTGAATATTATTTGAACCTACGCGAACGATTCTGAATACTTTAAATAGCCATTTTCCACTTGCTGTTAAATTTATATATCCGTACCTCAGAGCAGAAGGGTATTAAGTCCAAAATTTCAATTTTTCGGTTTTTTTGCTCACCTAGATTTAAATTTCAAGCTCTATTCAGAGGTCTACAATAGAAGACGATTGGACTGAAAATGATGGAAATAGCATTTTATAAAAAGTATTAAGTCCACCTCGCTCCTGGAGCAAAACAGTATTATCTTTATATTACATGTATTAAGTCCAGTATAGACATATACCACCCAGGGCAAAACCATATTATGTTCAAAAAAAGTATTGTGTCCCACGTTTTTCCCCCCATAAAATCTCAAAACTTCTATTTTATCATAATTATGAAGTGCAAAATAAAAATATTAAGTCACAGTCATGAAATTTTTCTGAAAATAAAAAAGTATTAAGTCCATGTGTTCTGTAAAAGATTCAGTCTTCAAAAACTTTGATAAGTGTAAACACCACCCATTATCATTATTCTTAATATAAATATGTATTATCTAGATCAAGTTTAAACTATTAAATAGTACAGGCTAGAAAACAAGTGTGACAAATTATTATTTCTGCATGTTTTATAGCCTAAACAATGAAATTATTGTATTTTACGCTCTCCTGTAAAATTTACATTTTGTGACTTAATACCCTTCTGCTCTGAGGTACGGATATATATAGATGCGTTTTTATCATTAATTAATATTTAAACAACACTACTGATGTTGAGTGTATTCAATATGCATTTCAGTATAGTCTAATTCATCTGATAAAATTTTACCTCATTGCCTGAATTTTGTGTGTTTTCATGTTTTCGTTGCCATACCCCACCCACTAAATTCATCAAACATTCAATTGGAATGTTTCTGGTTAACGGACAATGCACAACAACAAAAAACAGCAAAACGCATTATTTCCAATCCTTTGAACACGGTTCATCGAAGCGCCCTGAATTGTATTTACGCAATTGAAATGCACACCCGAAATCCTCGTACATCAAGCTCAAATCGCCGCCATTCGGAACCTCGTTCGTCCTGGCGTTCGCCGAGAATTTGTTCTGAAAATTTAATTTTTATGTCCCAGCAGCAGGACCTGAAAGCCTTTGGCGACACCCTGAATTTCCATATTTACTCGGTGGGTTGCCGTAAAGGACTCGTTTTCCAATTTTATTTCTTAAATTTTATGCATTTTAACAAGTCCTAGGCAAAGCAGATTAAAAAGATTTATTTGCTAGATGGACGAAAGTGACGGAAAGTTACAACAGCAAGGTGCTCAAATTACACGATGGGAACGTGATACCATAAAATAAACCTACCTCGCCATCATTTTGCATGTTTTCCCAAAAGATTTATTCGGGGGTACATAAAAGCTTTTCGAGGCAACTGGCCCCTCGCCTTTTCTAAATCAGCAACACCACAAAAGGGTTGCTACTTGCTGCTGAAAAAGTATAAGTGTACCATCAATTGCAAAAATTGAGGCATTTATTAAAGAAAAAAATACGTTTGTAAAAAATATTTCTGCAATTACTTCTTTCCGTCAAATCTCATTGAAGGCAAAACAAAGCGGATGCACGCTGGTGACTTTTTCAGTGTTTACAAAAATTAGTGTAATTTCTCAGTTCTTTTGTATCAACGCTAGAGGCATTCTAAAATGGAGTATTTTTTATTGAGGGAATATAAAAACGTTCTGCACAATAAGTACCTACCTAAATATTTAAAAAGAGCATTTGTCAATATTATATGGTACCTATGTGAAAATGAAAAATGTAATAAATAGTGCTCAAAAAAACAACACAAAAATAGTTTTATCTCTTCTTTAAACAAAAAGTTTCATAACGAACAAAATTTAAAACAAAATTTGAAATTTCACTCTAACGGCAAATAGCTTTACTAGTTTAATCTATATACAGCTTTCTTGATCTATTATCTTGCCTCCAACAATAAGTTCTAGTACAACTAACTAGCGCAAGAAGACACGTGCTTGGCAGCTTGTCTTGGCTGTCATAACAAAAGGCAGGTGTAACGTTAAGGCCGGCAAAGCAAATAAATAAGATGAAATCTCATCCGATATTAACGAACACGTCTCCGGACTTTTGGAAACCAAAAGAGAAATTGAATGAGGTAATAAATTCGAAGCGTTTAGGATCAACCAATACTCTATTACTTTATATAGCACCTTGTGAACTTGGGAGAACCTCATGTCGAGTCATTCAATCAGATGCTGGACGAAGGCCTGAAAAGTTGTGCTAGGCATATAAATCCAGTGCAGCTACAAACAGCCCTTGGGGACAAAGTCCTTCTAAAAATTGAATCGATTTCCATATCCAAACCCTCGGTTCCTTTAAACGGACAAACAGTGAGGGACAGTCGAGTGTATCCTGTCGAGTGCAGGCAGAGGCATTACACTTACCAGGGAAATTGTAACGTAGTTGTGGGATGGAGCTTAAACAACTCGGAACGAACCTCAATAGGTGTTGACCTCGGTGAAGTGCCTATAATGATAAAGGTAAGTAATTGCTGTTCAGATTAGAATGGTTTTTCATATCAGAATTTTGGGCGTTATTTAGTCGAAAGCCTGCAACTTGCACGGCTTAAGTCCAGCGCAAATGGTAACCCGCGGTGAACATGAGCAAGAATGGGGCGGGTACTTCATAGTCAAGGGAAACGAAAAAATAATCCGAATGCTGTTGATGAGCCGGAGGAACTACCCGATTGCAATAAAGCGAAACACCTGGAAGGACCGCGGTGAAAACTTCACTGAATTGGGGATTATGGTGAGGTCTGTGCGAAGAGACGAAGTCTCCTACAACAACGTTCTCCACTATCTGAACAATGGCACGGCAAAGCTGATGTTCTCGCAAGGGAAGAGCATGTCTTACGTTCCGGTGTGTCTGTTCCTCCGTTGCTTGGTGGATTTCTCCGACAGTGTTATCTACAAAAAACTAACGCAGGGCTTCGAAAATAACCAGTACTACTTGTCGTCCGTGCAGAATATGTTACGTGAGGTGCACGTCAACGGACAACACTCAAAGGAGCAGTCTAAAGATTACCTCGGGGAGCTCTTCAGGTCGAGGATCCCCGAAATGCCGCCGTGGGCAACGAACTCTGAGATCTGTGATTTTATACTGGACAATCGAGTTTTGATCCACTTGGACAGCCACGAAGACAAGTTCAACTTCCTTGTGTTAATGGTCCAAAAGCTCTTTCACTGTGCACAAGACTTAAGCAAAGTTGAAAACGTCGACGGTGTGATGATGCAGGAAGTGCTCCTCGGTGGGCACCTCTACCAAAAGTACTTGTGCGACAGGATCGATCTGTGGCTGATGTATGTGCAGAAAGCGTTGGCAAAGAAATGCTCGGACATGGGCACCGTAGTGACACCAGCGCTTCTGGGCCTGTGCTTCAAACAAGCTGGCGGGATCGGGAGAGCGTTGGAATCCTTCCTGGCCACTGGAAACGCCCCGTCGCGCTCCGGACTGGGTTTGATGCAGAATTCTGGACTGTGTGTCATGGCAGAGAACATAAATCGGATGCGGTACATGTCTCACTTCCGAGCAGTGCACAGAGGTTCTTTCTTCACCACCATGCGAACGACAGAGGCTCGTCAACTGCTTCCGGATGCCTGGGGTTTCATCTGTCCGGTTCACACGCCAGACGGAACGCCATGCGGTTTGTTGAACCACCTCTCAATAAGTTGCCAGATATCCAATATCCCGGACAAGGAGGTGGTCCAAAAAATACCACAGATCCTCACAGATCTGGGGATGATTCCGTTCGGATCTCCGCTCTTCGACCCCATGGCCAAGTTGTACGTTGTTGTGCTTGAAGGAAAAGTCTTGGGGCACATAAGAATGCACGATGCCAACAGAATCGTCGATCGGTTGAGGTTGTATAAGATTGAAGAGAAGATACCAAAGTTTACGGAGATCGCATTTGTGCCCTACAAAGAGAAGGGGCAGTTCCCGGGGCTCTTTCTGTTTGTTGGCCCCGCCCGGATGATGAGACCAGTGAAAAACCTAGCTCTAGGGAAAATTGAGTATATCGGGTCATTCGAGCAAGTGTACATGGATATCGCCGTGGACCCCAAAGAAATGTACGAGGGACTGACTACTCATCTGGAGCTCTCCAAGCTGAACTTTATGAGCAACTTGGCAAACTTAATTCCGCTTCCGGACTATAACCAATCACCCAGGTAAGGATATAGTTCAATAGTTCAGTTTATGATAACTTCTCCTACGAATGCACAGAAACATGTACCAGTGTCAGATGGGGAAGCAGACCATGGGAACTCCATGCCACAACTATCCTCTCCAGTCGCCGACGAAAATCTATCGCATACAGACGCCAGGAGCGCCGTTGTTTAGACCTGTTCACCATGACAACATCGAACTGGATGACTTTGCAATGGGCACAAACGCTATTGTGGCTGTAATATCATACACGGGATACGATATGGAAGATGCAATGGTCATTAACAAAATGGCGCATGATCGAGGCTTCGCTTACGGAACTATTTACAAATCGCATTTCATTGACTTGAAAAGCACCAGTTACTTCGCCCGTGATCCCAACAACCCAAATCTTGCACAGTTTTTGGACACTGATGGACTTCCACATCCAGGCACCAAAATCACATACAAATCCGTACTGTACTGGTGAGAAACGCTTTAAGCGCAGCGGTTGTGGAAATCTGCTTTGTTACTTCCAATTTCGTCCTCAATTTTAGTTATTACGACACCGAAGAATGCATCTACAAAGTGATAAAAAATGATGAAAAAGAAGAAGCAATTGTGGACAGCGTCAAACTTTGCGGGGACTTCAAACTAACTTCCACGAAGACTGCCTGCATAATATTCAGAGTTCCCGTGAGTCTAATGATAGTAATTTACTGCTACATAAGCGAATCCAAGTTTGTTACAGCGGAAGGCGACGATCGGCGACAAATTCGCTTCACGCGCTGGTCAAAAGGGCATCTGCTCGCAATTGTATCCATCCGAAGATCTGCCGTTCACAGAGACTGGCCTCATACCCGACATCATCTTCAATCCGCACGGATTCCCGTCTCGTATGACAATCGCCATGATGATCGAAATGATGGCTGGCAAAAGCGCCGCCATGCACGGCCTTGTTCACGATGCCACCCCATTCCAATTCACAGAGAAACATACCGCCATTGATTACTTCGGTAAGCTGCTGGAGGCAGGAGGTTACAATTATTACGGCACCGAGAAAATGTACAGTGGTGTGGATGGACGCGAAATGACCGCTGACATCTTTTTCGGAGTAGTTCACTACCAAAGACTGCGGCACATGGTGCTCGACAAGTGGCAGGTATGAATTTCAGGAGCACGGTGAACTGATTGACCTCATTGGAAATGTTTCAGGTGCGGTCCACTGGTCCAGTCGACGCGGTAACACAACAGCCCATCAAAGGCCGCAAGCGGGGTGGCGGCGTCCGATTTGGTGAGATGGAACGGGACGCCCTCATTTCACATGGAGCAGTTTCTTTGCTGCAGGATCGCCTCTTTTACAATTCGGACAAGGCAAACGCTCTGGTGTGCAACAGTTGCGGAAGTATGTTGGCACCCATTCAGCGAAATTCCCAGGATGGAACTGCCGCATTCTGTAAGATATGCGGAAGTGAGGCAGCAGTGAGCTGCGTGGAAGTCCCCTTCGTCTACAAATACTTAGTGGCGGAATTGAGTTCGTTAAACATAAATGCCAAGTTCAAGTTAGAAGCCATTTAGTGATTGAATTAAATTTGGAAAGACGAAAAATCGTGCTTGATTCGGAACTGACAAAATCCATGAGCGAAATAAACATAATATTTTCCCGTATTTTAATTTAATTGCATTTTTTACAATAACTTTTCAGACATAATATTGTGATTCATACATTTTGCAATTTTTTGAAAGCTCCAAAAATGAGTAATACTTGAAATTACTTCTACTTTGAGTTATACTTTGATTTAAAAACTTAGCATCGTTTTACACTTTATTACTTACTTTAAAATACAGTAGCTCTGCTCAACAATTTAATCCTTATTTAGTGAGATTATTCAATATTTAACTGTAATAACATAATAATTTTTCTACATTTTTATATTCTTTGCAATTTAATCCTAAAATCATAAATTTTTCAGAATTATTTACCCATTTTTTTGTCTTTTACACTAGTAATTCGGAAACTTTGCATTTGTCGATTTAATTCCTTTTTAAATTATTTCATTATATACTTTTGTAATAATTTCACTACAGACTTAGTCTGGCTTGTGTAGTTATAATATATTCATGTATTTATAAACAATGCACGATGATTACGTTAGTTTTTGCTTAAAATTGATTAACAAGTAGCTCGCATACCTCGCGTGTAACGGTTTCCTTGCTAGCGCGAATCGTTAACCGGAACATCTGAAATTGTTTAAATTTCGAATAGAAAGATATTTACAAAGAAGTCTTTTGAAGTGACGGTAACTGAATACTTGCGGGCCTTGCTCTTACCAATTCGCTACTCACCTGTGCTTGTTTGTTCGGCTCTAAACGCAAAAGGCATCCCACTTGCTGTGTCTGAGTGTGGATGATGCCAGCGCAAACCATGTTATCTGGATTCGGGTCGATCCCCTCCAGCAACTGCATCCCGAAGCCTATTAGCTTGTTCCTGGCGCCGGGCAGATCGAGAGGAATTTGTGCTTTAAACACCCTTTGTGCTCGTTGCTGCTCCCTAGTTACCGAACTCATTAATCGTTATTATTACTACACTCAAGAACATGACCAATTTACCCTCCGAGATTTTTCCATCGGGCGAAAAACGACTCTGCACTCATTTCGGTCGGCTCAAAGAATTTGTTTACAGTGAGCGGCAGCTTCACATTCACCTTTTGCTGAACACCGTTGTACCGAAAGGAAATGTCCACCGAAGGTGTTTCGCTGTAGTCGTCTACGCACTCGGCCGTCAGCAGTTGTTGGATTTGTGCACCAGCCTCCAGAGTTGGCTCCACTGGCTTGATTTGAACGTTTAGCTTCAATGTGTTTTCCGCCGACCATTGCAGCACAGGAGCGAAATTCTAAATAACAATCATTAGGTATTTTCAACACATTTCGCTTCACTGACTGACCGTTAAGGGAACTTGTGTTTTGTTGCCATAGAATAAGCCTAACCGTCCAAGATTTTGGCGGAACTCGCTTTTGACTCCGATCTGAATTAAATCGTTCTCGAACAGAACCCCATTGTTTTTAAATAAGAACTTCTTGGAGTTGCATACGGCATTTGTGGAGTTACTCGCGCCGTAGATGTCACCGAGGACGTCGATGAGAGTGCCTGACGCTGACGTGTTGTTAGTCGCCGAAGGAGGAGTACTTAAACCAAGGAGATCTGCATTTGCATTTGTGGATTGCCTGAAAATGTACGTATAGCGTAAGTGACATAATATATTTAGAAGATTTGCAACAACTTACTTATTTGCTTGTGTGTTATTTTGTGCCGCCGGCAACGGACTCTTTGACTCTCGAATTTCGTTTTCCGGTACCCGCCCAGGTTTCTTCTTCTTCAAAACGGCTAAAATAGAACTTTCCCGCTCAGGAAACGATGGCATCTCTTCGAGGACTGTAGCTAGAACATCAGTTGAGGCAACAATGCTCAGCTGGAGGTATTCACTGGCTCTTTGCTGCAGTTCTGCATCAGCCGACCGCAGATTGCTGTGCTGCTTGAAAACCTCCTGAATGTTTGACCGAATTTCGGGAAACAAATTGATGAATTTGATATACGTAGAGAGGAGTAAAGCGCGTGTCATGGGGGAGCATAAATGATACTTTGAGTGAAGCAACTTGAACTGAACGATAGGCGAGGATCGCGAGTCGCCGGCTATCAAGTTCCCGAATTCGCCTAAAATGTAACCACCAACTTTAACCATGTTCTCGTGGCAGGCCGGAGCCTGAAGGGCCTCGAAAACGGTCTTCGCGGCATATCCCTGTACCTCTTCGCGGTTGATCACGATTTGAATTACACGATACCAAACTTCTTCTGACACATAATCGCCAGCGATTCGGATGAGGTTCAAAATCACGTCCACATACCTGGAAAGATATTAAAGGGTCTTGCACTGTCGCCTCTTGCGAAGTATTCTCACATACCATGTGTAGTCAGTGGCGTATTTTTCAGCTAGTATAGCCACTTTGAGCACCATTTCCTCTCGTATTGAGTAGTCGGCTGTCTCCAGGTAATTCAGCATTTCCTGCACGATTTCCTCCGCGTTACTGCGATCGCACATCGCATACAACAAATCAACAGCCTGCTGCCGCACGGAAACATCTTTCTCCATCTAAATGAGTCAACTTTGACAAACAACAAGAAAACTCGAAAAAGATCTACCTTCATCGACAGTATAACCACTTCCTGATGCTTCTTCACTTCTTCGTGCGAGAACTCCGAAGTGGCGAGATGGCACATGGACTCCAGAGCCAGGTATCGCAGATTGGTCTCCCGGTTACTCAAGAACTGTCCAAGTTGGTTGCAAGCCCGAACAAGCAGATTGGGTTCGCTGTCACTGTGGATGATTAGATTGATGGCCTCAAAAAGTACAGCGTTTTTAGCATTTGAGTGCTGCACTTTTTTGCTCTTTGGAGGCTCCTGAGCCTTATTGAGAATCGTCTCCAGCGTTTCGTTCAAACGTGCGCGCACGCCCGGCTCCTCTGTCACAGGATTGTAGTTCTGCAAGAGTCGAAGGAGCTTCACGGACAGCCATGGAGCTGGCACGAAGTAGTAAGTATAGTCCTGGAGATCTGTGTAACTCGCAGTCACTATTCTAGATAACCTCGACACAGCCAGATTCACACATCCTTTGTATTCATCTGGATTTTTCTTAACTAAAGCATCGATAAGCGATGTTGCTGCAGTCACAACTCCCATGTGTTGATCATTGAGCAAGTGGATTATACGACTTGTCCATTCACCACCCGGGATGATCTCTGGACACGTTCGAAACAATCGCAACAGACACAGGGCTGCCGATTGCTTCACCACATCCATTGTGTCCCTAAAATAGGATGGTCAATAACAAAATCAATTGCTGATTCGTCCACCTTTTACCCAGATACCAAAAGTTTTGGTATTTCGTTGGAAAATGCCTCCGCCATGTCCCGACTGCCAATGTTTGCAATGCATTGCAGGGCCAAGTTAACATGGATTGGATTCCTTGACTGCAGGTCGTTCTTAATCGACTGGATAATCAGCTTTATTAAATCACTGTTAGTGTTCACGAGCACTGAGATGAATAGATATCCCTGTAATTATGGAAACCAGTAATCTAGCCATCCCCAGTCAATGCTGCATCACTTACAATTTGCTTCTCTGAGTATTTATTGGATGAAAGCAGATTGACTGCTTCCATATGTCCGAAATCGATGTCATGCCCCAGCAAAAATATGAACAGCAATTTGCACACGTACTTCTTTTTTTGGTAACCGTCAAGTGTTTTGTCGCCCTTGAACTTGCTGCGAATATTTGCGAGCTCCTTGTTTATTCGCTTCACTTCAGCTTCCTTGCTTTTACCTGAAATGAAGAGAACGCACAATCATTAAATCGTTTGCGCTTTTATTAAAATGCAACAGAAATGAGAGACTTGCTCTTGTTTATTGGTTACTCATCACTTTAATCAAATGCAATAAAGACTAATATTAAAACAGTTTATGCGGGCAATTTTAGTGTATTATGATCCACGCCACATGAAGACCGAGAGCTAAGAAGACGGTCGTCGTCGTCGCTGCAATCGCGGTCATCAGCTTGGTCAATGAGATGATAACAGAGATTGGCGTGACGAAATGAAAATACTAAAGTAGAGACTGGATCGCAGCGCGTCCAGCATCTCACTTCTCACGTTGTGCTGGGAGAAATTCAATTCTGGCGGTTAATGTTAGTTCATTGACGCCACCATTTCAGCGGCTTGTCTTGGGTTCCCGCATTGAATCAAAAATAAACAGCAATGAATAACGTTCTACAATCCACAAGCATTTCTTTGCTAATCCGCGACACGACTTCTCAGCCTCGATGAGTCTGCAGGGCTGACTTCTATCTTGCATGCAACATTTCTCGGGCTTCGCACTCAATCTTTCGGTTTTACTTTCGCCGGAGTTATTATTTTTGCAAAGGCTTTGTGAACGAAATTTGCATGAATTTACTTACAAGGCAAATAAAACGCTAATCAGTCTCAATTGTTCTTACAGCCTTTGGCATAAAATTTATAAGACGAATTGTACAAATTTGATTCCGTTTACCGAGACAAATAATTTGAAATGTGCTGATTAATTCAATACAGGAAAAAAGCAACAAACATTTAGCAGATTAAATGCAATGAAGTGAGTTCCCAATCTATGCAAACAGTTTTCATGCTTATGGGAGGCTGAGCGTGTGGTCTTTCGTTTCGGAGGTGCTGCACCGCTAATGGGTATTACATCCGGTTGCACAAATTGTATTCAACGTTTTTCAATGCTTTCCTGGAGTTAAGAAAATAAAAGTATTTATGCTGTTGCGACATCGACTCACACTTGGATCGGACTCCAGTGATAAGCTCGTAGGCTGCCATCGTGCCACAAATCACTGGAATCACTGGATTGTGGAGTGGAAACATTAATAGCTCTGGCGAAATAACGCAGTCGCCTGCTCTGATAATTTCCAGAAGTGATAAAGTTTTTTTCTTTTGGGGTGCTCATGGCAAGTACGCCCTCTTTTGCGCGAATCGAAAGCATGCTTTGGAGTTTCGGATTGGGAACTGAGTCGAGCGAATTTTCCACAATAAACACGAAAAACTAAAAACATAATTCTCTGTCAGCGAATACAGCAGAATGCCTTTGACCCAATTTCCTCGCAATTTCGGTGCAACTGAGCGATGACGAATAGATATGAGCGAGTGGCCAACGCACAAATATTGGTGGCAAGTGAAATAATGGTCAATTACTTACAATTCCTGATGTCCGATATGAAGACGGCGAGTCCCCGCATTCCATCCCCTCTAACAGGTGGCATATTTAGTCGTTTTTTCTTAATTTACTGCAGCAGTCCAGCTGAATTGATAGATTCCGTCAGCCTCCACTTGTCCTCGTTGTTGCGCACTCTGCGGGACAAATTTAAGGGATAACTTATCACAGAAACCAAATCGTCACCACACAATATCAATCAATTCTGGTCGTGCCACATTAAGAGACTGAACACAATTGCAAGGCGACGAACTACTGAACTGGAGACAAGAACATCACCATCATCTTCGTCACCATTTTTTCGAATCACTCGGAATTATTCCTCGACGTTCAGAGGACCCGAATGGAGCTCCTCCGGTGTCGAACAAACAGTTTACTTTCACACGATTTCCGACAAGAACAGAAGATGATGGTGATGACCTCCCTTTAAGAACTTTTCGCCACTGGAGAACTTTCTCCGGGTCAATTACTACAGAGTTCGATCGCCGGTACTCGCAGATTATTCTCGCCCCCTCTGCCCCCTAATTCAGACGTAAATTGAATTACTCACAGCTATTATTCACTAAAGACCAGAGGAATTTTCAGGAGGCAGATGATCTACTTTACAGAATTTATTGATTTTTCCGAGACTTATTTTGTAATTTAAAGCGAATGGGAGGAGATGCCAAATTGACAGTTTGAGTATACATATTTACACGCACACAGAAAAATATTTCCGATAATTCGTCTAAACTCGTCTAAAACAATAAAATACCTCAAGCGAAAATAAGAATTTTAAATAATCCATAACATAAATTGGCAAAAAAAATTAAAAAAAAATTGCGATTAATGATTTTTAAGGGTATCAGCTATCACTGATAAATAATCTTCAATTGTTAAATATGAATATCATTATCGTTTTTGACTTTTCGACGAATGAGATGCTTACGTGCCTGACTGTACTAAATTTGGCGGGTCGATTCGCAATGTCAGACAAGGATTTAAAAATTGATTCTGTTGCCAGTTTAGGGCCTTTTTTATCGTTAACTGACAATTTTAAAAACGTAACGTACATATCTAATGTGCCTGAAGTGTGTAAAAAGGAGCCATGTATTTTGGGAGTGGATGAAGCAGGAAGGGGACCTGTGCTAGGGCCTATGGTCTACGGAATAGCTTTCTGTCCCATAAACAAAGCCAAAGTTTTAGAGGATTTGGGATGCGCGGACTCAAAACAGCTCACAGAAGAAAAACGAGAGATTATATTTGAAGACATAAATCAAAAAGATTTCGCAACTGATTGTTTAGGTTGGGCTGTGGAGGTTATATCGCCCAATACAATCAGCAACTGCATGAACAGAAGATCGAAATTCTCCCTGAACGAAGTTTCCATGGACGCAGCAATAGGATTGATTCACAAGGCTGTGGATGCCGGCGTGCAAATCGAGGAAGTCTATGTGGACACCGTTGGACCACCGGAAAAATATCAAGCTAAATTGTCGGCGATTTTCCCTCACTTCAAAATTACTGTGGCAAAAAAAGCCGACTCCACATACCCCATTGTGTCAGCGGCAAGTATTTGTGCCAAAGTCACAAGAGATCATGCACTGAAGGTGTGGAAATTCCCTGAGGGACTCGAGCTCACCCAGGAACAGTTCGGCAGTGGGTACCCCGGCGACCCTGTAACCAAGACTTTTCTTGCAGAAAACATCGACCTTGTGTTCGGGTATCCGCGGATAGTACGGTTTAGTTGGTCCACAGCAGAGACTGCTCTGCTGGGAAAGGCGTATGATGTCCAATTCGACGACCCTGACGATCAGAAGCCAACTTATGCTGGCCCCAAAATCAAGAAGTTTTTCAAAACTAAGGAAAATGATGGAAATCCACCAACCCGAGAAAGGCATTCATTTTTTAAGCATAGACATTTAACTAACGTTAAGAAATTCGTGTAATCATTGCATTTCGCACCTGCTGACCAATAAGTAAATAAACACAAGTCCTTACCGCCAAAGTTGTACTTTATTCTAACTTACAAATCGCACTTTCTCTGCGTTCCTATAAAAACTATTCTGAAGTTTTTGCTGAATCGCAATCGTCGCTGCACTAATGCCGCAAATGAAATTGTCTTAATTTTTATTACCTGAGGACTGAATACGAAGCTGTTGCGAAGCACACTGCTGGAAAGTTCCCAAGGCTCCCATTTGATTCCTCTCAAGGCGCTTACACTTTGAAGCTCCCCAACAGCTAGTTAAGAATGATGTCGACAGAAACTCAAGGTATTGCTAAAAACTGTCGCGATTCGGACCTAAATTTATATCAGAAATACAAAAGTATTCCAGTACGATGCTTAAGAAATTGCTACACAAATAAATATACATTAATGAAGTCTGCGGACCCATCAGGAAATCGATCGACATCGTCTCGAATATTGTCTAGAACTTCCTTAAATCTAAAACGAAGACGCTGCCGTCGGACGCACTGGCGCCGACCTTGGTGCCTTTGGAGTTCCAGCACACCTCGAAGATGCCACCTGTCCCCTTGTAGCTGTGCACGAGATTTCCGGTCTGAGTGCTCCAGATGTGAACACATTTGTCGAAGCTGCCGGACGCGAGGTGCTTGCCGTCGGGACTGAAGGCCACCGAGTACACGGGTTCCGTGTGCTTGGTCAGAGTGTGGATGCAGGCTCCTCTTTCGACATCCCAGAGTCGAACGGTGGAGTCGAAGGATGCACTCGCAAGAATCAAGTTGGTGTTGGGGTTTTGTGTCCCAGGACCAGTGGGTGACCACTTGATAGTGTAGATCTCCTTGGAATGCGCTTGAAGATCATGGACACATGCGTCGTGCTTCATAGACCAGATCTTGAGGGTCATGTCGTCAGAGCAGGATGCCAGGAGCTGCCCCTGGGGATCCCACTTAATTGCGTTAACTTCATTCTGAAACAGAATTCGATCAGAAAAGAAACAATTTTACGGTGCGCATGGACTTACAGTGTGACCCTGGAATGATTTTATTGGCTTCTCCACACCCAGTTTGCAGACATGGATCCTCTGGTCAGTGCTGCAGCTTGCAAATGAGATGTTCGTCTGCCAGTCCACGTCCAGCGCTGGTGCGTTATGGAAGGAGAACTGCTGCGTACACTGTCCAGTGGACGCGTCCCAAATTATTGTCGTCTTGTCAACTCCAGCGGACAAAATGTAATTGCCGCGTTTGTTCCACTTGAGCGCGAAAATAGGACCTTTGTGCTGACCCAGTGTGGAGGCTAATCTGCCGTCCGTAGTCCAAATGCGTGCGTATCCATCATAGCTGCCAGTAGCCAAGAGCGTACCGTCACACTGCAAATACAAAGATTAAGCTACGCAGCACCCTTCTAGACATGTACTCACGTTCCAATCGAGAGAAGTCACGTCTTTGTTGCTCGGTACTTCGGCGCCGCCCTTTTGAATGCAGTGCCGGAGCACGAGCTGATTAGGATTAATGTTGTTGTCTGACATGTCCCAAATCCTCGCTGTGCTGTCCCCAGAGCCGCTCGCCAATAGGTCTGTGCTCGGGTTCCACGCGCAAATGAAGACTTCGCTCTCATGACCTCGCAAGACTGTCGCTTTGGACGGTGGAATTTCGATCTGGTCTATATCCATTGAATCTGGTGCAGTCGTGTTTGCTGGAGGTTGCGCGGGTGTAGCAGTTGGCTCCTCGGTGGTTGATTCCGTGGGTGCCTCTGTTTTCAAAGGATCTGTTTTTATTGGTTCGGGTTTCAGGTTTTCTGATTTGATCGAAAGCTTCTGGCTCTTTATTTCCGGCATGACCGCATCAATGAGACTCAGACCCTCCACCGGCCGCGGGGATTCGCCCTCCTCGGCAACGCTTATCTCCACTTCTGTGTACTGCAAGCCCTTCTGGATCATGGTCAACAGAGCGGCCGGCGGCACAAGAGCCCCATTTATGTTGCTCTGTGATATGTGTGACTCTATGCCAAAGGTGTACGCCGAGTGGTGAAAACCTGAAATATCATCCATCCGTAAACAGTATTTTAGCAAATAACGCCAACTAACCTGATTCCTGCAAATACCTGTACACCAGGAAATTCACTTCGTCGCTAGAAAAACTCATCTTCAGATATTGTTATCATATAAATTTGAAATGCGCTAAAAAATCGATGAAAAAACAGGTTACGGGCACTTTTATAAACTAAATATTCTCGAGGATTATTTTGTTATTTTTTTCATTTAAAAAACCTAATTTGTGTGTGTTTAGAATGTGATCTTCTGAGTTTTGACAAACCTGCTGAACAGCTGAATCTGAAAGAATCTGAAAGAAGAAATTTTGTTTTTGTAGTAGTCGGCCCTTAAGTAACAATTTAGAATTGGAATAGAGTCTCCTTCAATATTTTTGTAGTAGTATTTTCTACTAGTAAAATCGCTGTTACGGGTGTTTAAATAATTTAAACGTTTTAACACCCTCTTTCGAGCCAAAAGAAGGCGTAGTAGATGTTAACAAATAGAATACTACAAAAAGGATCCATAACAATTTTCATCCAAGAATCAATTAAAAGTTTCAGTAATAACCGTCAGATGTCAGTGATGTCTGAAATTAGAGCCAACTTCATTATAGTTCACGGAGACGTCTTCTTTCTTTCCGGTTTAAACTTTTGACAAGTGTGCTTGTTCTCTGGAAGAGCTAAGGCCATTTTATTGAATTTTTGTGGCGACTTGCACCAGATTTTATCACAAATACCTCCAAATAATGTCTACTAAAGCAGAACTTGCGTGCGTTTATTCCGCTCTGATTTTGGTTGACGACGACGTTGCTGTTACGGTAAGAAAACATGTCCAGTGAATCGTCATTGAACTAGAATGATTCAGATCAGCATTTATCTGTGTCATCGGTTCCTTATTTACTTTGAATTTGCATTGGAGTGAGAAATAAAGTACTAATTCAAATATGTGACATTGCAGGGCGAGAAAATCTCAACCATCCTGAAGGCTGCCAATGTTGACGTCGAGCCCTACTGGCCCGGTCTTTTTGCCAAGGCTTTGGAAGGAGTCAATGTCAAGGACTTGATCACCAACATTGGATCTGGTGTTGGCGCAGCCCCTGCTGCAGCTTCAGCAGAGGCTCCGGCCGCAACTGCTCCCGCCGAATCTAAGAAGGAAGAGAAGAAAGAAGAAGAACCAGAGGAGTCAGATGATGACATGGGCTTCGGTCTTTTCGATTAAGACGTTCATTCGTATTTGATGTACAAATAAAAGCCCTTTTTTAAGATTCTCGCTTTTTTTATGCACTGCTGTGATGCGTTTAGTTTTGGTTGTAATTGTTGATTCTTTGTTAAAAGCATCGTTTGAACTGAATCAGTTATGATGTAGTTGCAATTACAACTATTTACAGAGTGATCGAATTCGTTTAGGGATTTTGCTCATTACAGGAGAAATGATATACGAAATGATTGTTTTACAAATTTATTACACTAAGCTACAAGGGAGTTGACTACTCTTACGACGTCTTTCAAAACTTTGCCGGAAATCTGCTTCAGTCCTAAACTAATCGTGATTTCTGTTGAACTTTTCTTCAGGTTTGAATTGTTCACTATGAATTGGATTGCGCTCCTTGTCTCGTCGGTGTCCGCTCCGAAATTCGCATCAATTGCCCATTGTGGATCCTCTGCTATTAGCTCGGAAAACTGTTCGTGGGAGTTTTCCAGGTTGACTGTGAATAGATTGGGCATCGTTTCATACTGAGTTATGACGACGAAGTTCGAGTTGGCGAAACGATGGAAAACAAATTCTGTCGGTATTCCTTCTATTTTCGTGCAGAAAGTTGAAAACGCCGGCTTCTCGACATTTTCACCTGTTTCACTCATATTCACCGATTTTTGAATTATTACTTTATAAATAACAAAAATGCTAGGTTATGACTTTGTTTATTCCGAGAAATAAGAATGATCTATTATATTTCTCCAGCCGGAAATTTTACTAGAAATTAAGGAATTCGGGGCCGGTAGAAATTAGAATGATCTATTATTTATTATTATTTGACAGGGAACTACTACATTTGCTTAGGGAATTAACGCAATGCAGAAGCAAATTTAGAAGTACAATCTAGTACATTTATATGTTCCGCGCACGCGTAGTTCTGTTGCCTGCTGTGTACAACATATAACGAAATTAAACAGCTTTAAAATACTAAAAAAGTTTAAAAAAAATCACCCACTAAAGTCCGGGTTGTTGCCCAAAAATAAGCAGAAACGTTAACTGTAATAGCTATTCATAAAATGCAAACATGAAAAGCAACTTTGGGAATTGAACTGTCAACTTTCGCGCAACTTTGGATGTGTTGCAATTGTCTGAAATGAGATGTCGTTGTAATTCGAAAAAAATAATTTAAATTCTGCTTCTGCACCTGCAGTATTTATGCATAATTCTAGTAGTTTTTGCGGCAAAAGTTGACTTTCGCGACCTGGGGCGGATTTCAATGAAATTTTGTGGAGACATGTATTTTAGTTAAAAAACCAAGAATATGCAACAAAAAGTTATGCGACGTATATACTTTTGGAAAAAAATACAATTTACGATGAAAAAATTTCATGTAATTTTTCGGTTTTTTGACGTATTATATCCACAAAATTTAGTTGCAAAAACCACTAAAACCCGCCACAAGTCTACTTAAACACATTTATCACGTTTTTACACTTCACAACACTATATTAATCAAGAAATCTCTGTTAATTTTCATTGTTTACAACTTCACAATTTGACATATGCTGACATGCATGTGCCAATTTGATGAACGTTGCAATTAAAATTTAGTATTGATATAGAATTAAAATTAATATAAAAATACAAATGCGTGCTTGTCGATATGCGAAGAAAATTCGAAAGACGCACTTCTGCCCAAGTCGCGAAACTCAATCTGTTCCGTTTTTGCAAATTAGATTTATAAATGGATTTCTTCATTTATTTCATGCATTGATTTGAATGTGTAAACATACATATATAAAATTCCTCTATAAACATTTTTGAGTCACTGTTAAATGTGATAATTCTGTCTTTTCTTAAGCACATCAAATAATGCATTAAGAAAGGATTTATTAAGTATGCATTAAGAAACAATTTAATTGAATTTATATACCAATATTTCGCCCATTACTTGTTGAAGAGGTTGGCAGCACTGGAGATTACGGGCGAATTTTAGTTTATTTTTTTTATAGAAGTCAGTCGAGTGAAATTGCGTGAGGTTGGATGACGTTAGTTTGAGTGGACTGTAGGCACTCCATTAAATTAGAAAAAATCTCGGACGAAACACGAAAATTTAGTTTGTCGTAGATTCTTTTAGCTATTTGTTATCAAACTTAATAAAATAGAGTAAAATATCGGTTAGTGGCAATCGCGGCTAGGAAGAGTGATTTGCGTGCAGTGGTGGGAGCGAAGTAAATCGGGAGCTTTGCTATGAGTGACACACAAAACCGCAGTGAATTCGAGCATTTGAAGTGCAGTTCTAAACGAAAGCAGCTCGCTGCAGTTGTTATTGAAGATATTTAATTTTGCTGAGCATCATCATGGCTGTAGTGCGTAAGAAGCAAGACGATACAAATTTGAAAATTCTGAGGGAGCTGGTCACCAGTGGCAGCGGTGGTAATCGCCAGTGTTTCGACTGTGGCCAGAAGGGGCCAACGTACGTCAACATGACAATTGGCTCATTCGTATGCACCCGCTGCTCCGGAGTACTGTAAGTGTTCTCCATTCGTTACAGTCATAAGAAATTTTTGTGACGCCGATGAATTGTGTCACTGCCGAATAGGAAGCTATGCACTTGCTGCTGATCAGGGTGCTCCGTGCGCTCCCTACCCACAGGTGTCTTGTCTTGTTCTGATTAAGCTCGCAAACACTTCAGCTCCGCGTTTGATCGGTGGCAATGGCAACTGAAATCAACACTGGGAAGACTGCGAAGCCGGCCTGCCAATCGAGGATTTCGAACTCATCGCTGGAATCTTCCAAGTGTCCAAGGAAATGGAACTTTTCTGGCGATTCGGGCTTTCGGAATTCCGCTG
Organism: Leptogaster cylindrica; assembly: GCA_963082835.1. Taxonomy (NCBI): domain Eukaryota; kingdom Metazoa; phylum Arthropoda; class Insecta; order Diptera; family Asilidae; genus Leptogaster; species Leptogaster cylindrica. The sequence continues at coordinate 22,145,275 of OY720105.1, read as the reverse complement.
CCATTCCACCATGATCGTGCTGCTTGATCCCCAGCCAAAAACGAATGCCCAAATGCTGCTCTTTCCGACCATCCCCATACGCGCCTTGCTTTTAATTCAGGAATCTTATTTTCCTCTCACTTGCATTTACACGGCTTTATGTTCACTGAGGATTAAAGATGCAGTTTGCATTTGCACAAACTGCAGCTGTAAAGGCTATCGGCAGAAGCAATCGTTTTAAACAAAGTTCTCCGAGAAGTTGGATTGTAGTCACTGTTCAGTGTTCAGGACTATCAAATGACCTTTTACGTCTGTGCTCCATGATGATAAGAGCAATGCTTTGTGTAGAAACGAGAAAGGGAAACTGGAATTCATCTTTCACATCGATGAATTTCAGAATATTCCTTTTCTCGCAGTACTTTACGATTATCAAATCAACTCGAAAAGCCTCAAGAACATTTAATGCCAGTTAGATGTTCTCGCCTTTCTTGCACAATCCTGTTATCCTCTACAGTCGACAGAGTAAAGTCCTCTGCTTCAGAGGAATTAATTTTTAAAAGTAACCCAATTAATTCAATATATTAATAAATATGCAGATATTATTAAAAAATATTGATATTTTTTTAATAGTGTCGTTGCTCTTGGCGATCAGTCACAAAGGAATTCTAAAAAGCAAAACAAACGCGACAAATTTAGACGGAAATTCAGAAGTGGAATCCAAAGAAATATTTTATCCCAAATTTATCAGATGCAACAGAGTCTCGCAGGAATTTATCGTTTTGAAAATGGTGGCAGTGGATCCGCGACATATCACCGCTCGCCCGTTGATAATAGCGGCTAGCGACCGTTTCCGCGATCAGCCGGCATAAAAAACTAAGATTTTCCAACACCCACGCTATGGCAAAAGCGCAAATTTTATCACCACTTAACTTGACTTTGAATGCGAGAATCGCGGAACTTCTCTGCTCATTCTTTACTTTTTGTGCCATTCGCACATTCAACCCAGTTTGGCGACGGGCAAATAAGCATTTGTTTATTCAGTGAAACTGAAAGGAATGCAGATAACATGACGAAAAGGATGATGATCCTTTGAAATGCACCAAAAGCTTGCAACTGGGATTTCGATTTCCAACTGCCAACGACTCTGGAAAGTTCGCTAGCATGCTGCGGCCCGGCGGAATTCTGTTCTCGTTTCGCTATTTGTACAGCCAACGGCCAAGATGCCTCGGCAGTAATTTTACCACCATTTGAAGAGTTCTTTAAGAAGAGTGTGACTCGCGAGTTGACCTAATTTGCGGCAAATTTCTTTTTACGGCGTGTGCGAAGTTTCTCTGTAATTTCCTCGGAATCTGCCGTAATCAGTTTACTTCACCTCGCAGAGTAATTCAGACTCACTTAAAGTAGTTCTTTAGCGTCATCCGACGTGATTTAGTCAATTTTTCCATCGAACAATATTCAAAGTTTCTGGTTCGCTGTGTCCCACGTTTCTCATTCCGCGGCTTTATAACTCTGCGCCATGATCGTCTTCCATCCTGTTATGCATACCCCATCGATCCATAAAGTAGTTTCCCTGATGCTAATATCTACGTTAATAGGATTAAAAAGTTTCCGCCATCAATTTCCCTTCCTGCCCAGTTCTGGGCATATTTTTCTCGTGCTTCTTTTCTAAGCTCGCGACGCTCTCGTTCGCAGTGCCTCTGCCGGACGATAGGTCGATAGGTGCTTCCCCCCGCGATTGCACCCGGTTAGTTGAGCCAGTGCACGCATCTATTTACTAGAGCTGCCACTATCCACTGGATAGCATACGAACGGCCTACGAATTGAGGTCATGACTGAGAGTACGTCAGGGATACTCATACTATGTGTCCTCAATTGAAGTAAGTGGACGCTATGCGGTTGTACCATTATTTAAATAATCCAGGGCATTTTCGACTTCCTGTTGCCATCTCCTGAATGCTTAGTCGGAGTCAATGCGCTCGCTAAGAAGACAATCGCGGTGCAAGAAGCATCTAAGCAGTGCCACTATATAATTGGGCGGTGGTGAGGGACTAGGGAGTTCAAATGAGAATGACTCGTTAAGCAGGAAGCACACTAGTGAACCATTGCACCAGCACCATAGCGAACTCTTGTACCATGCAAACCATGCTCGAATGTTGTCTGCCGCACACTACAGAACCCTCCGAGAGAATTTTGCTCCACAGTTGTTTTTTATTTTTCATAAAAATGTTTCCTCATCATGCATTCTCATAAACCATGCACCACGGTTTGCTTTTTCGAGCACACCAAACATGGTGCAATCACAATGGTGCACGGTGCAAGCACCATGAGGTGTGTAGTGTGCGGCTCTCCATATGTTTTCATGTAAAGCAAAACTTACACCGTGGTTCTTGCAACCAGAGGCACTCTGGTGCTGGTGCAATGGTTTACTAGTGTGCGTCCTGCTTTAGAGTGCCAACCAAATGAGTCGCACTCCATCCTAGTTGCGGGGAGTCAGGGGCACGAGCTCGAATCGCCAGTGAAACCGATAACAATGCAGCGGCGATTGGACGAGCATACCTCTTTAAATGTTGCAAGAAACAAAAGTGTCGAGTTCTTTAGAAATTTAATCAGGAAACGACTTTAGCAAGGGCTGGTTAAAAAACTATGTCGTTATATTTTCCTAAATGGCATGAAAGTACGGACCAAAAACAAGAGAAATGTTAGATATTATTCAGTCCATGGCATTGTGCACGTAATCTCCGCGAAAACTGAACACAATTGCTGTTTTGGTGCAGCATACTTTGATAAATTCCGTCACAATTTCCAGGAAAATATGAACGCAATATGCATTCGTAAGGATTATCATCCCCAAGCACATTTAATAATGTACACAAGCACATCCTGGGGGTTTTAGATGCACCCAGATTACTTTTAGCTGGGTTCGCCCCACTGAACCCGTGAACGCAAAACGAGAGCAAGATAATGAAAATTGCACCTTCAGGACTAATCGAAAACCCAAAGTTATCTCATCTCGTTCGGGATGGTTGCGGGGATGATAGCAGATTTGCATCAGCAGAGGCAAGAGGCGAACTCCATGACGAAGCCACGGAGTTTTTCCAATTGGTACCATAGAAAAAAGTTCATATGTCGCGGGGCAGCAATCGCCAACGACTTCAAAAAGTTGCAAATTGTTTAGAGTAATTGAAAGGTGGAAGTTGCTCGTGGAATTATTCAACATACGTACACCGGGATGATGCGACCGAGGAGGAATCCCTGCAGTGTGCAATTTGAAAGGTTTTTTTTTTTTTTTTCGAAAGACAAAGCCGAAAATGGAAATACTCTAGCCCCCGATGCAACGACCGCCGAAGGTCAGATAAACCGGCATGAATTTAACATTGTTCCGCGACTACTTTGTGCCTGCCGGAAGACGGTGTTTGCGAAGTGGTGACTCAGGAACGCAGCTTATCTCATTAATTATTTATTGTCACACCCAGTGGACGGCTCAAACTGGGTCTACTGGCGATGGGGGGGCCGGTGTACCCGATAGTTCCAAGTGAGTCAGTCGCCGAGAAACTTTAGTCGATTTTTGTGAAGGCAATGGGCATCATAAGTCAACTGAGTTGGGGAACTGGTTCGTGAGCTCCTGCATTCAAATTCCAAAATTGTTTTGACTACACAAGAAGTTCGCCTTTAGACGCTGGCTGCTCGTTTTACAGAACCGACACCCACAACCCGGGAGCCGGGAGTAGGCACCATTTGCCAACTTACAACTTTCCTCAGCAATTGAGCTCTGCTTGAGCAAAAAGACTTTTAGTCTTTTAATGCCGAGTTTCAAGGTGCGCTCGTTACCAGCCCATAAATTTCCCCAGGCGGACAGGAGCAGGCAAATTTCCAGGAACTTCAGGAAGTCGCCTTTAGCGCTAAAAGCCGTCATATATTGCAATGAGTGCTCTGAATTTACGCGCGAGCCTTGAGTTGGAATTGATTTCCAAAATATTTCACCTTTTGTGAGGATCCAATAAGGACAACATGAGACTTTTTTTTCTGGCTATTTTTAGCATGCAGCAAATTTTAAAGAATTTTACTGGCGTCAACTAACTGTTTGTGGGCTTTTTTATGTAACAAAAAACAAACAAGACGATGAACTTCTTAGCAAATTTTGAAAGTCTCTTGAAAATATCCTTGTTGGCGGTTTACATTCGCTCGAGCAGCAAACTGCGCGGCGTCCTTTGGCCTGGTTGGGCTGCACTGTCAACGGATTTGTTTTCCCTATTCACGTTTCAGGTAAAACAGGGCTGACTGCAGTGAGGCTTGATTGTTGCTGTGAAATGATTTCTTTCTGTCTTTGGAAGGGTTTTCATTACGTACACAAAAGACTTGAAAGGAAACGTGACTTTGAAGCCAGTGGGGAATGCGGAGAACGATTGCATATAGTTAGTTGAATGGGAATGCGCTTCGCCTCAAACAGTCTCTTGTAGCTTCAATCGCATGTTTACTGTCGAGGGTGTGGACTAAAGAATTCTTCCGCAATTCGCCAAATAATATGAACGCAGGGCGTGGGCGGACCACCGCCCTCGTGCAATAGCCGCTGGAAGCATTCACGAAATCCACTAATGACAACAAATACTTTCGAAGCAATCGATGCTATTCTCGAGCGCAAGCGGTTTGTCTTAATTTGCGAGATGGAAACTGCGTTCGCGAAAAATGCGGGCCCAGTGCGAAAATTGCACCTTATCAGCCATGGGTTGCTTTAATTTGAGTCTTCGGGTTTTGTTTTCCATACAGAAAACAAGTTTTTTCAGGGCGAAGAGTGCCCGAAGTGGGGACGAACGTTTTGACGGCCAACGGTGGCTATGGGACTGGGCCCTTAAGCGGCCGTACCGCCCCGAGTGCACAACTGGCGGCTATTGTGCTATTCCTGGCACAATGCAACAGCCAAAGGGAAAACGCATTCACGAGCAGCACACTGCGAGTGCATTAAGCAGCGCCGGATTGCACTTTGCCGCACTCGACGTCGAGCGGACGCGACGGTTTGTCCGCGCGAGGAGGACGACAGAAAATCAGATCTACGGCTGCTGTAGAAAGCAGACGCTGCTGGAGCACGTCTTATCTGGGATTGCGACAACTCTTGCATGGACTTGCACTCAAACTTGCCGGTCGGCTGGGGCCTGTTGTAGGTCAGTAGTTTACCCGCTGCGAAAAAATGGAAAATTCAAGGCGAATTAGGAATTTTGCTCGTGGAACTAAACGAAAGTAGTTTTACTTTTCTCTAAAGTCCTGATAACTACGCCATCGCGTTATTCTGCAAGTTGATTCCAATTGATGTTGGTGTAGCCCGAATATGCCCTCGTGCACCTGCACCAAGTCTCCAAATTCGAGGTGGCAGTCTTCTCCGCATTTTGGAAATTGACTTTTTACTAAATCAATGAAACCAAGTAATTAGAAACGAATGGTGCTGATTTTACGCAGTAACCATTGGTAATTGGTTTCTTATTACACTATGCAAATCATACACCCCTATTAAATCTTTTTTTTTTGTAAATTTTACATGTTACAGCTTTTAATGAGAAACTGAGTGTCCCCGAACAGAAAGTGAGCTCTCGCCTAACAAATATTTCATCCCAAGTGACTCCGAACACATAAAGAAGTCAACAGCCCCTGTGGCATCGTAATCCGGTATTAACAGCTATTGATTACTAGATCAGAAAACCAAACAGAGAGGAATGACTTGAACTTCGCCGACTTCGATACTGGATCGGAGCGGCGCCTCCGACGTTAGTGTATTTTTTCTTCACGTTATTGGATACATTTAAGCGATACCGCCGCAGTAAAGATTCGGTTGTGTTGTTAGACTACTGTAACTGAACTCGCATTCATTGATAATCTATTGTAAGGGTTTATCCCATGCAGGCGGTTGTAAATTGGGTTTTAAATGTTTTGCATTCCTTAAAAGTGCACTATTAATAATAAAATTGTATTGAAATACAATATAATCAATTATTTTGACTCGTTTTTGAATCTCCTTTTTTATCGAACGACAGAATTCTCTCCAGTTGACCACTTTTTGCAAAAGTAAATGTGTGTTGGCAGCTGGAAGTTTTGCAACTCAACATTAAGTTAATTAATGCAAGAATATGATAACTAATTCGCATTTTTGCATCCCACTTGAGGGTATTAGTTTTGGTTAGAAATGTTGTTAGCCTTAACTTTCTTATGAGAAAATAGTCACAGCGTTTAGATTGCAACTTTTCAAGTCAGTTACAGTTTTTTGTGGTGTTAAATGGATAGATTTTATTACAGTGCATCCTCAAAATGGGGCCACTGTTTGCGCAGGTAGCTTTAAAGTCAGTACCAGGGCTGCAAGTTGTGCAACGTGTCCTCTGCTCAATTTTCAGCAGTTCCGTTCCCACGTCCCACTAATGTGATAATAAAACACCGAGGCATCCCGAAACTGTTGCCATGCAATGTAATTGTACCTTCCGAATGGGATTCTTCGCCAACGTTTCGGATATTTGGTGTCGTCATGAAGTTGGCCAACAGCTTCATCAAAATTTCACAGTACTGACTCCGGTGCAACGCCGATGATTAAGCTTGGCGAGTTTCACCTTTTAGCCGACTTCCGTCGCGGAAATCCAGCAAAAGCCCAGCTCATGTTCCTCGAGAGGATTCTTCGTTGCAGCATTAAGATTTAAGATACACGGTGGACTGCCCGTCAGTGGAGTGGTGCTAATCGTGTTACAGTATCTGATTTCCACGATTAACGCAAAACACCGCGATTTTCCTGATTGCAACACGGCCGCGGCAGGAGGACGAACACTGCGTTTGCTGTTGCCCACGTGGAAAGTGCGTCTGCTCTGCACACCTCAATTTTACGAAGATAAAATTCGGTAATTGAACTTCCGAAAATCGCTCGAGCCAAAAATAAAATTACAATTCCATCCAGGGCCGGAGTGTGGAAGGTGGCAGTGGCGTGACTAATAGCCGCATCGCCTCTGACCGCTTCACGGCTTTCATCGTCGTCTTGAGTTGGTGGTGATGTATGTCGTGGCAGAATTTGCATTTCAACAATCGAATCGGCAACCAGGAAACGTACGAAACTCGTCCCACACAAGCGACAAACCTGGGAACACAAAGACATTTTCCCGCGGCTCGTGGCTGCCAGACCGAGTAACTGGTACGAGCTCGTACCTGGGTCAATTAATCTCTAATAAGCTCTGCATCTTCCCAGTGACGAACGCTATTTTCGTGAATTACCGTGAAGAGGAAGCGTTTCGCGGCTTGCGCAGGAATCGAGGTAATCTCTCGAATGGCTGCTTCTTCACAACCCGAAAGGGGCAATATCAAATTTATGGCGGAAATTGCCATTCAGCAATGACACACCGAGCTCCCTTTAATTTGCTGCAGAGTCATTTTCGCTCGCTGGAACTCATTTTGCTCGTCTTGAGGCAAAAACCGACAGGTGCTGCAGCGTTCTTATAATTGAGCCGCCGCCGCCGCTTGTTCCTTGCATTCGTGCATTTCGTCAAGAAGGGGTCCTAATAGCTGGCTGACTTGACTGTCCACCCTCATGATCAGTGTGGAAACCCACTCAATGTTCATCGTTTTTTAATAAGAAGCCTCGATGACGCATTCAACTTTTGAAAGCTGATCATATTCCCGTTTCTGAATCACTGAATCAGTTTTGCGTCATTTCACTTTAATTTTTAGTTCAGTGATTGAGAAAATCGTCAAAACAATCTCATTTGTCGTCACAATCTTGATTTCAACAATTTATGGGTACAAGTCTCCTTTTAGGAATGGGCGGCTTTAAGGAATTTCCAGGGCTGAGCAGCTCAGAGGCTGTTTGCAAAGAGTTCACGTAGCTCATTCTTTCATCTTCTGCTATTATTTATTCATGAGATAAGTTTTTTGGTGACGACATGAATAAGGAAAAATTTTGAGTTGGAAATTTGTCATTGCTCATTCTGCTTCGTTGACAAAAACTGTTTTTTATACAGTAACGAACCCTCGTGATAGCTTAAGTGAGTGAATATCCTAAGACCTAATTAGAACACGAATTTGCAAGAGTCGCCACAGAGTCACACCCCAACTGCTTCTGGTTGATCAATGATCACTAATCATTTCTCCACTTCCGGAAAAAGATAAATAGGATATTTAATGAAAGTAGAATACGAAAATTTTTGGATCTTACTGATTTATGATTATTTTGATCCGGAGGACAAACCGCTTACGAATTTGTTAAAATATTAATACAGTAAAGAGAACTAAATTGTAATGGCACTCTTCTTACTTTATTAAGCTTCACTTTGATTTCCTCAAAGTAATATTCCATTTATGTAGATAAATAATAAAAAATTTGAAAAAGCATTTTTATAGCAATCTTTTGATCCTTTTCATCGTTTCGTTTTAAATTACAATTTTGATGTGCTTTGGGAAATTTCATTACTTCTGTCCATTAACAAATTTTGTTGTTTATGAATAGTCACATCCATGACGCACTGTTTTGAGCAGAGACGATTTTTACGACCATATTTCGTTCAAAGTATTTGTTTTCTTAAAGCATAATTGATTGCTTAAATGCAATAAAATTACTTCAATCAAAATCAATTGCTCTCCTTTTGCAGGGCGTCTTTGAGTGGGTGTATTGAACGTGAGAGAAAAACCCCATATGGAGTTGACGGGGCAGAAGCAACGAGCACAAAGGGATCGATTGAAACCTAGGCAACGATTTCTGCACAGCCTTTATTAACTCGTCATGCAGTTTTCACGTATGATTTTCCATTGCATGCCGGGTTGGACTATTTCCCTTGAGTTATAAATTTTTTAGTGTCTACTTATCCAGATACACCCACTTGTGGATGATCCAAATCAACGGTACAGTTATTTGAAGATTTTTCGTTTGCTTACATTATCCAATTGTCCTTCTTCCTAATATGTGAATTTCTATATAGAGACTCATTTTCTGACTTAAAATAAATTGGGCCGCTATCTGCAATTATGCATGGCTTTTACAATAATCAGCATTGGCAAGTGAAGCCCTTTAGGAATCTCACTTTGTCGAACTGCAACTGGCCCTGAATTCAGTGGATGGTTTTCGAAAAAGGGGATGCAATCTCCATGACTCCACGGTTGTCGTCTTCTTGTTGTTCGCACACATAAGAAAGCCTTGACAATTTGAAATTTAGTCACATGGAACTACTTTCAGTTTTTCGCCATGCTCAATGCACTGAGTCGGAAAAGAAGCCCCGCAGCCCACTCTAATGTTTCCACCGCACTCGTCCCTTCTTCACAGTGACAATCAAATCGTGGCGGAAAAATCGAATGAAATTACGATAAACAGTGAATTTACATCAATTCCAAGTTCTTCCTTTCTTTTCCGTGACACTGGTGTGCAAGTTACCAGTGCGGGCAGGCCGGCAGGGATTTTGCTTTTGCCTCAAATAGGTGCACACCGCAAAACAATGAAACCGGATGAATGGAATCAAGCACGACAGGTGAGTCTTCGGATTCTCCTTTATTTACGGTTTGCTGACTCGAATGTTTCGGTCTAATTGGAACTTCTTTTTCTTGTCTGCTATTTTTATTTCTGTCTACCACAAGTTACTTGGCTGCAAACCGCAACGAACATGTTGCCAGATATAAATCTAGAAAGTGTCACAGAAGTCGACTTGAATTCATCCAAGATGCTTGATTTCGTCCGCGATTTACAAATTACCTTCCGCACCTGAATTAAAATCGACTCAGTTCATCTGTCCTACTTTCTTTCGTCCGCATGATCAAAGGTGGGCAAATATTGTCATCGCTAAAATACACCAAAAACTCGAAGAAGCTCTGGAAGCTCCTCATTTAAGCATGAAGAAGGCGAAGCCAAAGAGCAAATTTGCTTTGCCAGGCCTCATTGTTTCTGTTAGGACCTGATTGATCTATTGTTGTTCTGAAAATGCTATCGATTCCTTTATTCCACGGACTCAGCAAAAGCAACGGTTATAGACGTTACGAAAATGATTTCGTGTTCATCGGCTTAATTAAAGTTGTCACAAAAAGAAGAACAAAAATGCAGTGCTTACGTAAAATGATTTTTAATTATGATAAGTATGAGGACCAATTACAAGGACTCTTCTGAACTTATTTCTCAAACTTTTTATTGTTTATGTAGTTTTTCTGTTTCGCTCTTGCGGGGAATATTTCTACACTGCTTTCGATTCGTGTAAATTTAGTAAATTAGAATCATTCCAATTCTTACGATAATAAGTAAGTTGGAAGAAAATAAAAGTGCTTCATTTTCTCGTTTAGCACTCAATTACTTCTCTTAGCAGTCGCTGCAAGCCGGCGCTTCTATTAAAAACAAATTGCAACGCAGAGATTGCTTATGGAAATGACATATCAACGTAATTCGAAGTGCTCTAATTAACCATTGACCCACAAGAGACTCCGCCGCACAACCGCGTTAAATGGCGAAATTGTGAGAAGCGCTAATTCTTCCGCCCAGACAAAGACTGAGTTACGCAACTCACTTGACACGGGTTGACGTAAGAGCGCCCTTGGCGGAAAGCGCCTGAAATCTTTTTCCGAGGCGGTATAAAATCGATTACTTAGCAATTAATATCGAGGTATCTCGAACCGCGGCATTTTTAAATATCAAGCAATTGGATTCGATCTGCGGAGTCTATTTTCCGGAATACCACAAGGAGGCATGCAAATTCGCGGCGATGTAAACAGATTCTCCCACACATAATATGTCTTCCACGGGCGATTCGAAGGGGGATGGTTTGTTTACTGTGTTCTATTTTTAGGCTTGACCTACTGACTTTGCAAATCAGCAGCGCCATTGTCAAGTGGGGACGGATCTGGCGTGATTCCGCGAACACCCGCCACCGTCATTTGGTTCATCCGCATCAGCTGCTTGCACCGAGCAGAACTTATGCTACAGTTCTAGACAAGTGGAGACTATTTTTGCCCCTTCGCGCTGTCATCAAAACAGATTGCATGCTCATAAATCTTCATATTTTTGAAACTATTATCTAAACGGAGCATTCGCGTTTCGTTTTGGTTCGATCCTGCTGGGAGAACGAAAAGGTCACTCGAAGATCGAAAATGGTTCTTCTCAAACCGAATATACAGATCAAGCGAGTGTTGTGTAATGTGTATCTAATTGAAACCCTAAACTATTTTACGTCAATTTCATTAATTCTATTTTCTAGTGTATATCTACTATAAGTAAATTGAGAACTTAAAGAAAATTCATAAACCGCCATCTTTCTTTTTTTACAATTTTAAAAATTCAACCGACACGTTTTAATTGGTCTAATTTTTGTCTGTTTGGCACCTTTCCTAGCGAAACAAAAGCCGGGTCATGGCCTAATTTAATTTAGAGTGGAGTTTCCTCTCGAGTTAACTCTCTACAAAAAGATAGAAAAATCTCTGAAAAGTGCTCTTCCGTGCATGAAACCTTGACGTTTAAACAAGAAGCATCACAACAAAAATACTGAATGGTGGTATTCCAACAAAACTCTACTCGATAAATTTAAGGCCGCTCCACTCCGTCCAAGGTCACCCCAATACTCACTTGCCAAAGGATTCAATCGCATTAATTCATGTATTTTCACTTCTGGATATTACAAATTAATAATCTCTTGGCAGTCGTCCAGCTTGCTAAGACAATTTAACTGTAATTACAATTGTAAATTTACAATCGAGCTCAATTCCTTTTCCAATTTAACCACTTAATCAATAAATTAAGCTAAATCCCGGACGAGTTTCAGTAATTAATTTTGCGATAAAACGATCCACGCTTCGAATTTGGCGCATTGAGGAAGTGTCATTTTAATCCACTTCTAAATCCACATTTTCAATTTGTTAGAACTTAATCACTTGTGTGCACTTAATTGAATTATCCTTAAGAATAAAATTTACTCCATTTAACTAGACAAGTGCATTTTTCTGGTTACTTTCAATCTATTACGAAAAAATAAAGTTTTTTATTATCGAACGCAATTTAAACACTAAACATCACGTACATAAGTCAGGATTGTAAATGAATTACATCTGTTGCTGTTTTGAATGGAAAGTGGCAATGAAACAGGGAAAGGCTTCTAAGCCTGTTAGTGAGTAATTTAACTCGAGAACACTTAATCCATATTTCATGAGGTGAAGAAACTGGGGCGGGGGTAATGTGAGCGTAAGTTCAGCTGTGCCTCCCATGGATTTCGAATTCAATATTAAGGCTTTCATCAAACCCTGAATTCTAATTTCTAATGTGCGAGAATCTTGGCTTCCTTTTTGCGGATGAAGCAGTCAAGTGCGATATTGAGGTTGATTAAATCTCAAAGGGATGGAATTGATTTTCGCTTGCAGAAGTCGGTCAAAACAATAAAGAATTTACGCATGTATCGAATAATATAATGTCGTTCTAATAAACAGCTTCCACCTTAGCGAGTTTTTACACAATTCAAATATTACCAGGGCGATTCTGGGTCCTATAAATACGTTGGAAGCTGATCTATCCCTTGACCTATCACGTATCGATAGCGCAATCAATTGATTGCTCTGATGTAATATGCAAAAATAATTCCTCACCGAAATAGCCCCCCGTCATGGAATAAAGCTATTAAACCAATACAATGGTTTCCGTATCTGTGACGTTCGACCGCTTTCCAAATTGATTTCTTTTGTCTTGTTCGATGTAATCCGTTTCTATCGATGTTAATCCTGTCGAAACTTTTCGCAGTATTTACTCCTAGCACGAGTATTGTTTTTAGCTTTTATCTAAACAAGCCGAACTAATGGACGACGACGCGCCAGTTTGGTATAAGTTTCAAATAATGCTCTTCGGCGCTGGGTTATTAATCTTCTCAACCCTTTATCTGAGAAGTATTCATTCAAATAAAATAACAGATAATCAGTTTTGGAAACACCTTTGCATGACAGTACCAGTAGTATGCAATCATTCCCCAGTTTACGCAACCTCGATTCCTTGGAGATGTCCTGGTCTTGGATTTTTGTCAATTTTGTCACTAAAAACGCTGCAATGTCTTTACACATGGGTTTATTATTTCTGGTTGAATACAATTACATTGGTAATCCTCCCAAGCAGCATTTATTTTATTTAAAAAAAAAAAGGTCTTTAAAAAAAAATTTTTTTTTTAAATTTTTTTTTTAATTTTTCACTCTTTCGTCAAAATCAACTTCATATTCGATATCCTCATCCTAAAAAACATAAAAAACGATACCCCACAATCCACATGCCCAAGTTCACAAAAACTTTAAAAATGCTAATTTTACCCCCCTTTTTCACCCCTAAAACCCCAGGGTGTATTCCGATCAAGCTGCCGATCTTCGGGACACAACTAGGGTCCAAATGTAGCCTATATGCGAAAGAACGATTTTTTTCAACTGTTATTTAAGGTAGATATCGCTGACACGGCGGACGGCGGACAGAAATTGCAGTTTTGGACTCTACGCATCTTGAAACGTAAAAGAAAAAAATTTGAGGGGGGTTATAAAAAATTTTTCCGAACCGATTACAAAGGTGTATTATTCAGAGAATAATAAACCAAAAACGAAACTTGTTCAAATTTTTGTATAATACTTAACGAAGCTATCCGGGCTTAGCTGCCTACCCAAACAATATGTTGAATTCCGATCTTCTTCGGACAAATGTTCGATGGCACGTCAGCCAGATCAATAGGAAACGGCGACGCGGCGCCTAGCATTGAGGAATGAGCCGAAAACTGCAGGCGCCACAAGTTCGATAAGCTTCACTTTAATGTCACAGTCCACGCTTTGTGATACAACCTGTGTCCAGCGAGGACAGATGTTCGAAGCAGTCGGCCAACCAGATCAATAACCCCAACTAAATGGTTCCATAGAAAACGGCGGCGCCTGGTATTGAGAAATTTCGCTCATTCATGATGTTTTTTTTAGACTCTTGTATGTACAGTAGGTATCTATTATTTTTTGAAGAGCTTGCGTAAGATCCGGTTGATTTACGCGATTTCGGTTTACGCGAGTTTTTTCAGATATCTATCTTCACGTAGACCGAGCGGCTGACGAGGGATGACTGTATTTCAAAAATAACTTTTTCAATTAATTGATATTGTTTTGGCAAGCGATTATATATCCAAACATTCTAGAGCACATGAAATCGACGAGCAAATGAAAAACACTGAAGTGAAAATAAGACCTTGAAAGAGTTAAGAAAAAAATCTTTTAAAGTAGAAAATTGACTTTATATCGAACGAGGAAATTTTTTTAATTATTAAATTTAATAAAATTTTGCTGCACTAAAATTAAACTTCTGTGTAAGGATTTTTCATTTGGCATTAATTTCTTTTTTACATTTAAAGCGAACACTCAAAAAAGTCGGCGACGTGATTAACCTGAAAAAAGTGAAACATAAAAATTTTGTAAGTAAAAATATAACAATAATAACAAAAAATGGAAATGAGATAAACGCAAAATTGTTGTACAAATGAAGCCAGTAAGCTCAAAGGAACTGCGAAAAAGTGTCGCAATAATCTGCTCGGGCTTGACGCAAAAACTAATCGTGAAAAAAATGTTAATTGCTGTAGCGGGCAGGGTTCATCGCGGGACGTGCCCCTTCGTGCCAAATGCTAATTTGTCTTCAATTATTGCGTAGCGGTTTGTGATGAAGAAAACACAACGTGTTTGTCCACAACAGATCTTTTCAAAATTACAGAAAAATATACTAAATAAATCTGTGCTTTATTCGTTTTGTTTGCTTTTTGCGATGATAATCGTTGACATCAGAGAATTCGGCGAAGTCAACGTGAGCTCATTGCTCGAGCGATTTATCTGGACTTTGAGCGGTCTGGACTTTTTGCACTTATCTCGGTGCCAATTCATTTAAAAACAAAGAAAGCTTCCGCTTTGGCAACGATTTCTTCAATTGGAGCCAGTTATTTAATTTAATTGGTTTTTTTTTAATAATAAAAATACATGGGAACCCAAAATTAATGCTTTGTCACTTGTATGTTGGAAATTTGTAATCATTTGATAGAGTAGAACTGGAAAATCTTGCTCCATTTGAACCAATTATCAAAAAAATTGTTATGGGAATTCGGGAAATAAGATTTGATTAAAGAGAAAAATTGGTAAGACCCGTAGTTAGACTCATAATTGTGTGAGTTGATATCTTACCAATCAACAAAATGATTGCACATATTATAAATCGTTTAAATTGCAAAATGTGACCACATTTATGAATGAATATACATTTTTTAGGAAATCTGGTAAATTTTTCTCCAAATTATATTCTTCAATTATTATTTATTTATTTGAAGCCCATTATATGGTATTAATATAAATTGAATGTTCTTTTTTGGAATAATTCGATAAACTTTATTTGTAAGGTCAATATGAAGGGAGATTTACGGTGACATGCAAAAAGGTCGCGGTCCTTCACTGTTCGCAATTAAAAAGTAAATATACAAAAATATGTAACGCCACGCGTAATGAGTCACCGATTCACTTTTGCCGGCAATAGAAGGCGTAATTAGCACGTGCTCTGATGATTTGGAGATAAGATATAAAATGTAAAGCAGGTGTGACTGTACGGCAGGTCTAACGCGCAAAAAGACGATAAAGTATTCAAATGAATTGGTTGTATAAATTACGTATCACGTCTGCAATATTCGTTTCTGGTTGGTAGGTACATGAATTACTTAAACTATGCAAAATTGAATTCTAACTGTTGTCTCCCCAAAATATGTGGTACCTATTTGCAATCATACATTTATTATTTATAAATACTTTCTTTAAATTAAAATCCTGCATGCCTCCAATAGATGAACTGAAATAGGATCGAACTGCGATACTTGTTCCAATTCTTTAATCGACCGGAATAATTGGCGGATATTTCTCCAGTTTTCATTTCACTATATTTTTGCCAACGTTGAAGAGTTGTGAATTTAAACGAACGCAACATGAGTGATAAGTATGCTTTCTTCTCTTGACTAGCGAGTAATGCACTCAGGTGGGAAGTAATTTAGTAATGCCAATTATGGCGCCGGAATGAAAGATGTTTTCACTGAAATGAAATGGTTAGTGGAACCGACTTTGAAAACCGCACTGGCAGAAATATGGGGATAAGCCCCGCCAGCCTACAAAAAGGTGCAATATTACAGATGTCGTATTTTTATCTTTTTATTTTTTCAACAAAACCAACATTTATATTTAATTCGAAAATCTTAAGAATGAATTTTACAAACGATTTCTAACCAATACAATTTTGTAATATAGGCTATATAGCATTTTATTTAGATTTTATATATACTCTAGAGATCTAGTAGATTCAACCCTATCAGCTTGTCTTATATCAATTCAACATTGAATTTTACAATTAAACGAAATTAAAATCAGCGTTTTGAAATAAAAAAAAATTTTCTCCCATTTCAGACGAGGACTAACGCCCCCGCATCGAGTTAAATCAATTTCTGTAGCCACATTCACCCCAGACGAATTAGAATTTCTTAAGTTGCATGGAAACGATATTTGTGCCAAAACTTGGCTAGGTCTATGGGATCCAAAAAGAATTGTACATCAGGATCAAAGAGAACTCATGATAGACAAATACGAACGAAAACGTTACTACTTAGAACCAGCTAGTCCGCTTAAATCACTAACAAATGCAACAAAGGTATCCAGTCTAAGTTCGAGCAACAACAGCATCAGCACTAACGGAAGCAGCAGCATCCCCAACAACAACCACAACAACAGCAGCACTAGTAGCAACAAAAGCTCAACGGATAACAGTCTTAAAAGTGTCACACTAACGCCACCTACAAGTCTGCACCTGAATTCAAACGGCATTGTGAATAATAGTAGAACTAATAATAATAGGCAAATTAGGTATAATTTCAAAACTGACGAAAACTCCAACAAGAGTGGGTCCCTGGTTAATGGGGTCGGAAATGGCACCTCCAGCAACCCGATGTCAGCGACGAACAAGAGAAATCTAAACGTTGCTACGAATTCGGGTGATCCCCAAGGTTTCACGCCCGATTCGGAGTTCGTCGCGGATTTCAGTACAGCGAACATATTCAACGCAGCAGCACAGAGCACTCCTAACGGAATCAAGCACCATTTGCCGGCGAGCATGACAAACGGCTTTCAAAACTCCGGCTTCCTCAACGGAACAATTGCGAATCAGAACGGACTCGAGGGCAACTCCAGTGCCAACGAAAATTTCGCTGACTTTGATCATGCGCCAATTTACAATGCAGCAGGTAAATTCAATTCTTCATTTTCCACAATTACATAACCTAATTGTTTTGAACAAATAAAAATCGAATAGACAAGAAAGATTTACCGTTTAATGTGAAAGTGACTCAAGTCCATCTATATCCAAAAAACGTATTATTTTTAAAATAATGAGTATTATTTTAATTAGATTATTCTAATTATATCTACAACTTCAGATCCCTAAACACATTGTATAGTACTACAATATTACATAACTACAAATATTATTAAATTTATCCATCGTTTTCAAAATAAATATAAGAGATCAATGTAGATCATGAAATATACACGTCATAGTGTCGTGCGTACGCATGCTTTATTTAATTTGAAATTGTTGAAAAACTTAAGAATTTGTTTATTTGTTTTTGAATTTTGAAGGCGTGGATCCACTTTTAAGTTTTGTTCGAATTCATTGAAGTAGTTATACACATATGAGAAACAAACAATCATTTTCACCGTTTTCAAATGTTAAAAGAAGCAATTAAATTGCAAAGACCTCCATTTTGAAATTATAAACGTATTATG
This sequence comes from Leptogaster cylindrica, assembly GCA_963082835.1. NCBI lineage: Eukaryota > Metazoa > Arthropoda > Insecta > Diptera > Asilidae > Leptogaster > Leptogaster cylindrica. Next base: position 22,127,530 of record OY720105.1, on the reverse strand, counting down.
TAAATTTTTCCGCATTATTCGGGAAAATTGAAATTTAATAAACTTTCACTTTATCCCCACCACAGCAGCATATCAAAACAGCTATAGTGACGATTTCGCCACAATATCGAACAATAACTATTTCTCCGCAAATATGAATAAAAACACTTTGAACAGTGCCGTCCAAAATTTCAACAATTTCAGTAGTGCTATGAACAACAATTTTTACAACTTGGGCGACCAAAGCAACCTGAGCAACAATAGTACCTTGACGCCCTGCAACAATGCCACATTGGGCAATCTGCAGTGGAATGTCTGGCAGCAATTCCAGTGGCCATCGTTCTTCGCGAACTCCGAACCGAACCAGAACCGTTGGAGTGAGTCCAGCTCGTAGTTTGAAACGCTCCAGTTTTCAACATCAATTAAACATTAGTGTTGAATCATTGAAGTTTTGTTTTCGTTATCTTCAACCTTGCACTACTTCCCAACAAGCCTGTTTAGTGGTCCTGTTTGTTTGTTGTTTAACTTGCTATTTACTTAACAGTGCTTTCAGAGTTGAAGTTTCCCTCAGGAGAAACTGCTTTTTATTGTTGTGTTTTGTATTTGATGATATAATTATTTTTTTATTTACACTTTGTTTTTGAAAGATATCTTCCAGATATCTTTTAATACAATTATTTTTGTGGTCTCCTGCTGTTGTTATTTTATTATAATCAGATGTTTTTCTTTCTTTTTTTTTTGAGCTGAAAATATTTGAAGTACAATTTTCTTCATCAAGCATCGATTAACTTTCATTTTACCTCCCTCAAAAGCGAACCTGCTACACTTGAAATCAATTATTTTGTCGTTGATTAAAGTGGTACCAATCAATTTTAGGTCTTCCGATGTCAAATGCCGCTAGCAACGTGTACTCTTCGCGTGCCACAACTAATGCGAATTCTGCTGTGAGTTCAACACCTCCTGCCGACCGATATGCCGCCCTGAAAGATCTTGACGAGCAACTCAGAGAGAATAAGGCAGCCACAGAGACGACATTTTCATCGAACGTCCAAGGTGAGACTTTGCATGAATAAAAAATTAACACCGAATTCCATCACGACTTTGATTTTTTTCTTCACTCAATTCCAGCTCAACAATCCACAGCCAATCCTTTCAAGATGAATCCACCCGCGCAACCGCAGCCAGCGATGAATCCGTTCCAAGCGAGCTACAATCAATCGAACTCAATGTTTGGGGCGCAGTCTCAGAACAATCCGGCAAATGCTTTTTCCGGTACAAACGCCACATTCAACGTGCAACAGATCTCCAATTTCAATGGCTACTCGACACAGTCCTCGTTACTAACGAACGGCTCCAACAGCTCCGGCGTAGCGTACGGTCCCCAGCCAATTACCGCCGGCAATGCTGGGTCGAATATGAAGAATCCATTCGCGGTAACTTAAAGCTTTAGCATCGAGTAACACGTTATAATAATCTATCTATTGCAGACAAGCTCTCTAAATTCGAACAACCCATTTTTATGAAAACATCACTGCCACTAATGGTTGACTTACTGGAGGAAAAATCATTCTAATTAGTTGCTGCTAGATCATCAAAATTTTTCGTAGTGGAACACTCTCATGTATCAATATGTTGAACAAAATCTCTGCAGATGTTTTTACTTTTACTTTAACACATGCTTTATAATTATTTATTTTTTAAATTAATCAGACTATTAAGAATCGATGTGAAAGAACCGGACGAGTGATTATTGCTATTTGTCGCAATCACGATAGGATGCAGATTTAAAAACTAATTCTATGCTAGACTATCCCATTCGTGTAATTTTAGTAATGACTATAAAATAAGAAATAGAAGAAATTTTGTTAGCCTTTCGGCAAATTTACTGCTCGAGGTCGAATGTCTTGCTAGAGTTGTGATATCCTTTATACAGCACTGATTCAAAAGTATTGACGAAATGAGAGCTCTATGAGAATTGATGCCATGAACGGCTTTTTACAATAATGCCGTATTTACTGACCGCCAAACATTGCACAAAAAGACAAATTATTTCATAACTCGTTCTTATGTTATGTTTTATTTTTCAGAAAATGTTGTTTTTTTTTGGTGCTTAAAATAGAAACATCTATTTTAAATTGTTATTGAGGATTTATGAATCACACAAAAAACAAAGTGATACAAACACTTTTAATTTAAAGACAACAATTACGCGTCATTGCAGTATTGTGCATATTTCCAAGAAAAGCATGAGAGAAATGCGATTTTTTTTGCCTGGAAGTAGGTGACACAGAATTCCTCACCGTCAATGAAAAGATATCTCCAATTTGTTAATGCGTTGCGTTAATGCGACCTTTATGTTTACCGAATTCACCATGATGAAGTTGCTCCAGAATCTCCACTAACGCATGCATGAGCTCTTAGATGTGATTAACATTTCGTTAAAATCGCATTACTTTTGAATTAGTGCCGCATAAATCTTTCAGGTGGGCTTTAGAATGGCTGCATTAGCATATAAAGGAGTTCCCAGATGCTGAGAAGCACCGAGCGGGAAGTGTTAAACGTGTTAAGTAGTCCTGTTCATGTCTTTATTGCAGTGGCCTTATATTAGGAAGAGTAAATTATTATATATTTCATTGTATGTATGTATGTAACAAAATAAACAGTTAAAGATTCTTGTGAACAAGGAAGAAGCAAAGCGAAAATATTTTTGTATGTTTTTGAATTTGTCAACAAGTTTTTGTTGCAAAAAAAAAATCCGCGCCACAGATTTCAGTGATTTAGTCAAATCAGTGTATAAAACATACAGAATTGAAGCCTGTGGAATCGCGACTAGAAATATCGCAACTAAATGGTTTCGTTCCAAACATTTTTTACATGTCAAGGGCAGGTGTTAGCGAATAATTCCATTATTATTATTATTTTTTAATCTTTTTTTAAATATAGCAGATCATTCTGTTGATCTGCATTCTTTTTAATAATTTATCATTATATCGCGACACTAAGCTTTGTATATACTTTAAGCTAACCAAGCAAAGAACAATTAAGAAATGGTTGACGATGGATTAGTGAAGATGTTATTTAGGTATATATTTGAACTGTTCGGATATAAATTTTTCTGAAAAATCAAAGTATTATAAATATTTAATTGTGAATGGTTTTTTCTGTACCTACTTACCATATCCTGTTTAGCACAGTATAAATTTCATTGGTAATTTTACTGAACCACTTTGTGTACAACGTAGGAATATAACTACCGTAGGATGGAACAACTAAAATAGTAAGTATTACAGAAAATACCCGAATTATTCCGCTCACGAAATCTAAGAAACACGAATTCTAGTTTCCAGAACTGTTCTTATGCAGTGCGATCGGTGCGGTCGTCGGCACAACTGGCCCGCCAAGCCCCAATTAAGAACTATAATATATTCATTATTGACAAGTGAAAAGAAACTGTTTTATGCATGCCCGTCTGTTTGCTGTTGTCTGTCTGCCCAAACGCTAACTACAGAATGCTTCTAACTAGAGGATTGAAATTTGGTACAATAATATTCCGTTGAAATTGTAAGCTAAGTTCGAAGATGAGCAACATCGGGCAACTCCTTAGTGTTGCCATATTAGGCTAAATTATTTGTATACAAAAATGCTGTTTTTGTTGAATGAATATTTTACATATTAACTTTCTTTCGTTAAATATTGTTATAAATACGTATTGCAATTACTAATTAATTGAACGGAGCTTTTTTTACACGGTTTTCTTTACTCGATATTGATATTTTACTGATTCCTACCAAAAACTTTCCTTTACAATACTTCATTAATTTAGAACGAATTTCTCTTTTCACGATGGGAGAACTGTTTTTCTATACAAACATGTCATCTGAATTGGGTCATTCCAGGTGAAAACGACAAATTGGTCTGCCGCAGGATTTTTGATTTTGATGAAATATTGAGGAAGATCTTTTAGGTACCAAATGCGAAAAACCATCGCCATTCAATTTTTTTTTGCCTCCCTTCCGGTCGACAGCCATTAAAAATTTTAAATCACGTCATTTTCACACTCTTCTATGATCGGCTATAACTTTTTTCCTACATGGCATATATTGGTGTTCTCGAGCAACTTTCATTAGTATAATCTTTGCATAATTTAAGAGTCAACTGTTCTTCAATTAATTTGCGTAAATAATTGCTTCATTTTCGAGTCTACTGTTTGTAAATTTTCATCTATATCATTCTACATGTACTTGCTTGCATTTATATCTTTTATTGTTTTTGCTTAAATTCAATAGTTTCAATTTACCGTTTCATACGGGTTTTATTTGTTCAGAACTCTAATGGGTAACAAATTTGTAATTTCGACAGCATTCTCAGATCAGTCTGTTCTCAAAGCGCCGCAATAAAAGATCAATCTAACCAACAAACCCAGTCGTTTTAATTTTCCTCCAGAATTACTTTTTCACCAGGGAATCTGCCGGCTTCGCGGGTACAATTGGAATGATTACAATTTTATTTTATTACTTAGTAAACGTATTTTCAAAAATTAATGTAAATATGTAATTGGTAGCTTTCACCAATATAAATGCTGGGCTATTGAAAATTCGTTCTGGGTGCTATGCTAGAATTACTAAACCTGGACAGTTGACTTTTTTCACGCATTAAGTACTTATACAATGGAAAACGTAGCGGTAGTTTTAAGATCATGGAAGTTAAACGCACAGCTACGCGTATTCTCACGGGTAGGCCAACGTGGCCCAGCTTACCTGTCCAGACGCGATCATATTAATTAGTTCTGAGGGAAGTACATACGCAGCATTTTCTCAGGCGTCGAATATTTAAAAATGCACTTCACCTGAGGTTGACACCCAGCAAGACCATAGGCGGGAGAGCAGAATCATTTCGGGATTCGTAAAGTACGGACGTGAATAAGATAATTAATTGAATCAAATCTAGAAATATTGTTAATTCTTTGTATTAATAAAATAATTAAATTGTAATCGAAGTTAAGTGTTTTTTTTATAAGAGTCATTCCATGTCAACTCAACACACCCAATAAACTTCACCACCTCAGATTTTCCTAAAATTTGGTACACTTATAGTGGGTTCCAACACTAAAAAAACTACAAAATTTTAATTTTTTATCTTTAACCGTTTCCGAGTTATATCTATATAAAGTTTTCGAAAACTCGCCAAAAAAATGGAAACGAACTTTTTTGAAATTATTTTACGAGCTGTTCTAATAGAGCTAGAGAGGTGGGAGAGGTGTCATTTTGCAGCATTTTTTATGCTCTTTCCAATGATATACAACATGAAAGGGGTAATAATAATTTTTCTTTTTTCAAAATACAAATTAAGATTTTAATTTAGTTTTTTTTCAAAAAGTACCTACATAATTTAAAATTCTCAAATTTTTTCCATAAATACCTAGTACTGTTGTAATTCACATATGTAAATACTAGCCGGTCTACCCGGTTTCACCCGGTCGGTTGGTGGAATGATTGTTATTAATTATCGTGCCATTGATTCATCATCGTTTTACATTCTTATTGTTGTTCGCCTCTTTATCTATATTCATTGCTTCTTCTGTGCATGAAAACAGGGCAAACCTTTCGTATTATAATAACAATATGAAGTATAATGTAATACGAAAAAAAAATTTTAAAACAAATTAGTTACTTATTATTTAACTTAACATTTTTACAGAACTTAGTTGATATAAGTAGATAGCCTGAATTTTCTATTTTGTGTAATAATTTAATTTAAATATTGGTCTACCAAATTTCACCCACGTTGCCAAAGTGAATAAATATTCAGAGGACTTCCTTATAAACAATGTTTTTTGTTTTTTTATTGGGCGGCACTAATATTACCACACTCGTGTGCAAGCAACATAAAACTGACTGTGGGAGAAACAATCTTCCCTTAAATCTACGCCGGCATATTTTAAAGTTTGACCCTGAGATTTGTTAATCGTCAAGGAGAAACAAACTTTGATGGGAAATTGTAGTCTCTTAAAATTAAAGGAGTGGTCATTAGGTATATTAAGGGAATACGTGGCACGACAGGAACGACAGTTTGAGGGACATTTTCCCCGTCAACAAATAAAATTTCCTCAACCATTTTCTTACTGAATAGCACTAAGTCACTCACGCAAAGGATGCCAAATACGCGTCTGTCGCCCACTTTACCCCTAGTTATTAGGCTGACACCTCAGTCACACATATATCATTCCACCATGCACGCAGTTATGTTCGCCCGTTCGCCGTCAGCCGTGTGCATGCCGCTGGCCCGCATCTTCTCAGTGAGGGATCGTTCTCGCCTACGAAGATCCGCACAAAGAAGAGACGTGGAAAAGAATTTCTGTGACGTCATGTTAAAGGAATTTCCGTTATTTACCCCTTTAGGGGCGGAATTTTGAAAAATCCTTTCTTAGCGGATATCTATGTCAATAAAGGAATGCACTGTAAAATTTTCAGCTCTTTAGGTCCAGCGGTTTGGCCTGTGCGTTGTCTGTCAGTCACGCACGGTTCTTACTCTTTTATAGGTAAAGATAAATATGGGATGACGATGGGTTCATAGTCAAAAAATTAAAAGTATGTCTCTTATTTTTGAAAAATAGTTATCCTTATGCATGTTGCTGTATACAACAGCCATGAATTAATTTTTTTCAAAAAGTAGGGCAAAAAAGCTAATGATTTTGACAAGTTTACCTGAAAAGTGGAGTATAAGAAAGATAATGCGCGAATTTAATGCTGCTAATAACCTTGTCCGGCAATCAAAAAAAATTTTAAAAGAAAAAGGGTTTATGGAAGGTCCAAACCCCAAACCAGGGAAGTGTTTGTCAATACAAACTGTCAATGCTATACATTCATTTTACGAAAGCGATGAAGTTAGCCGAGTAATGCCAGGTATTAAAGATTGCGTAACGGTTACCGAACCAAACGGAAGCAAAGCCAAAATATCAAAAAGACTTATTTTGTGCAACCTAAAGGAAGCTTATAAATACTTTCAAGATAAGTTTCCTTATATTAAAATAGGTTTCTCTAAATTTGCTGAGTTGCGACCAAAGCAGTGCATTTTAGCTGGACAGAGCGGAACGCACTCCGTTTGCGTGTGTACAACTCACCAAAACATAAAATTGATGATAGAAAATGCTAAACTAAATGCATTAACAAATGGCTACTTACAAAATTACAAGCAATGCATTGCAAAAATGCTTTGCAACCCATCATCAATTGATTGCAACATGGGGAATTGCGCATATTGCCCAGGAGAAAGTGAAATACGGAAAATTTTACAAAACTCTTTTGATGACAATTTAATTGAACGAGTTCAATTCCGTCAATGGCTGTCAGTTGACCGCTGTAATCTGGAGATCGTAGAGAAAACTTCCGAAGAATTTATAGATTTATTCTGTAGTAAGATGTCGTCTTTGGTTCGGCATGACTTTATTGCCAAGCAACAAGGAGCATTCTTTAACTCTACAAAAGAAAATCTTAATAATTCAGAATTTGTTGTTTTATGTGATTTTTCAGAAAATTATCGTGTAGTTCTGCAGGATGAAGTTCAGAGTTACCACTGGACAAGCCAACAGATTACAATACATCCTTTTATTGTGTATTACAAACAGGAAGATAAAATTGACCATGTGAGCTTTGTCATTGTTTCTGATTGCTTAGAGCACAATACAGTGGCTGTATACACATTTCAAAAGAAGCTCATTTCATACCTCACAAATAAATTTCAGAAGCTTCCAAAAAAAATTTATTATTTTTCAGATGGTTCTGCCGCGCAGTACAAAAATAAGAAAAACTTTCTTAACCTTTGCCTTCATGAGGAAGATTTTAACATAAAAGTAGAGTGGCACTTTTCAGCCACAGCACATGGAAAAGGGCCTTGCGATGCAGTAGGAGGTTCCATTAAGAGACTGGCAGCTCGGGCAAGTTTGCAACGACCATACAACAACCAGATTCAAACTCCACGAGATCTCTTTGAGTGGGCAGTAGGTAATATAACAAAAGTTGATTTTGCCTATTCCACTCAAGAGGATTACAGAACTATTCCTGAAGAGCCGTTTTGAAGAAGCGTTGACAATTAAAGGAAAGCAGCAATTTCATGCGTTCATTCCCAATACCACATCAAAATTATTAGTGAAATACTTTCAAATGATGTTCAGGGTTGGGAGAAAGAGGTGGCTATACCACTGGATAAATTAAAGCTAGACGACATATCAGGCTATGTCACCATTGTATATGACAATAAGTGGTGGCTTGGGTACGTTCTGGGAAAAAATGAAGAACTTGATGAAGTGCAAATAACTTTTCTTCATCCATGTGGACCAGCTACATCATTCTCTTACCCTAGATATGCGGATGTCCTGTGGATGTCAGTTGTGAACGTTCTCACAAAAGTAAATCCAGTAACTGCGGCTGGAAGAACATACGCTCTTGTAAAAAGTGATCTAAGACAAACCCAAATGGCATTTTCTAAATTTAGTCTGTAATCAAGAAAATTTTTCGGGAAGCACTACTTTCGACTTAATATTATACCTATACTCAATATTTCCTAAGGTTAATGTTCATTTTTATTTTATTTAATATAGTTGCTTAAAAATTATACTTATTAGATACCAATAATTGTGCTCTTGCATAGTACATACGACTACATGCATACAGGATAACTATTTTTCAAAAACAAGCGTCATGTTTTTAATTTTTTGACCATGAACCCAACGTCATCCCATATTTATATTTACCTATGTGAATTACAACAGTACTAGGTATTTATGAAAAAAAATTTAGAATTTTAAATTATGTACTTTTTGAAAAAAAACCAAATTAAAATTTTAATTTGTATGTTGAAAAAAAAAAAAAACTATTACCCATGTCATGTTATATATCATTGTAAAGAGCATGAAAAATGCTTCAAAATTAGATCTCTTCTAGCTCTCTAGATCAATTACGAGACCTTCACGAACGGTTTAAATATAGTTTGTATGACCATTTTTGGGTATTTTGTGCGCACTTTACATTCGTATAATTTCCAAATGGGTTAAGATATTGCAATAAAATTTCATAATTTTCTTATTCTTTATTAATACTACCTCCATACCAAATTTCAACAAAATCTAAACTGATCATTTCAAAAATTTCTTAAAAGTGTGTCGAGTTGACATGGAATGACTCATAACACTTATAAAACAATTTAGTTAACTGGCGCCCGAGCAGGGACCGTTGAGTGCGTTATTTATCCGTCGAAAGTAAAGTTCGGTAACGGTTACGCGTGTGCAAAAACAGTGAAAGACATTCGTTCCATTAGTAGGCCTCTTACGAACTCAAAGTAAAGGCTAAAAGGGAAACCAACGAATCTTCCGGCAACGCAGCACCAACGGCAAGGACTGAACCATCTGCAATAGGCTTCATCGCAGCAGCAACAAAGGTCAGCTCATCCCATTTCAACGTCTGGAATTCCCGCAATGAGATTCTCCTTAATGTAAGTACAAGTTTATTCACTTACATTAAGTACACATAATTGCACATAATATAAAATTAATAATACAAAACAAAATCAAGAGATTAGTGAGAAATCGTGAAAAAAAGTGCAAAAACGCAAGCAGTTTGTAATTGTGCTCTCTCCCGTGAATGTTAGTGAATATAAAAAGCATTTGGAACAAATCCAAGAAGCAATAACGCAATTGACTGGAGCAGTAAATGCCCAGATCTTGACTACAAAGGAGATCGAAAGGAGACTCCAAAAAATTGAAAATGAAAGAAATGAAGTTCCTGAGCCTGCCCTCGTTCCTGATTCATCACTTCAAGTTCCCAAAAACGAGGCGGAGCTCAAGGAAATTTCAAAATTACCTGACTGTGTTAAAGAATTGCAGGTATTTGATGGGAACCCAACTAACTACGTCTCTTGGGTTCATAACGTGGAAGTTATACTAAAGGACTACGAAATAGTTCGCACTATGCCCATATATCGAGCAATTCTCCAAAGTATTAGACAAAAGATTAGGGGTCCAGCAGACTCCGCTCTAATCTCCTACAATATATTTGGGGACGACTGGAGTTCAATGAAAAGGTGTTTATCTCTGCACTATGCAGACAAGCGAGACATTCGCACTTTCGAGCATCAGCTCAATCGGCTCACTCAAGGAGGCATGTGCCTTGATGAGTTCTACGCCAACGTAAACCACCAGTTTTCATTAATAGTGAATAAAATCAAGACGGAAGACTATTCTAAAGAAACGGTGGACGTGTTAATCGAAAGTTATAGAAATAGAGCCCTCGATGTTTTTATAAGAGGTTTAAATGGCGATCGATCAAGAATACTTACGATACAAAAACCCCAAACACTCCCAGAAGCGTACACATCTTGCTTGGAGATCCAAAATATTAATTATAGAAATGTAAGCGTTCATAAGTCCAACCAAAAGAAATATTCTCGCGCGATAAAAGACAAATTACCCAAGAATATCCAAAACAAGTTAATCAAGAGTATCCTCAGAAATTCGTGGCAAGAGGACCACCAAGGTCACTACCCTTCCAACAAAAAAACAAAGCATACAATATTCAGCATGAGCACCGATCACAACCTCCCCCCAGGCCAAGTCAGCCTAAACCTCCTGTGCCTATGCCCTATGGAAGTTGATAGATCCATTCAAAGTGGGCAAATTAACTATATGAATCGCTCAATGGGAAATAACTACCCGTTCGGAAGAAATAACTATCCCAATAATAATCTTCCTCAAAAACAACAAGGTTTAAATTTCATGGACACAGAGGAATTGTCATCGGCCGAATATCTTCGAATAAGCGAAGATAAAATTAACGAAGAATATTCACCGCTAGGGGAAATAGAGGAAGACGATCAAGAGGTAAATTTTATGACACTAGCCTCTCCAGTATTCCTTACTTAGAATATAAGACCCGCGATGGCAAAATTTTAAAGTTTTTGGTTGATACGGGAGCAAACAAAAATTTTATAAAACCTGAAATAGCAGTAAATGCTAAACCCACAAAAAAACCATTCAAAATACAATCTGCAGGTGGGGAAATCGAAATTAAAGAAAAAGTATCCGGAAAATTTTTCGCCAACGTTGGGAATCACACCTTATTAAACTTTTTCGTCCTGCCAGGACTAAAATCATTCGATGGTATAATAGGTGACGATACGCTTAAAGAAATCGAAGCAGTAATAGATAGGAAAAACCACATCATGAAAATCAGACCCAATATTAGTATCCCGTTGAAGGCAAAACAATCCATACAGGTGAACAATATCGAAATACGGGACAAGCATCTCAGTCCCGAAACAAGAAACGAATTACAGAAAATATTAAAAAAATATGGTAAACTTTTCGGACCAATTAACGATCACGAAATCGCAGAAACTACTGTGGAAGCGGAAATCAAAACAACAACAGACGAACCAATCTACTGTAAATCTTATCCGTACCCCGCAAATATGAGAGAAGAGGTAGAAATGCAAGTGAAAAAACTACTCGAAGATGGGATCATTCGGCCCTCTAAAAGCCCATACAATGCTCCAATCTGGGTTGTAGGGAAGAAGATGGACGCATCTGGAATAAAAAAATATCGTATGGTTATAGACTTCAAAAAACTTAACGCCGTAACTGTCTTTGGTTCCATAACTTTGGTTGTATGTCTAAACAAACGTCGGAAATCCTTCACAATCATAAACAAACGAAAAGGATTCGATTTCACTATAGTTTATGATTGTTTAGCCATTTCCGACGATTATTTACACAAAAAACCAAAGTTATAGGAAAACCATACATACCCACCTTTGGTACCATAACTTTGGTTGTATGTCTAAACAAACGTAGGAAATCCTTCACAATCATAAACAAACGAAAAGGATTCGATTTCACTATAGTTTATGATTGTTTAGCCATTTCCGACGTTTGCTTACACAAAAAACCAAAGTTATAGGAGAACCATACATATCCACCTTTGGTCCCATAACTTTGGTTGTATGTCTAAACAAACGTCGGAAATCCTTCACAATTATAAACAAACGAAAAGAATTCGATTTCACTATAGTTTATGATTGTTTAGCCATTTCCGACGATTGTTTACACAAAAAACCAAAGTTATAGGAAAACCATACATACCCACCTTTGGTCCCATAACTTTGGAAACAATCATTTCGACGTTTGTTTAGACCTACAACCAAAGTTATCCAAAGTTATATGAACAAAGGTGGGTTTGTATGGAATTCCTATATAACTTTGGTTGTAGGTGTATGCAAACATTGGAAATGGCTAAACAATCATAAGCTATAGTTAAATCGAATGCTTTTCGTTTGTTTATGATTGGTTAGCTATTTCGACGTTTGTTTAGACCTACAACCAAAGTTATCCAAAGTTATATGAACAAAGGTGGGTTTGTATGGAATTCCTATATAACTTTGGTTGTATGTGTATGCAAACGTTGGAAATGGCTAAACAATCATAAACTATAGTTAAATCGAATGCTTTTCGTTTGTTTATGATTGTTTAGCTATTTCGACATTTGTTTAGACCTACAACCAAAGTTATCCAAAGTTATATGAACAAAGGTGGGTTTTTATGAAATTCCTATATAACTTTGGTTGTAGGTGTATGCAAACGTTGGAAATGGCTAAACAATCATAAACTATAGTTAAATCGAATGCTTTTCGTTTGTTTATGATTGTTTAGCCATTTCGACGTTTGTTTAGACCTACAACCAAAGTTATCCAAAGTTATATGAACAAAGGTGGGTTTGTATGGAATTCCTATATAACTTTGGTTGTAGGTGTATGCAAACGTTGGAAATGGCTAAACAATCATAAACTATAGTTAGATCGAATGCTTTTCGTTTGTTTATGATTGTTTAGCCATTTCGACGTTTGTTTAGACCTACAACCAAAGTTATCCAAAGTTATATGAACAAAGGTGGGTTTGTATTGAATTCCTATATAACTTTGGTTGTAGGTGTATGCAAACGTTGGAAATGGCTAAACAATCATAAACTATAGTTAAATCGAATGCTTTTCGTTTGTTTATGATTGTTTAGCCATTTCGACGTTTGTTTAGACCTACAACCAAAGTTATCCAAAGTTATATGAACAAAGGTGGGTTTGTATGGAATTCCTATATAACTTTGGTTGTAGGTGTATGCAAACGTTGGAAATGGCTAAACAATCATAAACTATAGTTAAATCGAATGCTTTTCGTTTGTTTATGATTGTTTAGCCATTTCGACGTTTGTTTAGACCTACAACCAAAGTTATCCAAAGTTATATGAACAAAGGTGGGTTTGTATTGAATTCCTATATAACTTTGGTTGTAGGTGTATGCAAACGTTGGAAATGGCTAAACAATCATAAACTATAGTTAAATCGAATGCTTTTCGCTTGTTTATGATTGTTTAGCCATTACGACGTTTGTTTAGACCTACAACCAAAGTTATCCAAAGTTATATGAACAAAGGTGAGTTTGTATGGAATTCCTATATAACTTTGGTTGTAGGTGTATGCAAACGTTGGAAATGGCTAAACAATCATAAACTATAGTTAAATCGAATGCTTTTCGTTTGTTTATGATTGTTTAGCTATTTCGACGTTTGTTTAGACCTACAACCAAAGTTATCCAAAGTTATATGAACAAAGGTGGGTTTGTATGGAATTCCTATATAACTTTGGTTGTAGGTGTATACAAACGTTGGAAATGGCTAAACAATCATAAACTATAGTTAAATCGAATGCTTTTCGTTTGTTTATGATTGTTTAGCCATTTCGACGTTTGTTTAGACCTACAACCAAAGTTATCCAAAGTTATATGAACAAAGGTGGGTTTGAATGGAATTCCTATATAACTTTGGTTGTAGGTGTATGCAAACGTTGGAAATGGCTAAACAATCATAAACTATAGTTAAATCGAATGCTTTTCGTTTGTTTATGATTGTTTAGCCATTTCGACGTTTGTTTAGACCTACAACCAAAGTTATCCAAAGTTATATGAACAAAGGTGGGTTTGTATGGAATTCCTATATAACTATAGTTAAATCGAATGCTTTTCGTTTGTTTATGATTGTTTAGCCATTTCGACGTTTGTTTAGACCTACAACCAAAGTTATCCAAAGTTATATGAACAAAGGTGGGTTTGTATGGAATTCCTATATAACTTTGGTTGTAGGTGTATGCAAACGTTGGAAATGGCTAAACAATCATAAACTATAGTTAAATCGAATGCTTTTCGTTTGTTTATGATTGTTTAGCTATTTCGACGTTTGTTTAGACCTACAACCAAAGTTATCCAAAGTTATATGAACAAAGGTGGGTTTGTATGGAATTCCTATATAACTTTGGTTGTAGGTGTATACAAACGTTGGAAATGGCTAAACAATCATAAACTATAGATAAATCGAATGCTTTTCGTTTGTTTATGATTGTTTAGCCATTTCGACGTTTGTTTAGACCTACAACCAAAGTTATCCAAAGTTATATGAACAAAGGTGGGTTTGAATGGAATTCCTATATAACTTTGGTTGTAGGTGTAGGCAAACGTTGGAAATGGCTAAACAATCATAAACTATAGTTAAATCGAATGCTTTTCGTTTCTTTATGATTGTTTAGCCATTTCGACGTTTGTTTAGACCTACAACCAAAGTTATCCAAAGTTATATGAACAAAGGTGGGTTTGTATGGAATTCCTATATAACTATAGTTAAATCGAATGCTTTTCGTTTGTTTATGATTGTTTAGCCATTTCGACGTTTGTTTAGACCTACAACCAAAGTTATCCAAAGTTATATGAACAAAGGTGGGTTTGTATGGAATTCCTATATAACTTTGGTTGTAGGTGTATGCAAACGTTGGAAATGGCTAAACAATCATAAACTATAGTTAAATCGAATGCTTTTCGGCTGTTTATGATTGTTTAGCCATTTCGACGTTTGTTTAGACCTACAACCAAAGTTATCCAAAGTTATATGAACAAAGGTGGGTTTGAATGGAATTCCTATATAACTATAGTTAAATCGAATGCTTTTCGTTTGTTTATGATTGTTTAGCCATTTCGACGTTTGTTTAGACCTACAACCAAAGTTATCCAAAGTTATATGAACAAAGGTGGGTTTGTATGGAATTCCTATATAACTTTGGTTGTAGGTGTATACAAACGTTGGAAATGGCTAAACAATCATAAACTATAGTTAAATCGAATGCTTTTCGTTTGTTTATGATTGTTTAGCCATTTCGACGTTTGTTTAGACCTACAACCAAAGTTATCCAAAGTTATATGAACAAAGGTGGGTTTGAATGGAATTCCTATATAACTTTGGTTGTAGGTGTAGGCAAACGTTGGAAATGGCTAAACAATCATAAACTATAGTTAAATCGAATGCTTTTCGTTTCTTTATGATTGTTTAGCCATTTCGACGTTTGTTTAGACCTACAACCAAAGTTATCCAAAGTTATATGAACAAAGGTGGGTTTGTATGGAATTCCTATATAACTATAGTTAAATCGAATGCTTTTCGTTTGTTTATGATTGTTTAGCCATTTCGACGTTTGTTTAGACCTACAACCAAAGTTATCCAAAGTTATATGAACAAAGGTGGGTTTGTATGGAATTCCTATATAACTTTGGTTGTAGGTGTATGCAAACGTTGGAAATGGCTAAACAATCATAAACTATAGTTAAATCGAATGCTTTTCGGCTGTTTATGATTGTTTAGCCATTTCGACATTTGTTTAGACCTACAACCAAAGTTATCCAAAGTTATATGAACAAAGGTGGGTTTGTATGGAATTCCTATATAACTTTGGTTGTAGGTGTATGCAAACGTTGGAAATGGCTAAACAATCATAAACTATAGTTAGATCGAATGCTTTTCGTTTGTTTATGATTGTTTAGCCATTTCGACGTTTGTTTAGACCTACAACCAAAGTTATCCAAAGTTATATGAACAAAGGTGGGTTTGTATGGAATTCCTATATAACTTTGGTTGTAGGTGTATGCAAACGTTGGAAATGGCTAAACAATCATAAACTATAGTTAAATCGAATGCTTTTCGTTTGTTTATGATTGTTTAGCTATTTCGACGTTTGTTTAGACCTACAACCAAAGTTATCCAAAGTTATATGAACAAAGGTGGGTTTGTATGGAATTCCTATATAACTTTGGTTGTAGGTGTATACAAACGTTGGAAATGGCTAAACAATCATAAACTATAGTTAAATCGAATGCTTTTCGTTTGTTTATGATTGTTTAGCCATTTCGACGTTTGTTTAGACCTACAACCAAAGTTATCCAAAGTTATATGAACAAAGGTGGGTTTGAATGGAATTCCTATATAACTTTGGTTGTAGGTGTATGCAAACGTTGGAAATGGCTAAACAATCATAAACTATAGTTAAATCGAATGCTTTTCGTTTGTTTATGATTGTTTAGCCATTTCGACGTTTGTTTAGACCTATAACCAAAGTTATCCAAAGTTATATGAACAAAGGTGGGTTTGTATGGAATTCCTATATAACTTTGGTTGTAGGTGTATGCAAACGTTGGAAATGGCTAAACAATCATAAACTATAGTTAAATCGAATGCTTTTCGGCTGTTTATGATTGTTTAGCCATTTCGACGTTTGTTTAGACCTAGAACCAAAGTTATCCAAAGTTATATGAACAAAGGTGGGTTTGTATGAAATTCCTATATAACTTTGGTTGTAGGTGTATGCAAACGTTGGAAATGCCTAAACAATCATAAACTATAGTTAAATCGAATGCTTTTCGTTTGTTTATGATTGTTTAGCCATTTCGACGTTTGTTTAGACCTACAACCAAAGTTATCCAAAGTTATATGAACAAAGGTGGGTTTGAATGGAATTCCTATATAACTTTGGTTGTAGGTGTATGCAAACGTTGGAAATGGCTAAACAATCATAAACTATAGTTAAATCGAATGCTTTTCGTTTGTTTATGATTGTTTAGCCATTTCGACGTTTGTTTAGACCTACAACCAAAGTTATCCAAAGTTATATGAACAAAGGTGGGTTTGTATGGAATTCCTATATAACTATAGTTAAATCGAATGCTTTTCGTTTGTTTATGATTGTTTAGCCATTTCGACGTTTGTTTAGACCTACAACCAAAGTTATCCAAAGTTATATGAACAAAGGTGGGTTTGTATGGAATTCCTATATAACTTTGGTTGTAGGTGTATGCAAACGTTGGAAATGGCTAAACAATCATAAACTATAGTTAAATCGAATGCTTTTCGTTTGTTTATGATTGTTTAGCCATTTCGACGTTTGTTTAGACCTACAACCAAAGTTATCCAAAGTTATATGAACCAAGGTGGGTTTGTATGGAATTCCTATATAACTTTGGTTGTAGGTGTATGCAAACGTTGGAAATGGCTAAACAATCATAAACTATAGTTAAATCGAATGCTTTTCGTTTGTTTATGATTGTTTAGCTATTTCGACGTTTGTTTAGACCTACAACCAAAGTTATCCAAAGTTATATGAACAAAGGTGGGTTTGTATGGAATTCCTATATAACTTTGGTTGTAGGTGTATACAAACGTTGGAAATGGCTAAACAATCATAAACTATAGTTAAATCGAATGCTTTTCGTTTGTTTATGATTGTTTAGCCATTTCGACGTTTGTTTAGACCTACAACCAAAGTTATCCAAAGTTATATGAACAAAGGTGGGTTTGAATGGAATTCCTATATAACTTTGGTTGTAGGTGTATGCAAACGTTGGAAATGGCTAAACAATCATAAACTATAGTTAAATCGAATGCTTTTCGTTTGTTTATGATTGTTTAGCCATTTCGACGTTTGTTTAGACCTACAACCAAAGTTATCCAAAGTTATATGAACAAAGGTGGGTTTGTATGGAATTCCTATATAACTATAGTTAAATCGAATGCTTTTCGTTTGTTTATGATTGTTTAGCCATTTCGACGTTTGTTTAGACCTACAACCAAAGTTATCCAAAGTTATATGAACAAAGGTGGGTTTGTATGGAATTCCTATATAACTTTGGTTGTAGGTGTATGCAAACGTTGGAAATGGCTAAACAATCATAAACTATAGTTAAATCGAATGCTTTTCGTTTGTTTATGATTGTTTAGCCATTTCGACGTTTGTTTAGACCTACAACCAAAGTTATCCAAAGTTATATGAACCAAGGTGGGTTTGTATGGAATTCCTATATAACTTTGGTTGTAGGTGTATGCAAACGTTGGAAATGGCTAAACAATCATAAACTATAGTTAAATCGAATGCTTTTCGTTTGTTTATGATTGTTTAGCTATTTCGACGTTTGTTTAGACCTACAACCAAAGTTATCCAAAGTTATATGAACAAAGGTGGGTTTGTATGGAATTCCTATATAACTTTGGTTGTAGGTGTATACAAACGTTGGAAATGGCTAAACAATCATAAACTATAGTTAAATCGAATGCTTTTCGTTTGTTTATGATTGTTTAGCCATTTCGACGTTTGTTTAGACCTACAACCAAAGTTATCCAAAGTTATATGAACAAAGGTGGGTTTGAATGGAATTCCTATATAACTTTGGTTGTAGGTGTATGCAAACGTTGGAAATGGCTAAACAATCATAAACTATAGTTAAATCGAATGCTTTTCGTTTGTTTATGATTGTTTAGCCATTTCGACGTTTGTTTAGACCTACAACCAAAGTTATCCAAAGTTATATGAACAAAGGTGGGTTTGTATGGAATTCCTATATAACTATAGTTAAATCGAATGCTTTTCGTTTGTTTATGATTGTTTAGCCATTTCGACGTTTGTTTAGACCTACAACCAAAGTTATCCAAAGTTATATGAACAAAGGTGGGTTTGTATGGAATTCCTATATAACTTTGGTTGTAGGTGTATGCAAACGTTGGAAATGGCTAAACAATCATAAACTATAGTTAAATCGAATGCTTTTCGTTTGTTTATGATTGTTTAGCTATTTCGACGTTTGTTTAGACCTACAACCAAAGTTATCCAAAGTTATATGAACAAAGGTGGGTTTGTATGGAATTCCTATATAACTTTGGTTGTAGGTGTATACAAACGTTGGAAATGGCTAAACAATCATAAACTATAGTTAAATCGAATGCTTTTCGTTTGTTTATGATTGTTTAGCCATTTCGACGTTTGTTTAGACCTACAACCAAAGTTATCCAAAGTTATATGAACAAAGGTGGGTTTGAATGGAATTCCTATATAACTTTGGTTGTAGGTGTATGCAAACGTTGGAAATGGCTAAACAATCATAAACTATAGTTAAATCGAATGCTTTTCGTTTGTTTATGATTGTTTAGCCATTTCGACGTTTGTTTAGACCTACAACCAAAGTTATCCAAAGTTATATGAACAAAGGTGGGTTTGTATGGAATTCCTATATAACTTTGGTTGTAGGTGTATGCAAACGTTGGAAATGGCTAAACAATCATAAACTATAGTTAAATCGAATGCTTTTCGTTTGTTTATGATTGTTTAGCTATTTCGACGTTTGTTTAGACCTACAACCAAAGTTATCCAAAGTTATATGAACAAAGGTGGGTTTGTATGGAATTCCTATATAACTTTGGTTGTAGGTGTATACAAACGTTGGAAATGGCTAAACAATCATAAACTATAGTTAAATCGAATGCTTTTCGTTTGTTTATGATTGTTTAGCCATTTCGACGTTTGTTTAGACCTACAACCAAAGTTATCCAAAGTTATATGAACAAAGGTGGGTTTGAATGGAATTCCTATATAACTTTGGTTGTAGGTGTATGCAAACGTTGGAAATGGCTAAACAATCATAAACTATAGTTAAATCGAATGCTTTTCGTTTGTTTATGATTGTTTAGCCATTTCGACGTTTGTTTAGACCTACAACCAAAGTTATCCAAAGTTATATGAACAAAGGTGGGTTTGTATGGAATTCCTATATAACTATAGTTAAATCGAATGCTTTTCGTTTGTTTATGATTGTTTAGCCATTTCGACGTTTGTTTAGACCTACAACCAAAGTTATCCAAAGTTATATGAACAAAGGTGGG
This sequence comes from Leptogaster cylindrica, assembly GCA_963082835.1. NCBI lineage: Eukaryota > Metazoa > Arthropoda > Insecta > Diptera > Asilidae > Leptogaster > Leptogaster cylindrica. Next base: position 22,107,494 of record OY720105.1, on the reverse strand, counting down.
TTTGTATGGAATTCCTATATAACTTTGGTTGTAGGTGTATGCAAACGTTGGAAATGGCTAAACAATCATAAACTATAGTTAAATCGAATGCTTTTCGGCTGTTTATGATTGTTTAGCCATTTCGACGTTTGTTTAGACCTACAACCAAAGTTATCCAAAGTTATATGAACAAAGGTGGGTTTGTATGAAATTCCTATATAACTTTGGTTGTAGGTGTATGCAAACGTTGGAAATGGCTAAACAATCATAAACTATAGTTAAATCGAATGCTTTTCGTTTGTTTATGATTGTTTAGCCATTTCGACGTTTGTTTAGACCTACAACCGAAGTTATCCAAAGTTATATGAACAAAGGTGGGTTTGTATGGAATTCCTATATAACTTTGGTTGTAGGTGTATGCAAACGTTGGAAATGGCTAAACAATCATAAACTATAGTTAGATCGAATGCTTTTCGTTTGTTTATGATTGTTTAGCCATTTCGACGTTTGTTTAGACCTACAACCAAAGTTATCCAAAGTTATATGAACAAAGGTGGGTTTGTATGGAATTCCTATATAACTTTGGTTGTAGGTGTATGCAAACGTTGGAAATGGCTAAACAATCATAAACTATAGTTAAATCGAATGCTTTTCGTTTGTTTATGATTGTTTAGCCATTTCGACGTTTGTTTAGACCTACAACCAAAGTTATCCAAAGTTATATGAACAAAGGTGGGTTTGTATGGAATTCCTATATAACTTTGGTTGTAGGTGTATGCAAACGTTGGAAATGGCTAAACAATCATAAACTATAGTTAAATCGAATGCTTTTCGTTTGTTTATGATTGTTTAGCCATTTCGACGTTTGTTTAGACCTACAACCAAAGTTATCCAAAGTTATATGGACAAAGGTGGGTTTGTATGGAATTCCTATATAACTTTGGTTGTAGGTGTATGCAAACGTTGGAAATGGCTAAACAATCATAAACTATAGTTAAATCGAATGCTTTTCGTTTGTTTATGATTGTTTAGCCATTTCGACGTTTGTTTAGACCTACAACCAAAGTTATCCAAAGTTATATGAACAAAGGTGGGTTTGTATGGAATTCCTATATAACTTTGGTTGTAGGTGTATACAAACGTTGGAAATGGCTAAACAATCATAAACTATAGTTAAATCGAATGCTTTTCGTTTGTTTATGATTGTTTAGCCATTTCGACGTTTGTTTAGACCTACAACCAAAGTTATCCAAAGTTATATGAACAAAGGTGGGTTTGTATGGAATTCCTATATAACTTTGGTTGTAGGTGTATGCAAACGTTGGAAATGGCTAAACAATCATAAACATAGTTAAATCGAATGCTTTTCGTTTGTTTATGATTGTGTAGCCATTTCGACGTTTGTTTAGACCTACAACCAAAGTTATCCAAAGTTATATGAACAAAGGTGGGTTTGTATGGAATTCCTATATAACTTTGGTTGTAGGTGTATGCAAACGTTGGAAATGGCTAAACAATCATAAACTATAGTTAAATCGAATGCTTTTCGTTTGTTTATGATTGTTTAGCCATTTCGACGTTTGTTTAGACATACAACCAAAGTTATCCTAAGTTATATGAACAAAGGTGGGTTTGTATGGAATTCCTATATAACTTTGGTTGTAGGTGTATGCAAACGTTGGAAATGGCTAAACAATCATAAACTATAGTTAAATCGAATGCTTTTCGTTTGTTTATGATTGTTTAGCCATTTCGACGTTTGTTTAGACCTACAACCAAAGTTATCCAAAGTTATATGAACAAAGGTGGGTTTGTATGGAATTCCTATATAACTTTGGTTGTAGGTGTATGCAAACGTTGGAAATGGCTAAACAATCATAAGCTATAGTTAAATCGAATGCTTTTCGTTTGTTTATGATTGTTTAGCCATTTCGACGTTTGTTTAGACCAACAACCAAAGTTATCCAAAGTTATATGAACAATGGTGGGTTTGTATGGAATTCCTATATAACTTTGGTTGTAGGTGTATGCAAACGTTGGAAATGGCTAAACAATAATAAACTTTAGTTAAATCGAATGCTTTTCGTTTGTTTATGATTGTTTAGCCATTTCGACGTTTGTTTAGACCTACAACCAAAGTTATCCAAAGTTATATGGACAAAGGTGGGTTTGTATGGAATTCCTATATAACTTTGGTTGTAGGTGTAAGCAAACGTTGGAAATGGCTAAACAATCATAAACTATAGTTAAATCGAATGCTTTTCGTTTGTTTATGATTGTTTAGTCATTTCGACGTTTGTTTAGACCTACAACCAAAGTTATCCAAAGTTATATGAACAAAGGTGGGTTTGTATGGAATTCCTATATAACTTTGGTTGTAGGTGTATGCAAACGTTGGAAATGGCTAAACAATCATAAACTATAGTTAAATCGAATGCTTTTCGTTTGTTTATGATTGTTTAGCCATTTCGACGTTTGTTTAGACCTACAACCAAAGTTATCCAAAGTTATATGAACAAAGGTGGGTTTGTATTGAATTCCTATATAACTTTGGTTGTAGGTGTATGCAAACGTTGGAAATGGCTAAACAATCATAAACTATAGTTAAATCGAATGGTTTTCGCTTGTTTATGATTGTTTAGCCATTACGACGTTTGTTTAGACCTACAACCAAAGTTATCCAAAGTTATATGAACAAAGGTGAGTTTGTATGGAATTCCTATATAACTTTGGTTGTAGGTGTATGCAAACGTTGGAAATGGCTAAACAATCATAAACTATAGTTAAATCGAATGCTTTTCGTTTGTTTATGATTGTTGTGCCATTTCGACGTTTGTTTAGACCTACAACCAAAGTTATCCAAAGTTATATGAACAAAGGTGGGTTTGTATGGAATTCCTATATAACTTTGGTTGTAGGTGTATGCAAACGTTGGAAATGGCTAAACAATCATAAACTATAGTTAAATCGAATGCTTTTCGTTTGTTTATGATTGTTTAGCCATTTCGACGTTTGTTTAGACCTACAACCAAAGTTATCCAAAGTTATATGAACAAAGGTGGGTTTGTATGGAATTCCTATATAACTTTGGTTGTAGGTGTATGCAAACGTTGGAAATGGCTAAACAATCATAAACTATAGTTAAATCGAATGCTTTTCGTTTGTTTATGATTGTTTAGCTATTTCGACGTTTGTTTAGACCTACAACCAAAGTTATCCAAAGTTATATGAACAAAGGTGGGTTTGTATGGAATTCCTATATAACTTTGGTTGTAGGTGTATGCAAACGTTGGAAATGGCTAAACAATCATAAACTATAGTTAAATCGAATGCTTTTCGTTTGTTTATGATTGTTTAGCTATTTCGACGTTTGTTTAGACCTACAACCAAAGTTATCCAAAGTTAGATGAACAAAGGTGGGTTTGTATGGAATTCCTATATAACTTTGGTTGTAGGTGTATGCAAACGTTGGAAATGGCTAAACAATCATAAGCTATAGTTAAATCGAATGCTTTTCGTTTGTTTATGATTGTTTAGCCATTTCGACGTTTGTTTAGACCTATAACCAAAGTTATCCAAAGTTATATGAACAAAGGTGGGTTTGTATGGAATTCCTATATAACTTTGGTTGTAGGTGTATGCAAACGTTGGAAATGGCTAAACAATCATAAACTATAGTTAAATCGAATGCTTTTCGGCTGTTTATGATTGTTTAGCCATTTCGACGTTTGTTTAGACCTAGAACCAAAGTTATCCAAAGTTATATGAACAAAGGTGGGTTTGTATGAAATTCCTATATAACTTTGGTTGTAGGTGTATGCAAACGTTGGAAATGCCTAAACAATCATAAACTATAGTTAGATCGAATGCTTTTCGTTTGTTTATGATTGTTTAGCCATTTCGACGATTGTTTAGACCTACAACCAAAGTTATCCAAAGTTATATGAACAAAGGTGAGTTTGTATGGAATTTCTATATAACTTTGGTTGTAGGTGTATGCAAACGTTGGAAATCGCTAAACAATCATAAACTATAGTTAGATCGAATGCTTTTCGTTTGTTTATGATTGTTTAGCCATTTCGACGTTTGTTTAGACCTACAACCAAAGTTATCCAAAGTTATATGAACAAAGGTGGGTTTGTATGGAATTCCTATATAACTTTGGTTGTAGGTGTATGCAAACGTTGGAAATGGCTAAACAATCATAAACTATAGTTAGATCGAATGCTTTTCGTTTGTTTATGATTGTTTAGCCATTTCGACGTTTGTTTAGACCTACAACCAAAGTTATCCAAAGTTATATGAACAAAGGTGGGTTTGTATGGAATTCCTATATAACTTTGGTTGTAGGTGTATGCAAACGTTGGAAATGGCTAAACAATCATAAGCTATAGTTAAATCGAATGCTTTTCGTTCGTTTATGATTGTTTAGCCATTTCGACGTTTGTTTAGACCTATAACCAAAGTTATCCAAAGTTATATGAACAAAGGTGGGTTTGTATGGAATTCCTATATAACTTTGGTTGTAGGTGTATGCAAACGTTGGAAATGGCTAAACAATCATAAACTATAGTTAAATCGAATGCTTTTCGGCTGTTTATGATTGTTTAGCCATTTCGACGTTTGTTTAGACCTAGAACCAAAGTTATCCAAAGTTATATGAACAAAGGTGGGTTTGTATGAAATTCCTATATAACTTTGGTTGTAGGTGTATGCAAACGTTGGAAATGCCTAAACAATCATAAACTATAGTTAGATCGAATGCTTTTCGTTTGTTTATGATTGTTTAGCCATTTCGACGTTTGTTTAGACCTACAACCAAAGTTATCCAAAGTTATATGAACAAAGGTGGGTTTGTATGGAATTCCTATATAACTTTGGTTGTAGGTGTATGCAAACGTTGGAAATGGCTAAACAATCATAAACTATAGTTAAATCGAATGCTTTTCGGCTGTTTATGATTGTTTAGCCATTTCGACGTTTGTTTAGACCTAGAACCAAAGTAATCCAAAGTTATATGAACAAAGGTGGGTTTGTATGAAATTCCTATATAACTTTGGTTGTAGGTGTATGCAAACGTTGGAAATGGCTAAACAATCATAAACTATAGTTAAATCGAATGCTTTTCGTTTGTTTATGATTGTTTAGCCATTTCGACGTTTGTTTAGACCTACAACCAAAGTTATCCAAAGTTATATGAACAAAGGTGGGTTTGTATGGAATTCCTATATAACTTTGGTTGTAGGTATATGCAAACGTTGGAAATCGCTAAACAATCATAAACTATAGTTAGATCGAATGCTTTTCGTTTGTTTATGATTGTTTAGCCATTTCGACGTTTGTTTAGACCTACAACCAAAGTTATCCAAAGTTATATGAACAAAGGTGGGTTTGTATGGAATTCCTATATAACTTTGGTTGTAGGTGTATGCAAACGTTGGAAATGGCTAAACAATCATAAACTATAGTTAGATCGCATGCTTTTCGTTTGTTTATGATTGTTTAGCCATTTCGACGTTTGTTTAGACCTACAACCAAAGTTATCCAAAGTTATATGAACAAAGGTGAGTTTGTATGGAATTCCTATATAACTTTGGTTGTAGGTGTATGCAAACGTTGGAAATGGCTAAACAATCATAAACTATAGTTAAATCGAATGCTTTTCGTTTGTTTATGATTGTTTAGCCATTTCGACGTTTGTTTAGACCTACAACCAAAGTTATCCAAAGTTATATGAACAAAGGTGGGTTTGTATGGAATTCCTATATAACTTTGGTTGTAGGTGTATGCAAACGTTGGAAATGGCTAAACAATCATAAACTATAGTTAAATCGAATGCTTTTCGTTTGTTTATGATTGTTTAGCCATTTCGACGTTTGTTTAGACCTACAACCAAAGTTATCCAAAGTTATATGAACAAAGGTGGGTTTGTATGGAATTCCTATATAACTTTGGTTGTAGGTGTATGCAAACGTTGGAAATGGCTAAACAATCATAAGCTATAGTTAAATCGAATGCTTTTCGTTTGTTTATGATTGTTTAGCCATTTCGACATTTGTTTAGACCTACAACCAAAGTTATCCAAAGTTATATGAACAAAGGTGGGTTTGTATGGAATTCCTATATAACTTTGGTTGTAGGTGTATGCAAACGTTGGAAATGCCTAAACAATCATAAACTATAGTTAGATCGAATGCTTTTCGTTTGTTTATGATTGTTTAGCCATTTCGACGTTTGTTTAGACCTACAACCAAAGTTATCCAAAGTTATATGAACAAAGGTGGGTTTGTATGGAATTCCTATATAACTTTGGTTGTAGGTGTATGCAAACGTTGGAAATGGCTAAACAATCATAAACTATAGTTAAATCGAATGCTTTTCGGCTGTTTATGATTGTTTAGCCATTTCGACGTTTGTTTAGACCTAGAACCAAAGTAATCCAAAGTTATATGAACAAAGGTGGGTTTGTATGAAATTCCTATATAACTTTGGTTGTAGGTGTATGCAAACGTTGGAAATGGCTAAACAATCATAAACTATAGTTAAATCGAATGCTTTTCGTTTGTTTATGATTGTTTAGCCATTTCGACGTTTGTTTAGACCTACAACCAAAGTTATCCAAAGTTATATGAACAAAGGTGGGTTTGTATGGAATTCCTATATAACTTTGGTTGTAGGTATATGCAAACGTTGGAAATCGCTAAACAATCATAAACTATAGTTAGATCGAATGCTTTTCGTTTGTTTATGATTGTTTAGCCATTTCGACGTTTGTTTAGACCTACAACCAAAGTTATCCAAAGTTATATGAACAAAGGTGGGTTTGTATGGAATTCCTATATAACTTTGGTTGTAGGTGTATGCAAACGTTGGAAATGGCTAAACAATCATAAACTATAGTTAGATCGCATGCTTTTCGTTTGTTTATGATTGTTTAGCCATTTCGACGTTTGTTTAGACCTACAACCAAAGTTATCCAAAGTTATATGAACAAAGGCGAGTTTGTATGGAATTCCTATATAACTTTGGTTGTAGGTGTATGCAAACGTTGGAAATGGCTAAACAATCATAAACTATAGTTAAATCGAATGCTTTTCGTTTGTTTATGATTGTTTAGCCATTTCGACGTTTGTTTAGACCTACAACCAAAGTTATCCAAAGTTATATGAACAAAGGTGGGTTTGTATGGAATTCCTATATAACTTTGGTTGTAGGTGTATGCAAACGTTGGAAATGGCTAAACAATCATAAACTATAGTTAAATCGAATGCTTTTCGTTTGTTTATGATTGTTTAGCCATTTCGACGTTTGTTTAGACCTACAACCAAAGTTATCCAAAGTTATATGAACAAAGGTGGGTTTGTATGGAATTCCTATATAACTTTGGTTGTAGGTGTATGCAAACGTTGGAAATGGCTAAACAATCATAAGCTATAGTTAAATCGAATGCTTTTCGTTTGTTTATGATTGTTTAGCCATTTCGACATTTGTTTAGACCTACAACCAAAGTTATCCAAAGTTATATGAACAAAGGTGGGTTTGTATGGAATTCCTATATAACTTTGGTTGTAGGTGTATGCAAACGTTGGAAATGGCTAAACAATCATAAACTATAGTTAAATCGAATGCTTTTCGTTTGTTTATGATTGTTTAGCCATTTCGACGTTTGTTTAGACCTACAACCAAAGTTATCCAAAGTTATATGAACAAAGGTGAGTTTGTAGGGAATTCCTATATAACTTTGGTTGTAGGTGTATGCAAACGTTGGAAATGGCTAAACAATCATAAACTATAGTTAAATCGAATGCTTTTCGTTTGTTTATGATTGTTTAGCCATTTCGACGTTTGTTTAGACCTACAACCAAAGTTATCCAAAGTTATATGAACAAAGGCGAGTTTGTATGGAATTCCTATATAACTTTGGTTGTAGGTGTATGCAAACGTTGGAAATGGCTAAATAATCATAAACTATACTTAAATCGAATGCTTTTCGTTTGTTTATGATTGTTTAGCCATTTCGACGTTTGTTTAGACCTACAACCAAAGTTATCCAAAGTTATATGAACAAAGGTGGGTTTGTATTGAATTCCTATATAACTTTGGTTGTAGGTGTATGCAAACGTTGGAAATGGCTAAACAATCATAAACTATAGTTAAATCGAATGGTTTTCGCTTGTTTATGATTGTTTAGCCATTACGACGTTTGTTTAGACCTACAACCAAAGTTATCCAAAGTTATATGAACAAAGGTGAGTTTGTATGGAATTCCTATATAACTTTGGTTGTAGGTGTATGCAAACGTTGGAAATGGCTAAACAATCATAAACTATAGTTAAATCGAATGCTTTTCGTTTGTTTATGATTGTTGTGCCATTTCGACGTTTGTTTAGACCTACAACCAAAGTTATCCAAAGTTATATGAACAAAGGTGGGTTTGTATGGAATTCCTATATAACTTTGGTTGTAGGTGTATGCAAACGTTGGAAATGGCTAAACAATCATAAACTATAGTTAAATCGAATGCTTTTCGTTTGTTTATGATTGTTTAGCCATTTCGACGTTTGTTTAGACCTACAACCAAAGTTATCCAAAGTTATATGAACAAAGGTGGGTTTGTATGGAATTCCTATATAACTTTGGTTGTAGGTGTATGCAAACGTTGGAAATGGCTAAACAATCATAAACTATAGTTAAATCGAATGCTTTTCGTTTGTTTATGATTGTTTAGCTATTTCGACGTTTGTTTAGACCTACAACCAAAGTTATCCAAAGTTATATGAACAAAGGTGGGTTTGTATGGAATTCCTATATAACTTTGGTTGTAGGTGTATGCAAACGTTGGAAATGGCTAAACAATCATAAACTATAGTTAAATCGAATGCTTTTCGTTTGTTTATGATTGTTTAGCTATTTCGACGTTTGTTTAGACCTACAACCAAAGTTATCCAAAGTTAGATGAACAAAGGTGGGTTTGTATGGAATTCCTATATAACTTTGGTTGTAGGTGTATGCAAACGTTGGAAATGGCTAAACAATCATAAGCTATAGTTAAATCGAATGCTTTTCGTTTGTTTATGATTGTTTAGCCATTTCGACGTTTGTTTAGACCTATAACCAAAGTTATCCAAAGTTATATGAACAAAGGTGGGTTTGTATGGAATTCCTATATAACTTTGGTTGTAGGTGTATGCAAACGTTGGAAATGGCTAAAAAATCATAAACTATAGTTAAATCGAATGCTTTTCGGCTGTTTATGATTGTTTAGCCATTTCGACGTTTGTTTAGACCTAGAACCAAAGTTATCCAAAGTTATATGAACAAAGGTGGGTTTGTATGAAATTCCTATATAACTTTGGTTGTAGGTGTATGCAAACGTTGGAAATGCCTAAACAATCATAAACTATAGTTAGATCGAATGCTTTTCGTTTGTTTATGATTGTTTAGCCATTTCGACGATTGTTTAGACCTACAACCAAAGTTATCCAAAGTTATATGAACAAAGGTGAGTTTGTATGGAATTTCTATATAACTTTGGTTGTAGGTGTATGCAAACGTTGGAAATCGCTAAACAATCATAAACTATAGTTAGATCGAATGCTTTTCGTTTGTTTATGATTGTTTAGCCATTTCGACGTTTGTTTAGACCTACAACCAAAGTTATCCAAAGTTATATGAACAAAGGTGGGTTTGTATGGAATTCCTATATAACTTTGGTTGTAGGTGTATGCAAACGTTGGAAATGGCTAAACAATCATAAACTATAGTTAGATCGAATGCTTTTCGTTTGTTTATGATTGTTTAGCCATTTCGACGTTTGTTTAGACCTACAACCAAAGTTATCCAAAGTTATATGAACAAAGGTGGGTTTGTATGGAATTCCTATATAACTTTGGTTGTAGGTGTATGCAAACGTTGGAAATGGCTAAACAATCATAAGCTATAGTTAAATCGAATGCTTTTCGTTCGTTTATGATTGTTTAGCCATTTCGACGTTTGTTTAGACCTATAACCAAAGTTATCCAAAGTTATATGAACAAAGGTGGGTTTGTATGGAATTCCTATATAACTTTGGTTGTAGGTGTATGCAAACGTTGGAAATGGCTAAACAATCATAAACTATAGTTAAATCGAATGCTTTTCGGCTGTTTATGATTGTTTAGCCATTTCGACGTTTGTTTAGACCTAGAACCAAAGTTATCCAAAGTTATATGAACAAAGGTGGGTTTGTATGAAATTCCTATATAACTTTGGTTGTAGGTGTATGCAAACGTTGGAAATGCCTAAACAATCATAAACTATAGTTAGATCGAATGCTTTTCGTTTGTTTATGATTGTTTAGCCATTTCGACGTTTGTTTAGACCTACAACCAAAGTTATCCAAAGTTATATGAACAAAGGTGGGTTTGTATGGAATTCCTATATAACTTTGGTTGTAGGTGTATGCAAACGTTGGAAATGGCTAAACAATCATAAACTATAGTTAAATCGAATGCTTTTCGGCTGTTTATGATTGTTTAGCCATTTCGACGTTTGTTTAGACCTAGAACCAAAGTAATCCAAAGTTATATGAACAAAGGTGGGTTTGTATGAAATTCCTATATAACTTTGGTTGTAGGTGTATGCAAACGTTGGAAATGGCTAAACAATCATAAACTATAGTTAAATCGAATGCTTTTCGTTTGTTTATGATTGTTTAGCCATTTCGACGTTTGTTTAGACCTACAACCAAAGTTATCCAAAGTTATATGAACAAAGGTGGGTTTGTATGGAATTCCTATATAACTTTGGTTGTAGGTATATGCAAACGTTGGAAATCGCTAAACAATCATAAACTATAGTTAGATCGAATGCTTTTCGTTTGTTTATGATTGTTTAGCCATTTCGACGTTTGTTTAGACCTACAACCAAAGTTATCCAAAGTTATATGAACAAAGGTGGGTTTGTATGGAATTCCTATATAACTTTGGTTGTAGGTGTATGCAAACGTTGGAAATGGCTAAACAATCATAAACTATAGTTAGATCGCATGCTTTTCGTTTGTTTATGATTGTTTAGCCATTTCGACGTTTGTTTAGACCTACAACCAAAGTTATCCAAAGTTATATGAACAAAGGTGAGTTTGTATGGAATTCCTATATAACTTTGGTTGTAGGTGTATGCAAACGTTGGAAATGGCTAAACAATCATAAACTATAGTTAAATCGAATGCTTTTCGTTTGTTTATGATTGTTTAGCCATTTCGACGTTTGTTTAGACCTACAACCAAAGTTATCCAAAGTTATATGAACAAAGGTGAGTTTGTAGGGAATTCCTATATAACTTTGGTTGTAGGTGTATGCAAACGTTGGAAATGGCTAAACAATCATAAACTATAGTTAAATCGAATGCTTTTCGTTTGTTTATGATTGTTTAGCCATTTCGACGTTTGTTTAGACCTACAACCAAAGTTATCCAAAGTTATATGAACAAAGGCGAGTTTGTATGGAATTCCTATATAACTTTGGTTGTAGGTGTATGCAAACGTTGGAAATGGCTAAACAATCATAAACTATAGTTAAATCGAATGCTTTTCGTTTGTTTATGATTGTTTAGCCATTTCGACGTTTGTTTAGACCTACAACCAAAGTTATCCAAAGTTATATGAACAAAGGTGGGTTTGTATGGAATTCCTATATAACTTTGGTTGTAGGTGTATGCAAACGTTGGAAATGGCTAAACAATCATAAACTATAGTTAAATCGAATGCTTTTCGTTTGTTTATGATTGTTTAGCCATTTCGACGTTTGTTTAGACCTACAACCAAAGTTATCCAAAGTTATATGAACAAAGGTGGGTTTGTATGGAATTCCTATATAACTTTGGTTGTAGGTGTATGCAAACGTTGGAAATGGCTAAACAATCATAAGCTATAGTTAAATCGAATGCTTTTCGTTTGTTTATGATTGTTTAGCCATTTCGACATTTGTTTAGACCTACAACCAAAGTTATCCAAAGTTATATGAACAAAGGTGGGTTTGTATGGAATTCCTATATAACTTTGGTTGTAGGTGTATGCAAACGTTGGAAATGGCTAAACAATCATAAACTATAGTTAAATCGAATGCTTTTCGTTTGTTTATGATTGTTTAGCCATTTCGACGTTTGTTTAGACCTACAACCAAAGTTATCCAAAGTTATATGAACAAAGGTGAGTTTGTAGGGAATTCCTATATAACTTTGGTTGTAGGTGTATGCAAACGTTGGAAATGGCTAAACAATCATAAACTATAGTTAAATCGAATGCTTTTCGTTTGTTTATGATTGTTTAGCCATTTCGACGTTTGTTTAGACCTACAACCAAAGTTATCCAAAGTTATATGAACAAAGGCGAGTTTGTATGGAATTCCTATATAACTTTGGTTGTAGGTGTATGCAAACGTTGGAAATGGCTAAATAATCATAAACTATACTTAAATCGAATGCTTTTCGTTTGTTTATGATTGTTTAGCCATTTCGACGTTTGTTTAGACCTACAACCAAAGTTATCCAAAGTTATATGAACAAAGGTGGGTTTGTATGGAATTCCTATATAACTTTGGTTGTAGGTGTATGCAAACGTTGGAAATGGCTAAACAATCATAAACTATAGTTAAATCGAATGCTTTTCGTTTGTTTATGATTGTTTAGCCATTTCGACGTTTGTTTAGACCTACAACCAAAGTTATCCAAAGTTATATGAACAAAGGTGGGTGTGTATGGAATTCCTATATAACTTTGGTTGTAGGTGTATGCAAACGTTGGAAATGGCTAAACAATCATAAACTATAGTTAAATCGAATGCTTTTCGTTTGTTTATGATTGTTGAGCCATTTCGACGTTTGTTTAGACCTACAACCAAAGTTATCCAAAGTTATATGAACAAAGGTGGGTTTGTATGGAATTCCTATATAACTTTGGTTGTAGGTGTATGCAAACGTTGGAAATGGCTAAACAATCATAAACTATAGTTAAATCGAATGCTTTTCGTTTGTTTATGATTGTTTAGCCATTTCGACGTTTGTTTTGACCTACAACCAAAGTTATCCAAAGTTATATGAACAAAGGTGGGTTTGTATGGAATTCCTATATAACTTTGGTTGTAGGTGTATGCAAACGTTGGAAATGGCTAAACAATCATAAACTATAGTTAAATCGAATGCTTTTCGTTTGTTTATGATTGTTTAGCTATTTCGACGTTTGTTTAGACCTACAACCAAAGTTATCCAAAGTTATATGAACAAAGGTGGGTTTGTATGGAATTCCTATATAACTTTGGTTGTAGGTGTATGCAAACCTTGGAAATGGCTAAAAAATCATAAACTATAGTTAAATCGAATGCTTTTCGTTTGTTTATGATTGTTTAGCCATTTCGACGTTTGTTTAGACCTACAACCAAAGTTATCCAAAGTTAGATGAACAAAGGTGGGTTTGTATGGAATTCCTATATAACTTTGGTTGTAGGTGTATGCAAACGTTGGAAATGGCTAAACAATCATAAGCTATATTTAAATCGAATGCTTTTCGTTTGTTTATGATTGTTTAGCCATTTCGACGTTTGTTTAGACCTATAACCAAAGTTATCCAAAGTTATATGAACAAAGGTGGGTTTGTATGGAATTCCTATATAACTTTGGTTGTAGGTGTATGCAAACGTTGGAAATGGCTAAACAATCATAAACTATAGTTAAATCGAATGCTTTTCGTTTGTTTATGATTGTTTAGCCATTTCGACGTTTGTTTAGACCTAGAACCAAAGTTATCCAAAGTTATATGAACAAAGGTGGGTTTGTATGAATTTCCTATATAACTTTGGTTGTAGGTGTATGCAAACGTTGGAAATGCCTAAACAATCATAAACTATAGTTAGATCGAATGCTTTTCGTTTGTTTAGCCATTTCGACGTTTGTTTAGACCTACAACCAAAGTTATCCAAAGTTATATGAACAAAGGTGAGTTTGTATGGAATTTCTATATAACTTTGGTTGTAGGTGTATGCAAACGTTGGAAATCGCTAAACAATCATAAACTATAGTTAGATCGAATGCTTTTCGTTTGTTTATGATTGTTTAGCCATTTCGACGTTTGTTTAGACCTACAACCAAAGTTATCCAAAGTTATATGAACAAAGGTGAGTTTGTATGGAATTTCTATATAACTTTGGTTGTAGGTGTATGCAAACGTTGGAAATCGCTAAACAATCATAAACTATAGTTAGATCGAATGCTTTTCGTTCGTTTATGATTGTTTAGCCATTTCGACGTTTGTTTAGACCTACAACCAAAGTTATCCAAAGTTATATGAACAAAGGTGGGTTTGTATGGAATTCCTATATAACTTTGGTTGTAGGTGTATGCAAACGTTGGAAATGGCTAAACAATCATAAGCTATAGTTAAATCGAATGCTTTTCGTTCGTTTATGATTGTTTAGCCATTTCGACGTTTGTTTAGACCTATAACCAAAGTTATCCAAAGTTATATGAACAAAGGTGGGTTTGTATGGAATTCCTATATAACTTTGGTTGTAGGTGTATGCAAACGTTGGAAATGGCTAAACAATCATAAACTATAGTTAAATCGAATGCTTTTCGGCTGTTTATGATTGTTTAGCCATTTCGACGTTTGTTTAGACCTAGAACCAAAGTTATCCAAAGTTATATGAACAAAGGTGGGTTTGTATGAAATTCCTATATAACTTTGGTTGTAGGTGTATGCAAACGTTGGAAATGCCTAAACAATCATAAACTATAGTTAGATCGAATGCTTTTCGTTTGTTTATGATTGTTTAGCCATTTCGACGTTTGTTTAGACCTACAACCAAAGTTATCCAAAGTTATATGAACAAAGGTGGGTTTGTATGGAATTCCTATATAACTTTGGTTGTAGGAATATGCAAACGTTGGAAATCGCTAAACAATCATAAACTATAGTTAGATCGAATGCTTTTCGTTTGTTTATGATTGTTTAGCCATTTCGACGTTTGTTTAGACCTACAACCAAAGTTATCCAAAGTTATATGAACAAAGGTGGGTTTGTATGGAATTCCTATATAACTTTGGTTGTAGGTGTATGCAAACGTTGGAAATCGCTAAACAATCATAAACTATAGTTAGATCGAATGCTTTTCGTTTGTTTATGATTGTTTAGCCATTTCGACGTTTGTTTAGACCTACAACCAAAGTTATCCAAAGTTATATGAACAAAGGTGGGTTTGTATGGAATTCCTATATAACTTTGGTTGTAGGTGTATGCAAACGTTGGAAATGGCTAAACAATCATAAACTATAGTTAGATCGAATGCTTTTCGTTTGTTTATGATTGTTTAGCCATTTCGACGTTTGTTTAGACCTACAACCAAAGTTATCCAAAGTTATATGAACAAAGGTGGGTTTGTATGGAATTCCTATATAACTTTGGTTGTAGGTGTATGCAAACGTTGGAAATGGCTAAACAATCATAAGCTATAGTTAAATCGAATGCTTTTCGTTCGTTTATGATTGTTTAGCCATTTCGACGTTTGTTTAGACCTATAACCAAAGTTATCCAAAGTTATATGAACAAAGGTGGGTTTGTATGGAATTCCTATATAACTTTGGTTGTAGGTGTATGCAAACGTTGGAAATGGCTAAACAATCATAAACTATAGTTAAATCGAATGCTTTTCGGCTGTTTATGATTGTTTAGCCATTTCGACGTTTGTTTAGACCTAGAACCAAAGTTATCCAAAGTTATATGAACAAAGGTGGGTTTGTATGAAATTCCTATATAACTTTGGTTGTAGGTGTATGCAAACGTTGGAAATGCCTAAACAATCATAAACTATAGTTAGATCGAATGCTTTTCGTTTGTTTATGATTGTTTAGCCATTTCGACGTTTGTTTAGACCTACAACCAAAGTTATCCAAAGTTATATGAACAAAGGTGGGTTTGTATGGAATTCCTATATAACTTTGGTTGTAGGTGTATGCAAACGTTGGAAATGGCTAAACAATCATAAACTATAGTTAAATCGAATGCTTTTCGGCTGTTTATGATTGTTTAGCCATTTCGACGTTTGTTTAGACCTACAACCAAAGTTATCCAAAGTTATATGAACAAAGGTGGGTTTGTATGGAATTCCTATATAACTTTGGTTGTAGGTATATGCAAACGTTGGAAATCGCTAAACAATCATAAACTATAGTTAGATCGAATGCTTTTCGTTTGTTTATGATTGTTTAGCCATTTCGACGTTTGTTTAGACCTACAACCAAAGTTATCCAAAGTTATATGAACAAAGGTGGGTTTGTATGGAATTCCTATATAACTTTGGTTGTAGGTGTATGCAAACGTTGGAAATGGCTAAACAATCATAAACTATAGTTAGATCGCATGCTTTTCGTTTGTTTATGATTGTTTAGCCATTTCGACGTTTGTTTAGACCTACAACCAAAGTTATCCAAAGTTATATGAACAAAGGTGAGTTTGTATGGAATTCCTATATAACTTTGGTTGTAGGTGTATGCAAACGTTGGAAATGGCTAAACAATCATAAACTATAGTTAAATCGAATGCTTTTCGTTTGTTTATGATTGTTTAGCCATTTCGACGTTTGTTTAGACCTACAACCAAAGTTATCCAAAGTTATATGAACAAAGGTGAGTTTGTAGGGAATTCCTATATAACTTTGGTTGTAGGTGTATGCAAACGTTGGAAATGGCTAAACAATCATAAACTATAGTTAAATCGAATGCTTTTCGTTTGTTTATGATTGTTTAGCCATTTCGACGTTTGTTTAGACCTACAACCAAAGTTATCCAAAGTTATATGAACAAAGGCGAGTTTGTATGGAATTCCTATATAACTTTGGTTGTAGGTGTATGCAAACGTTGGAAATGGCTAAACAATCATA